>CM053560.1:89009416-89056916 GCA_028646485.1 Cryptoprocta ferox
TGAAGGTAACACAGGGTGAAGAGGCAGAAGGCTCCCTCGCACCAGCCGCCCAATCAGAACTGGCACAGACCTGGCCCTGGGAGCTGCAGCGTCCCCAGTGCTGCCCATTCGTCCGAGTCCAGAGAGCAGCAACCAGCCTGAGGAACCTGGTCCTTGCCCAGTGGACAAGTGGCCTGAGGGAGGCCGTTTCTGTTAGTCCCTGTGACAGACACCCGGCTTGCCCAGGCTCCATCAAACTACAACAGTGCCCAGATATTCCTGTCTGGGCCCCTCACCCCAGAGAGTTCCCCGTGGGGAGGTGTGCAGGTAGGGGAGGGTCCCTGAGCCCCAAAGTAGAACTTTCACACCCTTCCTCTGCCTGGCAATCCACACACTGGTGTTCACAAGGCAGAGACACAATATGATAGGTCAGAGAGATTATGGCATTTCTTCGAATTCCTCATTTGATTGCTCTATATTACTACATACAACTGTATGTTAGTAGACATTATATGCAGCAAATTTTTCTTTAAGGTCGTACTGTTGTATTCAGTACAAGAAGATTAGGAACAAACTAGTTCATTCCTTGTACATTTCCATGGAAACTGGGGAAGTGGAGGATGGTTTGGGGGATCTTGTAAGGTAGTCCAGAGGACTCTTCCAATAATGCTAAGACTGGAGTCTGAAGGTTCCTCCAGCTCTGGTGGCTTGAGGAGAAAAGGTGGTGTATTGGAGCAAGAAGTCAGGCTTCAAAGCCAATGTATCTACACACCATTAGGTTAGGCACTGCTATGAATCTCATTTAGTTACAAGGCCTCCATGAATAAATATAAGGGCGTTCAGGGCCAGACCATCGGCAGAGTATGACAGGAGTCTGACAGTGAGATCGATAAGAACGGCTCTGAGACAACCAGAGTGCCTTAGCCTCACTGTGCCCTGCTGCACTAAGGAAGGAAACCACACAAAGCAGGCAGGGCAATGGGGGAGATCTAGCAGGTATCAGAGAAGATGGAGAGGAGAAAGCATGGAAGTATACTGCTGCATTCGGCTTCTTAAGCAAGTGCTGCACAAAAGGCCAATGGTGTCGATACAAGCATCATACTCCCATCATTTAGAAACAACGCCCAGAACTGACTATGTGCCTAATCGACAACTGAGTCCAATTTGAAAACCTAGTAGGTAGAACATTATAAATGGAACTTAAAAAACACCAGCTACTCTTTGCTTGATTCTCCTTGAGGCATGTCCCCACTTAAAACTTCCTGTCTATTATTATTCTATTTTAGACTACATCTCTAGCATTTCCACTCATTTCTGACATGGATTCTAAGCCAGACACAGCTCACTGAATCATCTTTGAAATTACACGCCAAAGTTCAGATCCTTTCAGTCACCAGTTTGTTACTGAACCCTTAGGACCTGGTGAGAGAAAACCTAAGCCCCTGCGTGTTTTATGACCATCACCACATCACTCTTGTTTGCCAAATGCTTAGGAAATTGATTTAGCCCCCTGTTCATGCCAGCTGGAAAGAAAAAAGGTTGCTCAAGAAGAAATGAGAAACAAAGTTTTGGGAAATGCTATTCTTAATATGTAGCTATACCTCATTTTATTGCACTTTGCAGCCACTGTGTTTTTTTGTTTTGTTTTGTTTTGTTTTTACAAATTGAAGGTTTGTGGCAACCCGCTGCCAAGCAAATCTATAGGCCTAAGTTTTCCAACAGCGTTTATTTGTTCACTTTGTGTTTCTGTGTCACATTTTGGTAATTCTCACAGTATTTCAAACTTTATCATTATTCTATTTGTTATGGTGATCTGTGATGAGTGGTTATGACTTGCTGGAAAGCTTAGATGATAGTTAACATATTTTAGCAAATAATATGTTTAGGTTAAGGTATCTACTTTTTTTTTTTTTTTTTTTTTTTTAGGTATAATGCTATTGCACACTTAATAGACTACAGTATGATATAAAAAGAATTTTTTAAAGGGGGGAGTACCTTGGTGGCTCAGTCGGTTAACCATCTGATTTCAGCTCGGGTCATGATCTCACAGTTCTTGAGTTCGAGCCCTGCATCAGGCACTATGCTGATAGCTCAGAGCCTGGAGACTGCTTTGGATTCTGTATCTCCTTCTTTCTTGGCCCCTCCCCTGCTCATGCTCACTCTCTTTCCCTCAAAAATAAACCTTAAAAAATTTTTTTCTTAATAGACTACAAACAAAGAAGGGCTGAAGCCAAAAGACACTGAACCACAAGAGTCTGGGAGGAAAAGAGACAAAGTCCACTAAGAAGACAGCCTCATAGGTGCGTGACTGCGAACGGGGGAAGATAAAAACGAGTCGGGACACGGAGCACAGAGGGGAGGGAGCCTCCTCTACGGAGAGACAAATGGAAAAGAGCAGCTTGTAGAACTGTACCTGGAGCAGAGAAAAACCTTGGCCCTGGACAGAGAGGGATCCTATCATCCCATCTCTAACTGCAGGGGGTTCGGAGAGAGATACTATCTCTAACTGCGGAGGCTTCTTTGGGCTGGGTGCCCTGGTCCCAGAAATTCCCTCCGGTACAGACTATATGCAAGGCACTCAATTGGCATCAGGAGAAACTGCTCCCCTACTCCATCCCCAGCTAGGAAGAGCCCCGGCCTGGGCTTGTGGGATTACATTTTGGGCGGGATTACTACTGCACAAGGAATAAGAGCTGGAAACGAGGCTGGGGGCGGGACATAAAACACTGTGCACCTTGGCTGCATCCGCAGCACAGTGAGATTGGACCCAAAAGAGTGATTTGCAACGCCTGTTCGCGAAGGGACTGGGGGGCGTGGGGCACCATTTTTCTCCCCACAACCACTAAGCCAGGGCCTCAGGGAGCGGCCCACAGGACCCACAGTGGAGGGTGGAGGTGAGACCTGCCTAAACCAAACCACGCCCATCTGCATTGCATAGCTGCTTTGTTACCTGAGCTGGACAGAAACAGACAGCCCCTCACCAAAGACCAGCATTCATGCACTGCCATGATTAACTCTAGATCAATTCTTGCTATTCAGATATATTCTCCCTTATCTCATTCTTATCTCTCCCCTCCACTGGACTGGGTATTCTGGTTATAGGTTTGATTAAACAGTCATAACCTAACACATTCTCTTGATGCATATTCTACACCTCCATCGTTACCTTCCTTTCTCTCTCTCTCTGAAATAATCAGACTATATAGTTTCTCAGGGTAACATTATCTTCTTTTTTTCTTTTCTCTCCTCACCTCCTGCCTTATTCTTTTTCTCTATCTGAATTAAGCGTTTTAATCTATCTGCCTGGTCAAAGATCAATTCACCTTCTCCCCACCCCTATCATTTCTCTCTTTGTATATGCTCTTCCATCAGCACTGCCTCCACCCTGCTCTTTATTTGTAGCTGGGATCTCCGGTTTTATGCTTTTAAACTGCTCTTTGTCCTTTGTTGCTGTTGTTGTTGTTGTTTTCCTCTTTCAGTTTGCTTGTCTGCTTGATTTGTTTGTACATTTGTGTGCTTTTGTTCCCTGTATGTTTTCCTTTCCAGGGCTACCTCAAGAAACAAGCCAAAGTACACATGCAGGAGAGTCCCAAATATCACCATGAGTAGGGAAATAAAATAACCAAAGGCAAAACAAGAGAGATCAAGGGACACCATTAAGAGAACACTTTCTGAACAGACAGGTTATGGACAATGACCCTCCTTTAATATAGCAATAGTCACAGGTGTAGAGCCCATAACAAGCTTTTAAAACTTAGAAGAAACAGAAAGCTAGCCAAAATGACAAAACGAAAGAACTCTCCTCTAAAGAAATCCCACAAAGAAGTCACAGCTACAGAACCGGTCAAAACAGATATAAGCAACATAACTGAGCAAGAATTTAGAACAACTGTCATAAAATTAATCGCTGGGCTTGAAAAAGGCATGGAAGACACCAGAGAAGCTATTGCTACAAAGACTATGGACCTTAAAAATAGCTGTGATGAATTAAAAAATGCTGTAAATGAGGTGAATAAAATGGAGGCGGCCACTGCATGGATTGAAGAACAGGTGAATTAGAATACACAATTATAGAAGAAGAGGAAGCTGAGAAAAAGGGAGATAAATTGATCCAAGAGCATGAAAGGAGAATTCAAGAACTGAGTGATGCAATCAAATGGAACAATATCCATATCATAGGAATTTCTGAAGAAGAGAGAGAGAGAAAGGGGCTGAAGGGATACTTGGAACAAATTATAGCTTAGAACTTCCCCAATCTGGGAAAGGAAACAGACATTGAAATCCAAGAGGCACAGATAACTCCCCTCAGATGTAACTTGAATTGATCTTCTGCACGACATATCATAGTGAAACTGGCAAAATATAAGGATAAAGAGAGAATTCTGAAAGCAGCTAGGGATACAAGAGCCCTAACATACAAAGGGAAACCTATCAGGGTGGTTGCAGACCTATCTACTAAAACTTGGCAGGCCAGAAAGGAATGACAAGAAATCTTCAATGTGATGAACAGAAAAAATATGCAGCCAAGAATCCTTTATCCAGCAAGCCTGTCATTCAGAAGAGAAGGAGAGAGAAAGGTGTTCCCAAATAAACAAAAATTGAGAGAATTCATCACCACCAAATCAGCCCTACAAGAAATCCTAAGAGGGACTCTATGAGGGAAATGTTGCAAGGAACACAAGGTACCAGAGACACCACTACCAGCATGAATCCTACAGAGAAGACAATGACTCTAAACCCATATTTTTCAATAGTAACACTGAATGTAAATGGATGAAATGCTCCAAACAAAAGACACAGTGTGGCAGAATGGATAAAAAAACAAAATCCATCTATTTGCTGTCTACAAGAGACGCATTTTAGACCTGAGGACACCTTCAGATTGAAAGTGAGGAGATGGCGAAATATCTATCATGCGACTGGAAGTCAAAAAAAAGCCAGAGTAGCCATACTTCTATCGGACAAAATGGACTTTAAAGTAAAGACAGTAACAAGAGATAAAGAATAATAGTAATTACAGGGTCTCTCCATCAGGAAGAGCTAACAATTATAAACATCTACACGCCGAATCCAGGAGCACCCAAATACACAAAACATGCGCAAACAGAAACAATCTTATTGATAAGAATGTGCTAATTGCAGGGGATTTTAATATTCCACATACAGCAATGGATAGATCAACCAGACAGAAAATAAGTAAAGAAACAATGGACCTGAACAACACATTGGAACAGATGGATCTGACAGATATATTTAGAACTCTACATCCTGAGGCTATGGAATTCACTTTCTTCTCGAGTGCACATGGTACATTCTCCAAGATAGACCACATACTAAGTCATAAAGCGGCCCTCAATAAATATAAAAGAATTGAGATCATACCATGCACACTTTCAGATGACAATGCTATGAAAGTTGAAATCAACCACAGGAAAAAGTCTGGAAAGCCTCCAAAAACATGGAGGTTTAAGAACACCCTACTAAAGAACAAATGGGCCAATTAGGCAATTAGAGAAGATATTAAAAAATATATGGAAACAAATGAAAATGAAAATACAACAATCCAAACTCTTTGGGATGCAGCAAAGGCAGTCCTAAGAGGAAAGTATATTGCAACCCAGGCCTATTTCAAGAAACTAGAAAAAGCGCAAATACAAAATCTAACCGCACCTAAAGGAACTAGAATCAGAGCAGCGAGAGCACCCCAAACCCAGCAGAAGAAGAGAAATAATAAAGATCAGGGAAGAAATAAACAATATAGAATCCAAATAAACAGTTGAACAGATCAATGAAACCAAGAGTTGGTTTTTTGAAAAAATAAAATCAATAAGCCTCTAGCCAGGCTTCTCAAAAAGACAGAACACTCAAATAGACAAAATCACGAATGAAAATGGATCTGTTACAACCAATCCCTCAGAAATACAAGCAATTAACAGGGAATACTATGAAAAATTATATGCAACAAACTGGACAACCTAGATGAAATGGACAAATTCCTAAACACACATGCACTACCAAAATTCAGATAGAAAATCTGAACAGACCCATAAGCAGTGAAGAAATTCAGTTATCAAAAATCTCCCAACGAATAAGAGCCCAGGGCCAGATAGCTTCCCTTGGGAATTCTACCAGACATTTAAAGCAGAGTTAACACCCATTCTTCTCAAGCTATTCCAAAAAACAGAAATAGAAGGAAAACTTCCGGACTTATTCTACGAAGCCAGCATCACTTTGAATCCCAAACCAGACAGAGACCCAGCAAAAATAGGGAACTACAGGCCGCTATCCTTGATGAATACAGATGCAAAAATACTCAACAAGATACTAGCAAATCGAATTCAACAGCATATATAAAGAATTATCCACCATGATCAAGTGGGATTCATTCCTGGGTTACAGGGCTGGTTCAATATTCGCAAATCCATCAATGTGATACATCACGTCAACAAAAGAAAAGGTAAAAACCATATGATCCTGTCGATAGATGCAGAAAAAGCATTTGACAAAATACAGCATCCTTTAATAAAAACCCTCAGAAAGTCGGGATAGAAGGAACTTAGTTAAACACCATAAAAGCTACTTATGAAAAGCCCACAGCTAATATCATCTTCACTGGGGAAAAACTGAGAGCTTTCCCCCTGAGATCAGGAACACGACAGGGATGTCCACTCTCACCACTGTTGTTTAACATAGTGCTGGAGGTCCTAGCATCAGCAATCAGACAACAAAAGGAAATAAAAGGCATCAGAATTGGCAAAGATGAAGTCAAACTTTCACTTTTCACAGATGACAGGATACTCTACATGGAGAACCCGACCAACTATGCCAGAAGCCTACTAGAACTGATCCATGAATTCAGCAAAGTTGCAGGGTACAAAATCAACGTACAGAAATTGGTTGCATTTTTATACACCAATAATGAAACAACAGAAAGAGAAATCAAGAAACTGATCCCATTCACAATTACACGAAAAAACATAAAATACCTAGGAATAAACCTAACTAAAGACATAAAAGATCTGTATTATGAAAACTATAGAAAACTTATGAAGCAAATTGGAGAAGACACAAAGAAATGGAAAAACATTCCATGCTCATGGATCGGAAGAATAAACATCGTTAAAATGTCATTATTACCCAAAGCAACCTACACATTCAATGCAATCCCAATCAAAATTGCACCAGCATTCTTCTCAAAGCTGGAACAAACTATCCTAAAATTCGTATGGAACCACAAAAAACCCCGAATAGCCAAAGTAATATTGAAGAAGAAAACCAAAACGGGAGGCATCACAACCCCAGACTTAGCCTCTACTACAGAGCTGTCATCAAGACAGTATGGTATTGGCACAAAAACAGACACATAGACCAATGGGATAGATTAGAGAGCCCAGAACTGGACCCACAAATGAATGGCCAATTAATCTTTGACAAAGCAGGAAAGAGTATCCAATGGAAAAAAGACAGCCTCTTTAACAGATGGTGCTGGGAGAACTGGACAGCAACATGCAGAAGAATGAAACTGGACCACTTTCTTAGACCATACACAAAAATAAATAAACTCAAAATGGATGAAGGACCTGAATGTGAAACAGGAAACCATCAGAACCCTAGAGGAGAAAGCAGGAAACCTCCTTGACCTCAACTGCATCAATTTCTTACTCGACAAATTCCCAAAGGCAAGGGAATCAAGAACCAAAATGAACTATTGGGACCTCATCAAGATAAAAAGCTTCTGCATGGCAAAGGAATCAATCAATAAAACTAATAGGCGACCGAAGGAATGGGAAAAGATAGTTGCAAATGACATATCGGAGAAAGGGCTAGTATCCAAAATCTCTAAGTAACTCATCAAACGCCACACCCGAAAAACGAATAATCCAGTGAAGAAATGGGCAGAAGACATGAACAGACACTTCTCCAAAGAGGACATCCAGATGCCCAACAGACACATGAAACGATGCTCAGCATCACTCATCATCAGGGAAATACAAATCAAAACCACACCGAGATACCACCCCACGCTAGTCAGAGTGGCTAAAATGAACAAATCAGGAAACTATAGATGATGGTGAGGATGTGGAGAAACAGGCACCCTCCTACACTGTTGGTGGGAATGTAAACTGGTGCAGCCACTCTGGAAAACAGTGTGGAGGTTCCTCAAAAAATTAACAATAGAACTCCCCTATGACCCAGCAATAGCACTGCTAGGAATTTACCCAAGGGATACAGGAGTGCTGATGCATAGGGGCACATGTACCCCAATGTTCATAGCAGCACTTTCAACAATAGCCAAATCATGGAAAGAGCCTAGATGTCCATCAACTGATGAACAGGTCAAGAAGATGTGGTTTATCTATACAATGGAATACTACATGGCCATGAGAAAGAATGATGGAATTCAAGGGTGTCATGCTAAGGGAAATAAGTCAGGCAGAGAAGGACAGATACCATATATTTTCACTCATAAGTGGAACAGGAGAAACTTAACCGAGGACCATGGGGGAGGGGAAGGGGGAAAAATAGTTGGGGAGAGGGAGGGAGGCAAACCATGAGAGACTCTTGAATACTGAGAAAAAACTGAGGGCTGATGGGGGAGGGGAAGGGGGGTGATGGGCATGGAGGAGGGCACTTGTTGGGATGAGCACTGGGTGTTATATGGAAACCAACTGGACAATAAACTATAAAAGAAAAAAAGGAAAAAAAAATAATAGATTTTCTCACCAAAAAAAAAAAAAAAATAGAGTATAGAATGATGTAAACATAACTTTTACATGTACTGGGAAACAAAAAACTTTGTTAGGCTTTATTGCAGAGGTCTGGAACCAAACCTGCAGTCTCTCTGAGGTGTGCCTGTACACAAAATCCCAGCATAGAGCTTAGCAAACGTACCTTAATCATTTCAGTTCGCTGGCACTCAGGATCACGACCAGCCATTGGTAGGATTCTAATCTTCTGTGTCTTTGAACATCTATCCGCAAGTGACAGGGTCATCTTCCTATGTGTGGCGCTGTCTGTAGAGTGAGGTCTGCAGAAAATGAACAAAAAAAATGCCTCACTGTTTACCAAATACACATGTGAGCCAGTCACATCAACATCACCAAAACAAGAGACCAGAGACCACTGCTATTATCTAGGAAAAAATAGGCAGGGACACTAAACTGCACATACCAGGTGAGAGGATACCAAACTTTCTCCATTCTGTGGCTCACTGAAACATTCTTATCTTACAAGAAATTAAACAAAAGCCAGGGAGTGCCTCAGTAGCTCAGTTGGTTAAGAGTTCGACTTTGGCTCAGGTCATGATCTTACAGTTTGTGAGTTAGAGCCCCGAGTTGGGCTCTGTGCTGAAAGCTCAGAGCCTGGAGCCTGCTTCAGATTCTGTGTTTCCCTCTCTCTCTGTTCCTCCCCTCTCTCGCACTCTGTCTCTCTCTCTCACAAAAATAAATACAGATTTTAAAAAATTTAAAAAAGGAAAGAAACAAAAGCAGGAGTAAAAAAGTCTTTGCAAGGCACAACTGTCTTCCAGAATCAGTAAATACACACACTCAAGGAGATTTACTGAAACTGAGCGCCAAGCACAGTGCTTTGCGTTTTACAAGTTACATGATTTCACTGTCACATCTACTCTATGAAATAATGATTTTATGTATTAAGAAATTGAGGCAGAGAGGTTGAGAAAATTGCACAAGGTCTCATATGTGGAAATGGAACTGAAATATAGGTCTGATGAAGTCTATACTTTTGACCATTGCAATTTTCAAAAAGCTAAGTCACAACCAAGATTATTGTGTCCTCTCTAAAGATAAACATTACCGATGGAAGATGATCTGCTTAGAATCAAGAGAAGAAAAACGTGAACGTTTCACTGTAGTGCCTACACAGTCTAAAGAACGGGAATGCTCTCACCAGCTGACCTGAGTACTCTGGGCTGCATGGGGGACACACCCCACAGTGATACCAGACACAGCAGCCTAAGGAATGGGAGGACCCCAGCCTTCATGCCCAACTCACTGCCTTCCCTCTGCTCGCACACTACCAACCCACAGTCATCAGTTAGTCTTCCAGATCAATTTTACTGAGGCGGGGGGAAGAGGGGAACACCCTGACCAGCAAGTATTCTAGGGCCCCTAGCAGTTATAGTAATCACTGGAATAAATTAAAATTCTGATTTACATAACAGTCTCTTCTAAGTTTGATTAGCATGACCTGGTTCCCTGTGAAAGTGCAACGTTTAGTGTACCTGACAAAATAGCCTTTGAATCTTCAGAGTTAAAACCCAGACCTTGGCCTTTGGTGAATTGTACAAGTTATGTTCAATCAGCAGTCAGGTATTTTGGACAATATCTATATTCACTGCTTTTACCGTAATAAATATTGCAGTTGATAATAGTTACCTGAATGTGAGTTTGGTTTTAAAAACAGCTTGTCCCTGTAGACCAGTACCTTGTCTTATAAAAAGATGGTTGTGATCTCCCTGTAGTGGAGCTTTGTAAACATCAAACACTTCGTTGCCTAAATGCAGAGACATACTGAAAAGAAGAAACACTTCACATATTCAAGTCATAAAGCTTTCATCTATGATTTTATTTTACTTAAAATGTGATTCGACTGCTACTTTCTCTCCTTACAGAGTTCAGAAGCAAAGAGTAAAGAAGGCAGGATGATGTGAAAAACAACCTACATAGAAGCAAAAATATGTTGTGTTTATGTTTACAAATGAAATACGTTCAGAAGGAAAACATCCTATGACATTTACTCAGCCTCTACTACCTTCCCAGTGAAGGGTAGCTTTTCTGACAGGTCATCTTATACCGAGTAGTATGCAATGGGGAGGGGAGCTGGTCTAACATTTCCAAAAAACTATACCGTAGCCAGCAAGGACAATCACATCTTTGACTTACTTTTAATGTCTTTCACCAGCCCCTTCGACCCTCAACTACTTATTTCTCTCAGGATTTCTGTGCAATGCCAATGACTTGGCAATGGAAATTCTTTAATATGAGGTATCTCCAAAATAAGGTTTTATTCTAAAGTTTGATCCGTCCTACCCACATTCTAGGTATTTCAGACTCACCTTCCATC
Organism: Cryptoprocta ferox; assembly: GCA_028646485.1. Lineage (NCBI taxonomy): Eukaryota > Metazoa > Chordata > Mammalia > Carnivora > Eupleridae > Cryptoprocta > Cryptoprocta ferox. The sequence continues at coordinate 89,020,481 of CM053560.1, forward strand.
TGACCACTTGACTATCCGAGCATTGCTTTCTTTAATTTCATTTCCTTCCTCATCCCGGCGTATCCTCCATCTTATAGTATTTTCTACCTGTTTTAAAACACAAGGGCCTTAGAGGGTTGTAGTTTCTGCTTCCTTTCTTCTCAAGAGAATCATATAATAAGCACACAAAGGTAGTGACAGAAAAACAAGCAACACTGAAACCCTCTTGTTTTAATCACCTAGAGATGCTGAATAAATTAACAATAGGAAAAACAACTAATTTAAGTGAATTTCTGAACTCCTAGTGCTGGAATCACAAAGGGGACTGAATGCCAGAGCATTTGAGCTAATGCTAAATCTGTCCTGACCCTGGAATGTGTTACGATACAGTAAGAGCTATCAGTACAAGAGATAAAGACCTCAGGTCACAGGAGGTAGCAATTTAGACCTGAGGCTCCCTCTAAAAAGCAGGTTCTCTTACAGAGCTAAAAACCAAATAAACATGGGACCAAAAACCTCTGCCTAGGGAAATAGGGAAGCTCGCCAAATATGGGTAAGGAAAAAGCAGCATGCTAAAAAGATTAAAACCCCAGTTTTTGAGCAGGTTTAGAGTCTAACTTTATCTTAATTGTATGCAAGGGAAATGCCAGGCAGATATGGAAAACATTCAAGAGCTTCCTAAAATGAAAACCACTGCTATTGAAATTAAAAACTCAATGGGACTACCAGGAAATTATAGCACATTAAATGCATGTAGTTTATCACTGCTGTATCCTAGAAACCCACTAAAATGACAGTGAAGATACTGAAAAAAGATATACTCACAAGGATAAAGAGGAAACAAAAAGAGGGGCACCTGGGTGGCTAAGTCAGTTGACCATTCGACTTCCACTCAGGTCATGATCTCACAGTTCATGAGTTCGAGCCTCGTGTTGGACTCTGCTGACAGCTCAGAGCCTGGAGCCGGCTTCAGATTCTGTGTCTCCCTCCCTCTCTGTCCCTCCCCACTTCACACACACTCTCTCTCTCAAAAATAAATAAGCATTAAAAAAAAAAAAAGATGGCAACGAAAAGAAGTCACTATTTTCAAAATTGACAGATCTAAGCCCATGCCTCTCTATGCCTATCCCCTTACTATCAAGCCGAAAAGCAGCTGCTCCCAGTCCCACTTAGACTTTCTGGATGTCCACTATTAGCTGTGACTGTCTGCAACTGGGTCCTAATGGTTCCCTTCCAGTTTTTCCACTTTCCTCTTTATTCCTCTCTATATAAACAACTATGTGGGTGCCTGGCTGGCTCAATTAGAAGAGCATGTGACCCTTGATCTTGGAGGCTGTGAGTCCGAGCCCCAGGTTGGGTGTAGAGATTACTAAAAAAAAATAATAATAAACTTTAAAAAAATAAAAATAAATAAACAACTATGAAGCAGGCTGATAAAATAACTCAGTATTAATTAAATATAATGTCATATCAGAGATTGTTTAAAAGTATGGGTAAGGTGGATAGGGAATATAGATGAAACAAGATTGTCCAACCTAACGACCACTGAGTGATGGTTACATGAGAGTTCATTATACGGTTCTCATTATATTCGTAATGTGTTTAAAATTTTCCTTAATGAGATAAAAAGAAAACAAACTATCCCTATTCCTACCTTCCCTCTCATACAAAATAATATAGACACATATATGGGCCATTATTGAGGAGCCATTTTGAAAAATGCTTTCTATTATATAATTGATTCAAATTAGAATGATGCTATGATAGAATACCCTGCTAGGTCCTACCCTATCGGGATGAAAAACACGGTATATAGTACCTTTAAAGATGGAGGACCTCATAGAAATACATAAACTATACCTGGTTCCTTACTCTTCATTTAATTTTTTAGTAATCTCTACACCCAACATGGGGCTCAAACCCACAACCCTAAGATCAAGAGTTGCACACTCTTCCGACTAAGCCAGCCAGAAGCCCCACTCCAATTCCTGTTTTTTAACGAATTAATTACACCACCAACCTGCTCTTTAAGAATGTTCAGGCTAGTCATCAGATCACTCAAGAAACAAAGAGTCCAACTTTCTTACACCAGACACAAAAATAAATTCAAAATGAATGAAAGACCTAAACATAAGACAGGAAACCATCAAAATCCTAGAGGAGAACACAGGAAGCAACCTCTATGATCTCAACGGTAGCAACTTATTAATAGACATGTCACTGGAGGCAAGGGAAACAAAAGCAAAAATGAACTATTGGAACTTCATCAACATAAAAAGCTTCTGCACAGCAAAGGAAGCAATCAACAAAACTAAAAAAGCACCCACAGAATGGGAGAAAATATTTGCAAATGACATTATCAGATAAAGGGTTAGTATCCAAAATCTATAAAGAACTTATGAAACTCAACACCCAAAAAACAAATAAGCCAGTGAAGAAATGGGCAGAAGACATGAATAGACTTTTTTCCAAAGAAGACATCCAGATGGCTAAGAGACACATGAAAAGATGCTCAACATCACTCAACATGAAGGAAATACAAATTAAAACTACAATGAGATACCACCTCACACTGTAATAATGGCTAAAATTAACAACACAAGAAACAACAGGTGTTGGCCAGGATGTGGAGAAAGGGGAACCTTCTTGCACTGTTGATAGGAATGCAAACTGGTGTAGCCACTCCAGAGAACAGTATGGAGATTCCTCAAAAAATTAAAAACAGGGGCATCTGGGTTGGTTAAGCATCCAACTTCGGCTCAGGTCATGATCTCCCAGTTCGTGAGTTCAAGCCCCTTACTGGGCATTCTGCTGTCAGCACGAAGCCCACTTTGGATCCCCTGTCTCCTTTCTCTATGCCCAACCCCCACTCCTATGTGCTCTCTCTTTCTCTCTCAAAAATAAACAGGAAAAAACTATTTTAAAAAAAGTTAAAAATAGAACTACTCTATGATCCAGCAACTGCACTACTAGGTATTTACCCAAAATATACAAAAATACAGATTCAAAGGGATACCTGCACCCTGATGTTTATAGCAGCAATATCAACAGTAGCCAAACTATTGAAAGAGTCCAAATGTCCATCAACTGATGAATACAATGGAATATACTCAGCCATCAAAAAGAATGAAATATTGCCATTTGCAAAACTGTGAATTAAGCTAGAATGTATTATGCTAAATGAAATAAGTCAGTCAGAGAAAGACAAATACCATATGATTTCTCTCATACGTGGAATTTAAGAAACAAAAAAGAGGAAAGAGGAAAAAAAGAGAGGGAGGGGAAAAAAACCTTAAGAGAATCTTTTTTTTCTGGGTTTCATGACACCTTTATTTCAATAGCAGTCAAAACAGGTAAGAGACTTTTAGAGAACGAAACAATCACCAAAACTAAAAGGCAATGGACAGAAGGAAGACATTTACAAGTGACATATTGGATAAAGGGTTAGTATCCAAAATCTATAAAGAACTTACCAAACTCAACACCCGAAAAACAAATTAATCCAGTAAAGAAATGGGTAAAAGAAATGAACACTTTTCTAAAGAAGACATCCAAATGGCTAAGAGACACAAGAAAAGATGCTCAACATCATTCATCATCAGGGAAATACAAATCAAAACCACAATGAGATATCACCTCAGACCTGTCAGAATGGCCAACATTAACAATTCAGGAAATAACAAATGATGGTGAGGATGCAGAGAAAGAGGAACAGTTTTGCACTCTTGGTGAGAATGCAAACTGGTGCAGCCACTCTGGAAAACAGCATGGAGGTTCCTCAAAAAATGTAAAGTGAACTACTCTACAATCCAGCAATTGCACTACTAAGTATTTATCCAAAGGATACAAAAATGCTGATGTGAAGGGGCACATGCACCCCAATGTTTATAGCAGCACTATGAACAACAGCCAAATTATGCAAAGAACCCAAATGGAATATTACTTGCTGATGAAAAGAATGAAATCTTGCCATTTGCAACAATGTAGATGAAATTAGAGTGTTTATGCTAAGTGATATGAGAGATAAATATCATATGATTTTTTTGTTAACATTTAGATATTAGTCTTATCCTTTTTTTTAAATTTTTATTTATTTTTTTGACAGAGATAGACAGAGCATGAGTGGGGGAGGGGCAGAGCGAGGGAGACACAGAATCTGAAGCAGGCTCCAGGCTCTGAGCTGTCAGCATAGAGCCTGACATGGGATTCGAACCCACAAACTGCAAGATCATGACCTGAGCTGAAGTCAGCTGCTTAACCAACTGAGCCACCCAGGTGCCCCAAATATCATATGATTTCACTCACATGTGGAATTTAAGAAACAAAACAGGTGAACGTAGGAGAAGGGAAGGAAAAATAAGATAAAAAGAGGGAGGGAGGCAAACCGTAAGAGACTCTTGAATAGAGAGAACAAACTAAGGGTTGCTAGAGGAGCACTGGGTGGGGGGAGGGGCTAAATGGTTGATGGGTATTAATAAGGGCACTTGGCACTCTTTCAAATGAGCACTGGATATTATATATTAAATGATGAATCACTATATTCTATTCTTAAAATCATTATTACACTATATGTTAACTTGGATTTAAATAAAATTTAAATAAAGACAGAGAACAAACTGAGGGTTAATGGTGGGAGGTGAGTGGCAGATGGGCTAGATGAGTGACGGGTATTAAGGATGGGAACTTATGATGAGCACTAAGTGTTATCTTGTAAGTGATGAATCACTGAATTCTACTCCTGAAACCGATAGTGCCGTGTATGTTAACTAACTGGAATTTGAATAAAAATTTGAAAAAATAAAACAAAAAAGAAACAAAGCATCCAGGGTCATTTTCCATCAAGCACCATTAAAAAACAGCAGTCTGTTACACACCAACCTTTTGTACTCTAAGCATCAAGGTTTTAGAGTAAAACACTCATTTACAATCTTTGATGCCTATACTAGAGCCTGATACTATATGGCCTGAAAATAGATATATTTGCTGCACCTAATAGAAGGGAAAAATGCAAAAAATCAATGAAGAGTACATAAGAAACTACCACATTAATTTATATAAATGATGAGAAACAATGAACAGTGGTAGAATATGTTAGAGGCACTAAAACAGGCATGAAAAATTCATAGTACTAACCTGGTATCAACAGATACACATGCTCAAAGATAAAATATTAACAGATGAGCTAATGGGAGAAGGGAAGAGGCAAGGAAAAGGACAGCAAAATAAGTAAATAGTCTAAAAACTGTACCTATTAATTGTGCAACCTGAAGCAAGTTATTGGTGTCTATTTCCATTTTCTCATTTGATTTATATTTCCTTTACGAGGAAGGAATAATGAAAAAGAAAGAGGAAGGAGTAATGAAATTTCACTGAAAAGCTTTGGAAGTCCATGCATTTTGGATAGAAATCAACTTGCATAAGGTTCTTTAGATACTTGTAGATTTATTACACTTGAAGAGATGGAATTATTGTAAAAAGTTCAGCCCCTGAATTCTAAGAATGCTCGACTACAACTTAACATTCAAACACCATATACAATATCCACTGAAAAATGAGGTATTTACATAAGAAATCTTTTGGATTTATGAATTCAAAAAGGATAGTTCCATTTACAGCACCATAAGTTCAACTGCTTCTCATTCTTTGGTACAACTCAGCTTTAAAATATCTGTTTAACCTACACCCTCCTTGATTAAAGAAGATTAGAGGCCCTCCGTGGATAGACATACTATATCAAAGAGAAACATCAATAGGAACGTAGCATAATAATCTCTAATAGCCAACAAGAGTAACTGGAAGGTACTAGTAATAAATTCTTTTTGTATATGATTTATTTATCCATAAATCAAAGAGCCTGAAGGACTTCTTCCTGCAGGAAGTTGCTAGAACTTAACCCACATATGGAGTTAGTCATTCCAACCACCAAACCACAATGTTACTTATTCTGAAGAAAGAAGCTAATAATTTTTTTAAGCATCAAAAACATACAACAGTGAAAAAAATGATGGAAAGTGCAACCCTTACAGAGAAAAAGCCATTTATTTCCTTCCTAAAAATATTCTGAAAAGACAAAGATTAAAAAATCATTTTGAAAAGCTCAAGTCTTAAGTGAAAATCCCCAGGGTTTGAGAAAAAACTCAGTGAGTCAAGCATGGAAGAGTACCTTTAATTTCAACCTGGTTCGACCCTCTTCATCCAGCATTTCCTCATCTTCAAATTCATCTTCATAATACTGAGGATCAAAAGGTCTATAAATTGTTTTTAAAATATACTTATTAATTATATTTTATAAGGAACATTACAGCTATCTAATAACATCTCTATTAATATATACCATTACACTAAAAATCACAATATAATGAAAAGTCATAATGGTCCAGTATCTTCATGTTCAACTTCAAGAAAGTATTCAGATTACTACACCTTCTTGAAATGTGGTGTTATTACATACTGCTTGAAAAGCAAGGCTAAATATTCAAAATATTTTTTACTTTTATATAAATCTTCCAAAGAACAGGGCATACACACTCTAGCTTTCCACATCCTTTTATTGGGGGGAAAAAAAAAGAAATCGCAGAAGAGCTTGTACGTTACTTAGTGAATAATATCCTTCAATGCTGTTTAACTGTCCCAAACCATTAGCTTTTCTACATCCACAATGGCAGCTAGAGTGGACATGGGCAGTCTCTCTAGCGCATTCCACCACTCTGAATTTCAGCTTTTTCAGGGCTGCACTAGTCAAAAAACACCCAAAGGCTTGCAATGTCTGTTAATTTATAAGAAAATATCAACTGCTAAAAACAATTACAAACTTTTTCTATCACAGGATATGCTTATTTCTTTAGAGACACATGATCAATATTCCATTTTGTGATTACTCAACTAATGTAAAATCAGAAAAATATAAACATTCCACATATTTCTATCCAACATCTAAAAACACTTTTTTTTTTTAATTTAAGAAACACTTTTAACTGGTCCCCTTACCTGGGCTCTACACTGAGAAAGTTGGGCAATTTAACAAAGTACAAGTCGTTTCCTAAATCGGTGTTGACTTTGGGTATTTCTACTTCTATTCTGGTCTCAGGAATTGGCTCCTCCTCCTGCTGATCCTGAGGCAATCCATTTTCATCCTAGAAAAAGAAACAGAATTTGAGAGCTTGACAGAACCTTAGAAATGGTCTAGTCTAGCTCAACTTCCACACTTTAATGACTTAGGTAGACAAGACGTGTATTGAGACTCTGGAGCCAAAGCAGCCCTCAATCCCCATCCCTAGCCACCCAGCCCCCCACCAAAAAATCACAAGGGAAATGAGATCAGGATGGAAGCATCAATATAAGAAAAGATCTCTTTCGTGATAAATCTGTCTTCTACATATTCACGAACAGGAGTCACCATATCAATTAAAATCAGAGATTATCAATATAGTACACACTTCTCGGCATGAACAAGAAAAACATTTAAATAATTGTTTCTCCAGTCACCTATCCCTGCAGTCTCCTCTCTTACAGCGTGGCACCAACCTCATGTGGGCACTTATTTTCTTTCTTTATATCCAGTTTCGCCCTGTGCTAACACTTCGTAAAACTGTATAGCACAACATCACAACCAGGAGATTGACCCTGATGCAGTCAGATACAGAACACTTCCATCACCACAAAGATTCATATCACCTTTTTACAGCTACATCCACATTGTCCTTACCCTCATCCCTTCTTAATCTCAGGCAACCACTAAGCGATTCTCCATTTCTATAATTTTGTCATTTCAAGAATACTATAGGGGCGCCTGGGTGGCTCAGTCAGTTAGGCGTCCGATTTCGGCTCAGGTCATGATCTCACGGTTCGTGGGTTTGAGCCCCGCATCGGGCTCTGTGCTGACAGCTCAGAGCCTGGAGCCTGCTTTGGATTCTGTGTCTCCCTCTTTCTCTGCCCCTCCCCCACTCATACTCTATTTCTCGCTCAATAAAAAAAAAAATACTATGTAAGTGGAATCATACAGGTTGTAACCTTTTGGGATTGGCTTTTTCTCCTCTGCATACCTGGGACTTTCATCCAAGTTCTTCTGTGCATCAATCCTTCAACCCTTTTCATTGCTGAATGGCGTTCCAAGGATGGATGTACCATGGCGGTTACTTCTACTCCCCCTTATAAACATGTGTTCCCTACATAACTAAGAAAGTCATCTGTTCAATGTACTTTTATATTGCATAAGAGTTAGCAACTTCCTCTTCTCGGCACAAAAGAGATCCTTAATCTCTGAAACATTTACTTAGACTTCAATGAGGGCCCAGTTCACTCTGGCAATTTTACTTACAACAGGCTGCCCTGGAGTAGGTGGTTTATCTTCTCCATCACTCCCTGAAGATATATCATCTGCACCCCCAAATAGATCCATGGTTCCACTGTTATCTGTAATATACAGGAAAAATTCACAGCATTAATATACATAACAAAGGTTCTTCAAAGCTATCACTTCCACATATTCCCAAGGTTTCTGGACTAGGCACCAGGAAACCACACAAACTCAACTCTGAACCTGGCTCTCCAAGATGTGACCAGACTACCTGTGGAGAGGGAAGGGGGCAAATTCAGGGAAAGGCAAGGCTGCACGAGAGACATTTATTTTCCCTTTATTTACTTCAACCTTTTCTTCTATTTTCCTTTATTCCCCAGGAGCCCAAATGTCCTCCTACCGTCTAGATACTCATATTTGGGGTTTAAGCACTCAATACAGGCCTCATTCTCCATAAAATCCCTCAAGTTTTAAAACTGCAGGCTCCTGTCTACCCAGGCCCCCCTCACCAGAGGCACAATTTCAACTAAGTTTGGCAAAACAACAACAATAATCTGTAATCAACCAATAAACCAAAGTAAGGTAGAGGAGGGGGTGAAAGATAGGAGAGTGGTCAGAAAGCTGACTGCTTCAAACAGATTATAGAGGAGTTACAATCATTGGCAATGACACCGTCTAGGATAAAACCATGAGAGAAAGCTACTGAGACAAAGGGGAGAAAAAAATCACTGAAAAAGAAGAGGCAACCTACTAGAATGGCCCAAATCCAGAACACTGACAACACTAAATGCTGGCAAAAATGTGTAGCAATAGGAATTCTCAATCATTGCTCACAGGAATGCAAATCTGAGAGCTACTTTAGAAGACAGCCTGGCAGTTTCTTATTAAACTAAACAAACTCTCACCATATGCCCTAACAATCATGCTCCTTGGTATTTACCCAAAGGAGTTGCAAACTTATGTCCACACTAAAACCTGCACACAAATGTTTATAGCAGCTTTATTCATATTTGCCAAAACCTGGAAGCAACCTAGATGTCCTTCAATAGGTGAATGGATTAACTGGTACATCCAGACAATGGAATATTATTCAGTGCTAAAAAGAAGTAAGCAGTCAAGCCATAAAAGACATGGAGGAAATGCACATTGCTAAGTAAAAGAAGCCAATCATAAAAGGCTACATTCTGTATGACTCCAATTATATGACATTCTGGAAAAGGCAAAACCATGGAGACCGTAAAAAGATCAGAATTGCCAGAGGTTAGGGGGAAAGAGAGATGAATAGGTAGAACACAGAGGGGTTTTAGGAAAGTGAAACTAACTCCTCGATATGATACCAGATATGATACCATAATGACGGACACAGGTCATTCACATTTGTCCAAACACACAATGTGTAAAACCAAGAATGAACCAGAGTGAATTATAATATAAACTATGGGCTTTGAATAATGATGTATCAATGTAGGTTCACCAATTGTAACAAATGTACTGCTCTGATGAGGGATGCTGATAATGAGATAGATTATGCATGTGTGGGGGCAGGAGGTATGTGGGAAATCTCTGTACCTTCACCCAAGTCCACGGAGAACTCTAACCTGCTCTAAAAAAAACAAAGAGCTCTCAAAAAAATAAATAAATGAAACCATAACAATTAAAAAAAAAAAAAAAGAAAAAAAAAAAGGAGGTGGCAAGGAAGGTCCGGGTTCCAAAAGTTCATCTCTATGATAAAATCAAAATGAAAATCCCACCCACCAACACTCTCATGTCCCTTCTGATTCATTTTCTTCCTAGTTCGTATCAGCATCCAACATAGTGCATGTTTTATTTATTGCTTGTGTTCTTATCAGTCTCCCTACCCTACCCTGACCCTACCAGAATGTGAGTTCTACAGGGAAAAGGTCTTTATCTGTTTTGATCATTGCTACATTCCCAGTGCCTAGAGCAGTAATATACAGTAGATTCTCAAAAAATAACTGAACTAAATGAAACAATGAATATATCTAATTCTCCTAACAACCCTCTGAGATGGTTAGCATCACCTTCCTTCGACAGATCAGAAAACTGAAGGATATTAAGTAACTGATTTGACTAAACTTCATACAGCTGGACAGTGAAGCCACAAAGATTCTAACTTGGATCGTCTGATTCCAAAGTCCAGGTACATAACTACTAGTTACAGATCCAACAATCTTTAAGTAAATCCCAGAGCTTAAATCCTGTCCTGCCAGCTCTCTCCTTTTCTCTCTAGTTGACCCTCTATTTGCTTTACTTGTAGTGTTACTTATGATAATTTATATAAGCCATTTAACATCAATGCCTAATTACCATTCAGCACAATGGTTGTGCAAAATGAAACCATCAAAATTATGTTTGTGGAAACTTTTATACTAACATCTTTATTGTATAGCAATCTGCAGATTGAAACAGTCATCCACAGAGATGAACAGGCAGTTCTTTTACCCGTTTAACAAACCTACCTTACCTAACCCTGGGTTTTTATGAACTCTTCACCTAACCCATAGCTTGAAAAATTAAGTTCTTCATGTGTTATGAACCTGTTAAGGACTTAAGAACAAGTTGTCCTGAAACTATCAGTATTCAAACTAAAGAAACAGACGTTGCCACCTCAACCAGAGCCTCAGCCTCCTAACAACAGATTCATCTAACTATAAATGAGGAAGCCGGGGGGAAAGGGGTGCCTGGCTGGCTCTATCAGTAGAGCATGCAATGCTTAATCTCAGGGTCATGAGTTCAAGCCCCACATTGGGCACAGAGCTTACACCAAAAAAAAAAAAAAAAAAAAAAGGCAGCAACAGGTTCTTCTTCAACTGATTAAGCATAAATGATTTCTCATATCTGTACAACTTTGCTGTGTACACTAAGTGTATCCACACTCTTTTCCATGGGTCTTGTATTCTGGGGTAAATGTCCAGAGTTGGCAGTGTACTACAGTTAAGGGTAGAGAGACAGATACACACACACACACACACACACATATATGTGTGTATGTGCGTGTGTGTGTGTGTGTGTGAAAGAAGTAACTGGAATACCTTTTGGTACCTCAGTGTCACTATCTGCTTCTGAATCAGAGGCAATTGCATTCTTGCGTTTCATCCGTAAAACTTCATCTTCACTGTCACTGCCCCTTGCAGATTCTGTAAGAGTAGAATTAGAGGTTCTTCACAATCACAGTCATATCTTAACTTTGAATTCTGTGCTTTAAAAGCAACACTGGGGATAAACAAACCGTGGTGTACCCATACATTGGAAAACTACTCAGTAATAAATAAGAATGAACTACTGATACATGTAACAATTTAGATGAATCTCAAATGAATCATGCTATGTCAAAGTCTGAATTAAAGAAAAAAAGGCCTCATACCATATATGATTCCATTTTTCTAATGACATCCTCAAAAAGACCAAGCAGCAGTGATAAAACAGATCAGTAATTGTCAGGGGATGGGGGTGGAGAAAGGATGTAACTACAAAAGTGACAGAATGAGGGAGTTTTTTTAGCGTGACAGAACTGTTCCGCATCCTGACTGTGGGGGTAGTTACATAAATCTATGTAAGTGTTAACATTATTAGCATACACATAAAAACTGTAGTTAATTTAAATTAACTTAATTTAAGTTAATTTAAAAATAAAATTAATAAAAGGAACATGATTTTCTATAGGCAGAAAAACCTGATAGAATGAAAACAGAAGTACTATAACTTATGATCAAATTTATACAGAACCCATTACAAAAAAAGAAAAACAGAGGTAAAAATATTGCAATCAATCGAAGAGATAAATACAGTTGATCCTTGAACAACATCGAGGTTAGGGGCGCTGACTCCCCCTACCCCCACCCCAACGACACATAGTAGAAAATCCACATATAAGGTCTGATGCCTCAAAAACAACTACTAATATCCTATTGTTGACTGGAAGCCTTCCTGACAACATAAATAGTTAACACATATTTGGTATATGTATTTCTTACACACTGTATTCTTACAATAAAGCTAGAAAAAAGAAAATATTAAGAAAATCACAGAATACATTTATAATAATGTACCATATTTAATGAAAGCTTGTATAAGTAGACCCATGGAGTTCAAACCCATGTTGTTCAAGAGTCACCTGTATATCATTATCTCTGGATGGTACAACTGTTTACCCAATTGTAAACGTCAAGAAAAATCACTGTCGATCTAGGTAAGAGTTAAGCGGAATGACCAGCTACAAGATTCCCTACCATAACCCTAGCCTTAGGTTAGTCTGCTAGTATTGGGGAAGTAACGCGTGACCTTTAATGATTCTGATATCAAAACTAGTTATTGAATACTCACTGCAGTACTGTAGTCTAGATGGACCTTTATCCATCTCTTGAAATTCTTTGGCCTCCTCTCCTAAATAATGCCAAAATGTGGTCTTGAATGCTATCCTGTGAGTATATATTAGAGGATTAAAGACCCCTTCCCCCATATCTAACCTCTCTAAGATGACAGGATCAATATGTAATTATAAACAATCACCTATGCAAATGAAACAATCTAGGTATTACTTCAGAATTCTAACCAAGGTGACTTTTACAATGCAAAGAAACAAGATCTCCAAATTTCAATATTCTATATGAAGAATGTGTTAACTTAAGAATAGTGTACATGACTATTATAAAAGGAGGTCAGTAGCCCAGTTTGGCTGTGTGTTTCCTGTAGCTTTAAGAAATGAGTATTCTGACCCAAGCATATCTCTCTAGAGCATGTGTGTTTCAAGCCACTGTAGCTCACTGAGATCATCCAGCCATGTTTTCATCTTCTGGATGTTATAGTCCCCAGGTAACCTCCTGATATCATCATTTGGCATCCAATGTCATTTTCCCCAAGGGCAAGTATACAATGACAAGAAATAACTGATCTTCTCAAAATAAACAATTTTGCAATTCAATTTTTATAAATTAGTTTCTTACACATTTGATGAGTTTGAATGAACTCTTTGGAGCCTAATTACCTCTGGATGATCAAATTTTGGATTCAAAAACCTTGAGGTCCGAGCATATTTATAACTCCATACAACTACCCTATGGAGACTTTCAATGGCATTGCTTTTTTTCCCCACGCAAATCTATTCTCACCTGAGGCATGCTTCTCCATTACCCACAGAAATGGAACCAACTCTATTCATTATCTAGCTACTGAAGCACCACATATCTTTCCCAAAGTCTGTCCTCTTTAATTTTTTTTCTTGATCTATCATCAGTTAATAAATGATGGGAGACAGAAATAATAAATGGGTTAGAAAAAAAAATTTAAAGCAAAATGTATACTTAGAAAGGGGTGAAATGGAAGAACAGAAGAGAAAAAGAGGCAATAAAGGTGGGAATGTATAATGCACCACTGCTGCATCTGGATGCATCTACTAAACCATTTTGGTTCTCATAAATGCATCACCTGATTTCTGGTCCTGTTCCTCTTCATCATCTGAATGCCTGTGGTCTTCATCCGAGGCCTGTGGCCTTTCATCATCAGAATTTTGCATTTTCTCCTCATCAGACATCTGTGGCTGTTCTTCATCATCAGAATTTTGTTTCTCATCATCATTATCAGAAGCTACTGGCCGTTCATCATCAGAATTAGCCTTCTCCTCTTCTGACAGTTGTCTCTCATCATCTGAAAGCTGAGGCCTGTCCTCATCATCCGTGTTTTGCATTTTCTCATCATCGTCAGAATTCTGCAGCTTATCTTCATCAGATCCTTGTGCCCTCTCCTCATCATCGGAATTTTGTATCTTTTCATCATCTGACTGGTCGCTTTTATCTTCTCCGTCCCATTTTTCATCATCTGAATGTGCTTTTTCAGAACCTTCTGCTTCTGAATGGTGGCTCCCTCCATCTGATCTATGACCTTCGTCTTCATCATCGTTATGAGCTTCTGATCCACTGTGCTGATCTACATCTGAGGGGTCATTGTCTTCATGGTCAGAACGCTCAGAAGCTTCTGACCTATTGTCTGATCTTTCAGAGTGATTATCACTCCCACTGTGATGTGAAGCTCCCTCATCCTCACTGTCATCTCCAAACAGTTCCTTATTACTTGGCTTTCCTGAATCACCCCTTTCATCTTGATCACTTTCACTTCCAGAGGCATTACTACCAGAAGCAACATTCTCTTGTTCAGAATCCGAGTCTGATCCAGAATCCGAATCTATGAGATCATATAAACACAGGGTGATGTCAGTGAAAAAGGCAACGTAAAGAGCACCAAAAGTCAATCCCAACATAAAAGGAATGAAAAAACAGGTCAAAACCATCAGAATCAATTTTCTGTCTACTCAGGAAACTAACCAAAAATTGCAGCAACCAGGGAAAACAGCTGAATCTCAATGAAACTTTGTGATGTTTAACTTATCCTGTTCTTCCACTCCAACCCCAGCTCCCCAGCTCAATAATGCCTTAAAGATAGCCCAAATTTCTGGTACATGGACCACTACCAGAAGGAGAAGAAGGGACCTCATTCGCAAAGAATCATGGTTGTTAGTTTTGATCTGCCTGGTAGATCACCGAAGGACTGGCTCAAAGCTGACTTTATCTCAGAATTCTCTCTGTGCTAAGGCAGCTACGTGGGAATGTTTGTCAAAACTATTTACAGGCAAATGTATTAGCTGTCATTGTCTGCGACAATGGATAGTAGTTGGGGCAACTAATTAACTAAAAAGCTTGGGAGGAAAAGCTAGAGAATTACATTATATGGGGTGTAAGGGCTTTTACAAGTTCTCACATATGCCTAGAGATCTGGAAGGCCACACACTTGCCCAGGGCTGTGCACATGCCCAGGAAAGAACTGAGAGGGTACTAAGCTCTCACTTCCGGCTACCTTCAGGTTCTGTGCTTAGAGCAAGAGATGAAAGCAAAAACCGGTTGTAAACTGCCAGGTTGAGTGTTGAAAGCCAGCCCAACACAGAGACCCAACTGGGAGACTGGGAGGTTTTTTTGCTTTGTCTTATTTTGGTTTTTTTGTTTGTTTGTTTTTGGTTCTAGACATTTAAGGAAATCTTTGTCTAATCATACAAGGTGACCACTAAGATAACAGAACAGAAATTTTAGTGGCCACATACAACAAAGATTGGGGACTTTACTACACTAGTTCAAAAGAATCACTAAAGAGGGGTGCCTGGGTGGCTCAGTTGGTTGAGCGTCCGACTTTGGCCCAGGTCATGATCTCACGGTTCGTAAGTTCAAGCCCCATGTCAGGCTCTGTGCTGACAGCTTGGAGCCTGCAGCCTGCTTCAGATTCTGTGTCTACCTCTCTCTCTGCCCCTCCCCAGCTCATACTCGCATTCTCTTTCTCTGTCAAAAATTAAAAAAAAAAAAACTTAAAAAAAAACTTAAAAAAAATAGAATCACTAAACAATAACTACTACAAACATCAACAACAAATCCAGAGGGGAGAGAATGTGATTTCCTGAGTTAGCACATTATAATACTCAAAATGACCAGTTATCAACAAAAAAGTATAAAGAAATAAAAAAATAACGAAGTATGGCCCATACCTATGAAAAAAGGCTAGAAACTATCCCTGAAGCTCAGAAAATGAAAATGATGTTTTACCAAATAGAGAATATCAATAAAAAGACAGATTTTTACCAAAAGACATATTACTTAAAAAGAGCCAAAAAAAATTCTGGAGTTGAAAAGTATAATAAATGAAGTGAAAAATTCACTAGGGCTCTAAAGAACAGCTGTAAGCAGGAAGAAGACAGAATCAGTAAACTTTAAAATAAGTCCATGAAGACTAAGTGAGGAACAGAAGAGAAAAAAGTTAAGAAAAATAAAATCTAAAAGATTTATGGGAATAAAGTCTAAAAGATTTGTGTGATACCATCAAGTGTACCAACATATACATAATGGGAGTCCCAGAAGAAGAAAGGGCAGAAAGATTATTTGAAGAAATAATGGCCAAACACATCCCAAATGTGATGAAAGACATTCCAGAAACTTAGTGAATGCCAAATAGGATAAAGTTAGAGATACACACCTACACAATCAGTATCAAAGGGTTAAAGACAAAGACAAAAAAAAAAAAAAAAGAATGCTGAAAGCAGCAAGAGAACCAATTTGTTCCACACAAGGAATCCTCAATAACAATGATTTCTTGTCAGAAACCATGGAAACCAGAAGGCAGTGGGATGACATATCTAAAGTCCTGAAACAAAGACTGTTACCCAAGAATTATATTCCCAGCAAAACTAGACCTCATAATGAAAGCGTGATAGAAGTGACAGAAGAAAAAAATACATAAATCGGACTTCAAAAAGAAAAAATTCTATACAAAAGACATTATCAAGAAAGTGAAAAAACAATAAAAAGAATGGGAGAAAATATTTGCAAACCATGTATCTGTTAAGTGTATAGTATCCATATATCCAGATAAAGAATGTTTACAACTCAACAAAAAGGCAACCCAATTAAAAAATGGACAAAGGACTTGAAATGACATTTGTCCAAAGTTACACAAATGGCCAATGAGCACAGGAGAAGTTTGTTCCACATCATTACCCATTAGGAAATGCAAACTGAATCCACAATGAGATACCACTTGACACCAACACGGATGGCTACATTAAAAATAGAAAAATGTAGAATAAGTGCTACTGAGGATGTGAAAAAATTAAACCCTCAGGGGCGCCTAGGTGGCTCAGTTGGTTGAGCGTCCGACTTCAGCTCGGGTCATGATCTCATGGTTCGTGGGTTCAAGCCCCACATCAGGCCCTGTGCTGACAGCTCAGAGCCTGGAGCCTGCTTTGGATTCTGTGTCTCCTTCTCTCTCTGCCCCTCCCCTGCTTGCACTCTCTCTCTCTCTCAGGAAATGAATAAACGTCAAAAAAATTTTTTAAAAAATGAAACCCTCGAATATTGCTGGTAGTAATGTAAAATGGTCCAGCCCCTGTGGAAAATGGTGTAGTGTAGTTCGTCAAAAGTTAAACAAAGAATTACCATATGACTCAGCAATTCCACCCCTATGTATACACTCAAAAAGAACTGAGTGCTTGAAAACAAGCACTCAAACACTTGAACACAAATGTTCATAGCAAGGGCACCTGGGTGGCTCAGTCAGTCAAGTACGTGACTTCAGGTCAGGTCTTGATCTCATGGTTCATGAATCTGAGCCCTGCATCTGGGTCTGACTGACAGCTCAGAGCCTGGAGCCTGCTTCGGATCTTCTGTCCCTCTCTCTCACTGTCCCTCCCCAACTTGTGTGCGTTCTCTCTCTCTCAAAAATAAATAAACTTAAAAAAAAAAAAGTTCATAGCAGCACTATTCAATTCAAACAGCCAAAAGAGGGGAACGTTGTAAATACCAAATTTCTCACTTAAAGTTTTTTTAATGTTTTTTATTTATTTTTGAGAGACAGCATGAGAAGGGGAGGGTCAGAGAGAGAGAGGGGCAGACACAGAATCCGAAGACAGGCTCCAGGCTCTGAGCTAGCTGTCAGCACAGAGCCCGATGTGGGGCTCGAACCCACGAACCGTGAGATCATGACCTGAGCCGAAGTCGGACGCTTAACCGACTGAGTCACCCAGGCGCCCCACTAAATTTCTCACTTTAAAACAGTTAATTTTAGGGGCACCTGGGTGGCTCAGTCAGTTAGGCACCTGACTTCAGTTCCAGTCATGATCTTACAGTTCATGAGTTTGAGCCCAACATCAGGCTTTGTGCTGTAGCATGGATCCAGCTTCGGATCTGTGTCCCCCTATCTCTCTCCCTGCCCCTCCCCCACTTGCACTCTCCCTCTCTCTCTCCCTCAAAATAAATAAACTTTAAAAAAAATAAAATGGTTAATTTTATATGAATTTCACATCAATAAAAACAAATGAGCAAAATTAAGAAATTCCCAAACAAAAAGAGTTTATTGCTAGTAGGCCTGCCTCCTAAAGGAAGCCCATCCAGCTTAAATGAAAGGATGTGACAACAGTAGTTTGAATGTACATGAGGAAATAACAATAAGGAAACTAAATAGGTAATTATAAAAGTTAACATCAACGTATTTCTAGCAACTCCTTTTTTGATTAGATTTCAAACACAGTAACATAAAACAGTAATTATAAAACCACATCACCGGGAAGACTATAAAGATATAATTTGTGACAATAACAAAGGCAAGAGAGGATGAACTATGTAGAAAAAAAATGTTCCTGTATACTACTAAAATTAAGTTGATGTTAATCCAAACTGGATTATTATAATTCAAGATGTTAATTGTAATCACAAGAGTAACCACTAGGAAAAAAACTTAAAACTATACAGAAAAATATACAAGAAGGAAATCAACAGTACACTAAAAGAAAATCAGTCTTAAAAGAAGAAACTGGGTGCCAGAGTGGTTCAGTTGGGTAAGTCTCCAATCTTGATTTTGGCTCAAGTCATGGTCTCACAGTTTGTGGGATTGAGCCCCACATCAGGCTCTACACTGACAGTATGGAGCCTGCTCTGGATTCTCTATCTCCCTCTCTTTCTGCCGCTCCCCACTACTCTCTCTCTCAAAATAAATAAATAAAAACTTTTTAGGGGCGCCTGGGTGGCTCCGACAGTTAAGCATCTGACTTCAGCTCAGGTCATGATCTCGCGGTTCGTGGGTTTGAGCCCCGCGTCAGGCTCTGTGCTGACAACTCAGAGCCTAGAGCCTGCTTCAGATTCTGTGTCTCCCTCTCCCTCTTTCTCTCTCCCTCTCTCCCCAACTCACGCTCTGTCTCTCAAGAATAAACATTAAAAATATTATTAAAAAAACTTTTTAAAAAAGAGAGAGCAATATAAGAATTGAGGAACAAAAAAGATATGATATAGAAAACAAATAGCAAAATGGCAGAAGTCATTCCTTACCAGTAATTATTTTAAACAGAAATGATTAACTTCTCCAATGAAAAATCAGGAATTGGCAGAATGCATTTTTAAAATGATCCATTTATACACTGTCTACAAGAGTCTCACTTTAGAACCACATACCCAAATAGGTTGAAAGTGAAAGGATGGAAAAAGATACTCCATGTAAATAGTAACCAAAAGAGAGCTATAGTGGTTATACTAATATTAAACAAAATAAATCTTAAGGCAAAATTGTTACAAGATAAAAAAGGACATTATGAAATAAAAGAGTCAATCTGACACGAAGATATAACAGTTGTAAACATACATGCCCCTAAAAACAAAAACTGACAGAACTGAAGGGAGAAACAGTCCAAAAATAACAGGTGGAAACTTCATTATTCCACTTACAATAAGAGCCAGAACTAGGCAGAAGATCAGTGAGGAAACAGAGGACTTAAACACTATAAGCCAACCACACATACAGACATCAATACAACACTCCACCACCACCACCAAGAGAGTATACATTCTTCCCAAGCGCACACTAAACATTCTCTAGGTTAGACCATTTGTTACGACCCAAAACAGATTTCAAGACATTTAAGAAGGTTGAAAACACGTGAAGTATCTTCTCTGACAACAATGAAACTGAATTCAGTAACAGAGGCAAATGTGGAAAATTCACAAGTGGAAATTAAACAATGCACTCAAACAATCAAGGGCTCAAGAAGAAATCACAAGGGAAATTACAAATATTTTCAGATGAATGAAAATGAAAATACAGAATACCAAAAGGTAAGGTATACAGAGAAAGCAGTGCTGAAAGGGAAATCTGTAGTTGTAAACACCTGCATTGAAAAAGAGAAATCTCAGGAGAGCCTGGCTGGCTCAGCAGGTAGAGTGCGTGAAGAATCTTGATGTCAGAGTCCCGAGTTCAAGCCCCACGATGGGCATAGAGCTTACAAAGAAAGAAAAGAAGAAAAGAAAAAGAGGGGCACCTGGGTGGCTTAAGCATCCGATTCTTGATTTCAGCTGACAGGGCAGAGTCGGCTTGGGATTCTGTACCCCTCTCTCTCTCTCTGCCCCTCCCCCACCAAAGTAAATTTAAAAATTTTTTTAAACTTTAAAAAAATAAAAATAAATTTTAAAAAGAAAGAAAAAACTCAGACTGATAACCTAACCTTTTACTTTAAGCAACTAGATAAAGGAAACTAAACACAAAGCAAGCAGAAGGAAAGAAATAAAGATTAGAGTAGAAATAAATGAAATAGAGAATAGAAAAATAAAAGAATCAATGAAACAAAAAGTTTGTGCTTTGAAATATTAACAAAATTGACAAACTTTTAGCCAGACAGATCAAGAAAAAGAAGACTCAAATTACTGATAGTGGGAACATTAATACCAATCTTACAGAAAAAATAAGAATTAAAAGAATACTATAAGCAATTCTATGCCAACAAATTAGATAATTTAGATAAAATGGATTAACTCCTAGAAACAGACTACCAAAACAGGCTCAACAAAATACAAAATCTGTATAGACCTATATAACAAGTAGAGTTTGAATCAGTAATCAAAAAATTTTCAACATGGGGCACCTGGGTGGCTCAACTGGTAGAACACGTGACTCTTAATCTCAGGGTCTTGAGTTTAGGCCCCACATTGGGCATGGAACCTACTTTAAAAAAAAAAAAAAATCCAACAAACACCCAGGACCAGAAGATGGCTTCACTCATGAATCCTATCAAATGTTTAATGAATTAATGCTTTAAACAGGTCATCCAGGTGCCCTGAAAAGTGAGCATTTTAACTGATGCAGAAAAGGCGTTTGACAAAATCCAACACCGTTTCCTGATAAAACTACTCAACCAACCAAGGATAGAAGGGAATTTTCTCAACCTGAAAAAGGGCATCTACAAAAACCCACAGCTAACATATGTAATTGTGATGGCGCGGATGCTTTCTCCCTAAGATCAGGAATAAGACTAGGATATCCATTCTTACCACTTCTATACAACATTGTAAAGAAAGTTGTAGCTGGGGCAATAAGGCAAGATAAAGAAATAAAAACATCCAAACTGCAAAAGTAAAACTATCTGTATTTGCAGATGACAAGATCTCTTACGTAGAAAATCCTAAAGAATGCACACACACACACACACACACACACACACACAAATTACGGCCAGTACAGTCAGCAAGGTTGCAAGATACAAAATAGGCATACAAAAATTAGCTGTCTTTCTATATACTAGCAATGAACAATCCAAAAATGAAATTAAGATAACAACTTCACCTGCGATAGTATCCAAAAAAATACTTAGGAATAAATTGAACTCAGGAGGCGAAAGATTTACACTATTACAGCTACAAAACATTGTTGAAGGAAATAAAAGACACCTGACACAATTATACATAAAAGAAACACGCTGAGCCTCGGTAGAGATTTTACCCACTGTTACGGCAAGATATTTGTCAGGTGTAGTTATTTTCCACAACTGTCTTAGTAATGAAATATGCTAGGCATAACAGGAATTACCCTGTCACATCCATACTACTTTCAAGACCAAAAGGCAACCTTCAAGGACAGATTTGTAAGTAAATCCTACAATGTCCTATTATCTAACTGTAACATGGAAGAAAGCAGCAACAGGCTCACAAGAAAGTAAACCATGAAGCCCAGAAAAGCAACCATCTCCATACATCACTTCCCTATACACTGAGTTGGCAACAGGAAAGCAATGTAGGGTACATCTTACTCGACTATTGCTTCTTTCCATCCAACTATTTGTCAAATATGTATTAAGCATCCACGTAAACGACGGGGCGGGGGAGACAACATTTTCATCATTCTATCCCCAACACCCACCAAAGTAGCTGGAACATAATAGAGGACCAACAAATACTTACTGAATATGAATGAACAACTTCATGACAGTGAGTCATGGGAGAGTTCACATGGGACTGTGCTTTGAAAGGTAAATGGGATACAGACAGGTAAAAATAAGGGGGAAATGAAAACATTAGCAAAGGTAATGGAACAAGAGTTAGTATACTACAGGACTCTGTATTTCCAGACTTATCCTAACTAGAACCTCCTGGATACCCATCTCAGTGGAGCCCTCACACTAGATTTCCACCTGGTGCGCACTTCACTACACTCTAAAAAATAGAAATAAACTGGAGTTAGAGAAAAAACAACCACCACAATAACGCACTTTGCTAAGGAAAAAAAAAGCAGATAGCGTTACTTTGAGCCCGAGGGGTTACAAGAATTCTGAAGTAGGTCTTGGGGCCCTTCTTACTTCAAATAACTCCTATTCATATTTCAAACTCAAACATCCACAGTCCTTGTCCCAGAAATACTTTCATGCACCATTAATCATTCATTTAATCAACAAGTCCTTTCTCTCTCCTCTCCAAACACAGATCCCATATGCTCTCCAATCTAATACCATACACTCAAATGCCGGTTTCTGCTTAGGTTCTTAGAAGACACATTGTCTCTGGTGCGTAACGCCTATGTATAGCCCTACCTCGGTATCCTGCCAGTCTCCCTCACCACATGTCAAACCTCGCATCGCACCACTCTGATTTCAATCAAGAGGGCTTTCTGGGCCCCTGTGCAAATTCGTCCAACTCATCCCCATATTCTCGAGCACCTACTATCCATTCATTCACAAACAGATCTTACTCTGCGCTGACTTGTGCAAGACAGGACAGAGCAGGACCCCAAGGTTCCTACGCGGGCTGCGCAGGCTCTCCCGCGCCGCCACCTCTGCCCCGGGCCTTCACCCCACAATCTCCCAAGCACTGCATGCTCCACGGACACCAAGAACCCCGAGGCTCACACTCCGTGTTTGTTCCTCCGATTCCCGCCCAGGGAGGCTGGCACCGCCGGGAGTGCAGGGGGCGCTGAGGCAGGAGTGGAGGAAGCGCCACCACTGGTCCGCAGCGCCTGAGGGTCCGCAGACCCGGAACCGTACTGCCTTCGAGCTCCTGCAGCAGAAGCCCCTACAAGCACCCCTCCCCTGAAGCCCAACCGATCCCACCTTTACGCTCCGCATCGCTCTCGGCGTCGCTCCCGAAAAGGTCCTCCATATCCGCCATTGACTCGCACGGCAGCCGCTGCCTCTGCTGGGGGCGCCTCCGCGACTGTCTTTACGGCACGGAAACAACGAAACGCGACAGTGTCGCAAAGATTCGCTGAAAGGCTCCTTTCCTTCTGTGACCTGGTTTTTGCCTGCTCATTGACTCTCCTACGTCCACTGTGTGTACAAATCCCGCCCTTCAGTCGATATCTGTTCCTATTTGTGAGCACTCTCACTGAGGGTGGGGCGTCTCCCGTCTGGGTGTCCGCGGGGTGGGCGGGGCTTGAGTCGCTCCCCGGAAGGGCCTAGACCGAGTTAAACCTGCCACGAATCAGGCCTGAGGTCCTTTGTTTCAGGCTGACGAGCGGTTCTCAAATTGTTGAAAGAGCCTTTCGTGTAGGTTATATCTATTGATATTTAACGTATTAGTAATTAAAGAAATTGAGTTCAAATATTAAATTTAAATTCAAAATGTTTAACAAACAGGTTAACATAAATAGTATTTTAAAATTTTAAACGACTATTCTTTCCAAAACCAAAAAAATTAAAAGAGTGGAATTATTTTACAGTTTTGGAAAGATCTTTAATGTCTGGCTTAAGAGAAGACAGCTTAATTCTCATACCTGCGTCTACACTCAGTCCACTGAGAAATGTTTTGGTTGAAGGCATGTGAAGAAAAATCTAGCCTCGTACAGACAGGGAGGACCTCTCAGACCCCTTGAAAGCGTCTTCTTCAGACCACTTTTTGACTACTACAGTTTTACAGCAGTGCATCTCGAACAAATTTTCCATCCTAACCTACTATACACTTAATGTATAAAATGAAATAACTATTTCACAAAACAATACTTCTTTACCACTAAGATGCAGACTGAGATTTCCTACTCTCTTTTATTCTATTTCAGCTTTTGTTTTGTTTTGATTTTAATGGCGGCAGGCAGTGAACCCACCAAATTGCTTTCATGATTTCCTAGTGGATTACAACATGCAGCTGGAAAAACACTATTCAGAGGCTTCCACTGTGTTCAATTTGCTGGCAAAAAGTTTTATTTTGGTAGGAAATGTGGCTATAATTGTACATTATAAAATTAGACAGTAAGAATTTTCATAATAGGTTAGTGCTAGGTAAACCCTCTTGCTTCACTGAAGCTTAAAGAAGGAAGTGACTTGCACATGTTACAGATTAGGTCTTTTTTTAAGAAAGCTTATATTTTGGTTTTTTAAAAAAGTGTACATCTTGAGCTAAATTATCTGATTAATCTCATTTAAGGGTTTTGATCTTTGACAAGCAATATGGATTTTTAGTTTGGAGCTTATGAGATGTGTTTTTATTGCAGATAAGGGTGACTGACAGGGTTCAAATGGGCAAGAGGTGGGACCTGGTATAGTATGAATTCTAGAGCTGTTGTGTTTAAAATGGAAAGTGTAAGACTAGGTAGATGGGATCACTTTAAAACTTTTGGGAATACTGGAAAAATAAGTATTCTGTTTGTGATTCAATTTCGTTTTCATTCATAGTACTCTCTTTGAAAAGTAAACTTATTCAATCTTAACAAGTTTAATTACATACAGTGAGGCCTAGTGAATCACTGTGCCTATATTTGGGACTAATAAATAGACTGTGTTGATTTCATTTTAATAAAAATGCAAAACATAACTTCTGCTTCTTTACTTTTTTTGTTTATGTTCTACTTTATGCTGATCATTGTTCTTCCTTTCATTGCCTTTCTTCATACAAAATACAACAATTCAACTAGATTTCAGCCAAATCAATCAGAATCATTGATGTACTGGTTGCCTGAGGTTAGATGGTTAGAGTATTAAGATAATCTTTTCACTTCAGAGAAGTTCATCCTATGGGGTTTGTGTTTTCAAAACAGATATGTTTTAAGTTTATTTAGTAATTTTGAGAGAGAGAGAGAGCATGCTCACACATGTGGGTAGGGGCAGAGAGCGAGAGGGAGAGGGAGAATCCTAAGCAGGCTCTGCAGTGTCAGTGAGCCTGACATGGGGCTCAAACCCATGAACCATGAGATCATGACCTGAGCCGAAATCAAGAGTCAGACCCTTAACCAACTGAGCCACCCAGGTGCCTCTGTGTTTGATTAATTTAACTTTGGATGTTAAGATTATCTCTTGATTTGCTCTCAGGGATGGAGAATTTTATGTTAGTTGTGTGATTAAATAAAACAACTGCAGCTTTATCTTGTTTCCAAATTTTTGAGAGGTTGTCTCTTTTTCCCCATTTTCTGCCTTCATGAGGTGAAGATAGATGGTCACAATTGTGACCTTTGAGACCCCCACAACATCCCCAAAGAACAGAGGTTAAACCAGGCTGATTATATAACACAGCACAATTAGTGTATCATTACAAGCATTTTTACAAAGTAACAAAAATACCTTTAAGATTTATAAACTCTATGTTCACATCAAGTTGCAAAACAGTATAACATCTTAGAGAGAGGGAGGGAGAGAAGTGCAAGAGCACAAGCAGCAGTGAGGGAGGGGCAGAGGGAGAGGAAGAAAGAATCTTTTTTTTAATGTTTTATTTATTTTTGAGTGAGAGAGAGACAGAGAGAGCTCGAGGCAGAGAGAGAGGGAGACAGAGGATCCCAAGCAGGCTCCGCATTAAGAGCCGAGAGCCCGATGTGGGGCTCAAACTCATGAACCTGAGCCGAAGGTGGACAGTTAACCACTGAGCCACCCAGGTGCCCCCTCTTTTTGTAATGTTTATTTAGTTAGAGCAAGCAGGGGAGGTGCAAAGAGAGAAACAGAAAATCCCATCACGGGCTCAATCCCATGAACTGTGAAATCATGACCTGGGTCAGATGCTTAACTGACTGAGCCACCCAGATGCCTTATGGCGTGAATCTTAAGCAGTCTACACGCCTAGCACGAAGCCAGAGAGGGGCTATATCTCACAATCTGGAAGCTTAACCAACTGAACCACCCAGGTGCCTTGGAGCTAACCTTTACAAGGAAAAGGCTGATGAGGTGCCTGACAGCTCAGAGCCTGGAGCCTGCTTCAGATTCTGGGTCTCCCTCTGTCTCTGCCCCTCCCTCACTCATGCTCTGTCTCTTTCTCTCAAGAATAAATATGGATATGGAGCATTCACTCATAGTCTGAATTGGATCTTTGCTGAATTGGATCTCTGCAATGGGTGGTATAGGGATATAAAAATAGCAAATATGGTACATGCAACATGTGTGTGCGTGTATATATATATAAGAGTTTTAGGGGAAAATAGTGTAAAACATCTGAAGAATTTAAGTTTTAGAAGTAAATTATAAACTACATACAGGTCCTGTAGAATGGAAAGCCAGAAAATGATCAACATGAATGGCAGTTAGTCAGGAAAGGTTTCTTATTACTATGTTCTGAATGCCTGTGTCCCCTCAAAATTCATGTTGAAATCCTAATGCCAAAGTGATTGATATTAGGAGGTGGGAAGTTTGGGAAATGATTAAGTCATGAGGGTGGCGCCCACATGAACAGGATTAGAATTCTTATAAAAGAGATCTTCCAGAACTCCCTAGCCCTTTCCGACATGTGAGGACACAGCAAGAAAGTCCTGGCTATGAATCAGGAAGAACGAAGAGGACTCACCAGAAAGCTGTCATTCTGGCACCTTGATGTTAGGCCTCCCAGCCTCCAGAACTATAAGGAACAAATTTCTGCTATGTATAAGCTACCTAGTCTGTATTTTATTAAAGCTGTCCAAGTGGACTGAGACAGGTTGATTCATGCTAGATTATTGAAGTAATGGGAAGGAACCCATTTTTCGAAACATAAAATTGAGCAGAGCCTAAAATTCAACGAAGCAAAAGTTATGTTAGTTTACTCAAATCTATTCCCTGATTCACATGAAGTTTCAGAACACTATGGATAAAGAGAACATTTTAAAAGCTTCTAGAGAGAGAAAAATCAGCTGACATAGAAAGGATCTGGAATTGGGCCATTTAGGTGGCTCAGTCATTTGAGAGTTTGACTCTTGATTTTGGCTCAGTTCTGATCCCCTGGTTGTGGGATTGAGCCGCTCATTGGGCTCTGCACTGAACGTGGAGCCTGCTTAAGATTCTCTCTCCCTCTGCCTCCTCTCTCCCGCTCATATTCTCTCCCCCTCTCTCTCAAATTAAAAAAAAAAAATGAATTAAATTAAAAATAAAGAAAAAATTTAGAAGACCTGGAATTAAAATGACAATGGACTTATCAACAATTCTGAAAGTTAGAAAACAAAATGCTGAAGGAAATTGGCTTACTCTAGAATTCTATATCCAACCAACCTATCATTAAGTACAAGGAAAGAATAATGATATTCTGTGTAAGCCATCATCTATGTAAGCAGTCGAACTGCCCTAAGGCCACCATGCTGTGAAGATGCCCAAACTAGACACACAGAGACCAAATGGAGAGGCCCTCAAATACATAAAAAAAGAAATACCTAACCGGCCTTCAGCTGCAGTAGACCTCCTGTGGTTCCAGCTCCATCTGAATGCAACCTCAGTGAAAAACCCCAGGCCACAAATGCCCAGCTGAGCCATTCTGACATTCTTATCTTACAGAATCCAGAATACAATGAGTAGGTGTTGTAGCAGAATGCCAGAAGTTTTGAGGTCGTTTGTTATATAGCAATAGCCATGGGAAGATTTACTAATACTTTACAATCTATGAATTGTGACCCACCAAAATGAAGCGCTAAACCAAAGAAGAGAAAAGCTTTAAAGGAAAAGGAACCCCAAGATTGGAAAGAGACAAAAGGAATCCCTGTGATCCTAGAAGGCTGCTGGTGCAGAATGGAACAAGAGAACAGAAGGCTCCAAGACAGAGCAGTCTGAGAAGGACACAAAACTAATGAAATGCCTACTGTAGTCACTCATCCAATAGGGATTTAAGTGCTTTCTCTAGACCAGAAACTATTGCAGGCACTGGAGATACAACAGAACACAAAACAGACCAAGCATCTGTTCTCAGAAACTTGCATTTTGGTGGAGGATGAGACAGAATAAAAGAATATACTAATAAATCTATAAATATATACACTTTTAGTTTTGTGTATTTATATCTAATGTGTTTGAATATTTTGAATGGGTATTTTTCTGTAATGAAAGTATAAAAATATTTGTACCTGACACATAAAAACTAAGCAAACAGAGGGGTGCCAGGGTGGCTCGGTCAGTTAAGTGTCTGACTTAGGCTCAGGTCATCTCACAGTTTATGGGTTCGAGCCCCGTGTCGGGCTCTGTGCTGACAGCTCAGAGCCTGGAGCCTGCTTTGGATTCTGTGCCTCCCCCTCTCTCTACCCCTCCCATTTTCATTCTCTCTCTCTCTCTCTCTCCCTCTCTCTCAAAGATAAACAAACACTTAAATTAAAAAAACAAAAGCTAAGCCAACAGAAAACCAAGGCAATTATTACCTCCCAGAAACAGAAAATATAGCCCTCCAAGGGCTACAGAATGCTATGTGGCTCAGCTGGTAATAATAATTAATAAGAGATAACACATAATACCTACACCTTCTGCTAGGAGCTGTTTTGAGTGCTTTTTATATGGGCCCACCATCCTTTATCGGAAACTCTTGGAGCCGCATATGTTTCAAGATTCAGATATCTTCCCAGATTTCAGAAAGGGAATACAACACATCTAATTAGGTCTGAGGACTAGCCTAAATCAAAATTAAATTTCTATGGTAAAATGTACAAAAATCCAAACTTAGAGGGATAAACAAAACCTTAAATAGCTTTAGGTCAGTTCCAGGCAGGATTTGCTACCAAATGTTATATACTTTTTATTTTAGAGCTTTTGGATTTCAGAATTGTGCCTAAGGGCTTCTGGGCCAGAACTAATTTATTCATTCCTAATATATTCCTATTTTATACATAAGGAACCTAAAGGAAACACAGAGAACCTAAGTGGCTTTGCCCTAGGTTACACAGCTAATAAGACTTGTTTGCTCATAATTATGTAAACACTGAATATTTTAAGTGTAGTAGTACTATTTGACTTTTAAAATGTCACACACGGTCATAATTTTAGTGAGGAATAGTTTACCATTTGATATGGAAAGTTCCAAGACACATGAGTTCCGAGGAAAAAACAATCTGAATATGGTGTATATAAAGCTGCCATCACATTTTAAATGTATGTGTGTACCATGTGTTTCTGGAAGACGGCAACAGAAGCTGGAAACCAAGGAAAGGAGTTAGGAGACTGGAGGAGGGGAAGAGAAGAAAAACCTCACTCACTATGTACTACCTGAAACATTTGAGTTTTATACCCAGTGACTGTGTTCAAAATTCAATTAAATTTAAGTAGTAAGAAGAGGGGCACCTAAGTGGCTCAGTTGGTTGGGCGTCCAATTTTGGCTCAGGTCATGATCTCATGGTTCGTGAGTTTGAGCCCCACGTCGGACTCTGTGCTGACAGCTCGGAGCCTGGAGCCTGCTTTGGATTCTGTCTCCTTCTCTCTCTCTGCCCTTCCCCTGCTCACGCTCTCTCTGTGTCTCTCAAGGATAAATAAACGTTAAAATTTAGAAGATAGATACCAAAATGTTAGTACTGCTTAATTAACTCTGGATGCTCAGGTTTTATTTTACAGTAGTCCCCTCCTATCCTTGGATTCCCTTCCCAAGGTTTCGTGTACCCACAGTCAAGTCACCACATCCAAAAGTAGATGATCCCCCTCCTGATGCATCCTCCAAAGGTAAATATTAGCCTAAGGCTAGGT
Organism: Cryptoprocta ferox; assembly: GCA_028646485.1. NCBI lineage: Eukaryota > Metazoa > Chordata > Mammalia > Carnivora > Eupleridae > Cryptoprocta > Cryptoprocta ferox. The sequence continues at coordinate 89,050,426 of CM053560.1, forward strand.
CATGGTGCCTATGTCCTTCACCTCACTTCATCTCACCATGCAGCCATTTTATCATCTCACATCATCTCAAGAGGAAGAATGAGTACAGCACAATAAGATATTTTGAGAGAGAGAGGCCATACTCACATAACTTTTATTACACTACATTGTTATAATTGTTGTCTTATTTCTTTTCTAATAACATTTTTTATTGTTGTCAGAAGAGTGAAATTTGTTTTAGAATCTGCACACACACACAAAATTCTATATTAATTAACGTGAACTGATCAGAAACCAAGACAGCAAAGTGAGTAAACAAACTAAAGATTACAAATAGTCATCCTGCAGGAAAAAAACTGCTGTAATAAATAATAAAAAAGCACAACACAAAACTTCATATTTTAATTCTACAGTTACTAATAATGCTAGTTATTATTTTGTTAATCTCTTACTGTGCCTAATTTATAAGTTAAACTTTATCATAGATATATGTATAGAAAAAAACATTGTGTGTGTGTGTGTGTGTGTTTGTGTGTGTATACACACACACATATATTGCATTCACTGGAGGGTAGAAAAGGGGACGAGTGTATTTTGTTCTTTTCTATGTTTTCCAAATCTACAATAAACATGCATTAGTTTTAGAATAATTGGGGGGAACTCGTTCTTTAGGGAGTACATTCTTTATTTAACTATATATTTTTTTTATTTTTGGCATCCATGGACCCCCAAGAACCTGAGGTGAAGCTGGATGCTTAACCGACTGAGCCACCCAGGTGCCCCTCAAGTAACTTTTAAATTCAAGCTCTGTTTACTCAGTTGGAGTTATAAAAGTTATTTGAGGAGCAATTTGGCCCATGTCATGATCTCACAGTTCATGGGATCAAGACCTACCACAGTTAGAGAGCCCCAAAGCCAGCTCTGTGCTGACAGCGTGAAGCCTGTTTGAGATTCGGTCTTCCTCTGTCTCTGCCCCTCCCCCACTCATGCATGTTTTCTCTCTCTCAAAAAAAAATAAATAAATAAAAGTGATTTGAATGTAAACCTAATTACCTCATAGAAGAGTTTTCAGGCTATCAAAAAACATAAATCTACATCTCATAATAAAATTAAAGCTGCTTTCCAAAATAATAGCAACCCTTTCCCCAAATCTCTTTCCTTTCACCATCTCTATTTTTTCCCCTCTCACCACCTTTAATCTAACTTACTTTAAATTCAAGTGTGAACTGCAAAGCACTAGTTGATAATTTTTCCCTATGCAAATGAGAGTTTGGACAGCAAACATGAGCTTGGAAAATGTCCCAGTACACTTCCTATGAAAATTTGCACTTAAGTTGAGAAAGAAAAAAAAAAGAAGTAATGAATCAGGTAAAGAACCATTTCTTAGCACCGAAACAAAGGTTTTCCTTTTGAAACCTTTCCTCTTGAATCTAGGGTTAGGTTTAGAGAGTAGCTTCCTTGAATAGGTAGGATTTAGGTTTCTCTCTGAAGCATAAGGGTTACCAGGGAGCTATGTCCTTAAAAGACCTACCCAGTGAACACAGAGGTCGGTGTACTCGACATAAAAGAGCCGGAACATCAACCACCCGGGGAAGGAATTAGATGGAACAAAGAAAAGGGAGGATGCAGAAAAGGGAGGCGGGGCGCTGTGCTTGTGAGTGTTAATGGAGGAAGCTAAGTAAAGTGATATGTAGCAAGGATACCAGAGGAACAAAATGAGAAGTATGAGGCAGGAGAAAAAAGAAGGAAAAATAGATGAAAGAGACAAAGGGAAAGGAGGAACCAATCACAAGAGGATGGAAAAAAACAACAACACATTTTTTAAAAAGAACATAATAAAATAGTACTCAGGTGAGGGAATATGGAGACAAAAGTGGGAACGCACTCCTAACGTTAGAACCAAACAGGCAGACAAAAAAGGAGATTTACAAACTGCCCTGCCAACCCATATGTTTACAAATCAAAAGGAATCAGTAAAACAAATTTGGCTCAAACCCAAAGCAAAAGTGAAAATGTCACATTACAGTAAAGCTACCCTGATAAAATCTCTTCACTAGATTTCCTTATGCAGTTGGTTGTTTTAGAATCATCAGCATAAATGCAGAGATATCATCTCCCTGTAGGGTGGCAACTCCTGGCACTACAGGCTGTATCTGGCCCTCCATGTATTTTATCTTATCCACAGAGGGATTACTACAAAGAGATACTCTGTATTTCACGCTTGCAACTGCAAAGAAACATTCCGTATTAAAACCCTTAGCAGTAATATGGCAAAAGGCCACAAGATGGTGATGATATACCCTGAAGAGACCTTGCTCATCAGCAAAACGAGCAGCGTGCACAGCGCCCCCCGCCAACCATCAGTTTTTCCTTAGCAAAAAAAATTGACTTGGGGAGTGAGGGTGGTGTGAAGCAGAGAAGAGATTTGAAAAAACACTAACTTTAGATAACAATAAGAACACTTTGTTTAGTAAAACTTAGAAGTACTTATTATTTGGTTTCCCTTGTTTTCTCTTAAGACTGACTGGTAAACACCAAGAAAATGTTTTTCTGTATCTGATTATTATGTATCTATTGTTAAAGTGATACATTTGAATAAAGTAACTATTACCTTTTAGGGAAATCAATTTTTTTATTGGGCTCCATAAGATGAAATTTTCCTAGAGTCCAGTAAAGATTTTATCTCCTTGACTGCAATTTATTTCCTTACTCATTGAGGAAATGACAGGCAGGGTTAATCTTATAAATGGGTGTGACATTTTAAGTTAATAGTGATTCATGCTGATATATGGATACCTTTCATTTCTAACACATAAACACATATGTATATACTTTTTATCCGCCATTTAACACAGAAACAAAATTTGGAAGGAGAAATAGGACAGAATCCTGGGTCTAAAATGCCAAAGAAGAAACTAAAGGAAAAATAATGTAAAGTTTATTTGAGAGCCATAAGATTTTGTTTCCAAAAACAATGGTAGTCATTAGAAGTATTCTTTTCTGGGGCGCCTGGGTGGCTCAGTCAGTTAAGTGTCTGACTTCAGCTTGGGTCATGATCTCATGGTCTGTGAATTCAAGCCCTGTGTTGGGTTCTCTGCTGTCAGCACAGAGCCTACTTCTGCCCCTCTCCTGCTCATTCTCTCTGTCTCTCCTCCGAAATAAATAAGTAAATTTTAGAAAAAGTATTCTTTTCTATTTAGCATCAAGTAAATTCTTAAAAATCACCTAAAGTTCTAAATACTGACCTGAATCTGATAATATGTATCAAAACATCATAAAAATTTCTTACCTTTGACTCTGTAATTCCATATCAAAGACTTTATCTTGGGAAAATAAGAGATTCACATGAAGATGTACAAGGGTACATCTTAGAACATTATTCATAGGAATGAGAAACATTTGGAGCATCATAGTAGGGAATGGATCAAATGAATTATCAGACATCCATAAACTGAAATCCTATGCAATCATTTAAATTATGTGTTTCAGTGCATTGTCATATACTGGTGAAGGTAGTAGAAAAATAAGACAGCCTTTTGAAAGGGCAATTTGGTATCATTTATTTAAATTGTAAATGGGTATACTCTTTGATTCAACATTTCCATGTCTAGGTATTTATCCTGAGAAAATAATTTGACAGATATGCAAATATATACGGACAAAATGTTCACTGAAAGTCTGTTTATAATAACCAGAAATTATAACCACTCAAAACACCCTTCAGTGGAGGATTGTTCAAATAAATTATAATGCAGTCATTCGGTGAAAAAGTAAGTAGTAAAGATTAAGTAAATGAACGTGTATTGAAGAGAGGAACATTATATATTGTTAGATTGTCAAAGCTGGTTAGAAAATGGGATGTTTTCTTACAGTATGGGGATTCCCCCAAAATTAAAAATAGATCCAGCATTTCCACTTCTCAGTCTATATCCAAAGGAAATGAGATCGCAATCTCAAAGAGATATTTGCACCCCTGTATACACTGCAGCAGAATTTGTAATAGCCAAGACGTGGAAAAGACCCCGTGTCCATCAGCAGATGAATGGATATAGAAAGTGTGGTAAATATACAATGGAATAGTATTCAGCCATAAAAAGAAGGGAATCTTGCCATGCCCAACATGGATGAAATTTAAGAACATTATACAAAGCTGAAATAAGTCAGACAGAGAAAGACAAATACTATATGATCTTCCTTATATGTGGAATCTTAAAAAAAAAATAAGCTCATAGAAATAGAGCAGATTGATGGCTGTCAAGGTCTGGGGAGGAGGGGTAAAAGAGGGAGAATGGGTGAAGGGGTACAAAAGATACAAACTTCCAGTTATAAGATGAATAAGTCCTAGGGATGTAATGTACAAGCATGGGGACTATAGTTAAAAATATTGAATTGTAGGGGCATCTGACTGGTTCAGTTTGTAGAGCATGAAACTCTTGATCTTGGGGAGTTCAATCCCCATGTAAAAGCTTTAAAAAATATATTGAATTGTACATTTAAAAGTTGCTAAGAGAATAAACGTTAAGTATTCTCATCACACACACACATACAAATTGTAACTATTTGAGATGATGTATGTGTTAACTAACCTCATTATGGTAATCATTTTGCTATATATATATATATATATGTATGTCAAATCCTTACACTGTATACCTTAAACTTACACATTGTTACATGTCAATTATAGCTCAATAAAGAAAATTGGATGCTTTCTATGTTTATGTAAACAAATATTTAAATATTACAATAAATTCTAGGAAGATATACATAATGATGTAATGGTAAAAGTTTAACACCCAGCACTCCAGGACAAAAAGCTTTGATAAGTGATGTTTGCCACTTTCCATGGTGTAAATATTCCTGCCATGGCTGACTTCAAGGTATAATTATGGAACATGGATTTGGGAAGAGAAGCACACAGTTAGCTCAATGAGCCAATGTGAGCGTGTTCCACCACATCGCTATACTTCTGGGACATGACATTATGAGAAGGTGTTCATATTCTACCTCACATACTGCTGTGTTTTTTTCCAGTTTTCATAATGAAATTGTATCACTGTTGCAACCACACCGCCACCACCACCAACAACAAAATGCCAATTTGGGAAAACAAAGATTTTTAAAAGAATATTTAAATACATTGGAAAATGCTTATGACATATCATCAGGTAAAAACTGCATGTCATAAAGCAATATCTAGTATTATCTCAATTTCATATATGTGTGTGTATGCTATGTGTATATATATTCATATGTATATATATATATACATACACACACATATATATTCCTTTACACAGGAAAATGTCTGAAAGGAAATAAGCCAAAAACCACATAGGGGTTATAGTGGAGTGATGGAATTTTGGGTAATTTTATTTTTCAATTTTTCCATGTTTTCTATAAAAGTTTTTATAATTATGTAATGCTTTCATAGTCAGAAAAGACATCATTGTATATAAAATACTTAGCCCTGCTATCACTGCTTAGAAAGCAATTTCTTCCCTTTAGGATTGCTATTACTACAATCAGAGAGTGTGACTATCTTCAAATGTGGATAAGTGGAATCTTCTATTTTTTTCCCTCTCTTAAAGGTAAGAAGGAGAAATTAGTTTTTATTTGTGTGGCCCAAGATCTTAAAATACATACATATACTTCCTGACCCTTACTAGAAAAATTTCCCAGTCCCTTACTTTATCTATTATTGCCAAAGACCCTACTCTAATTTTTACCCAGATTATTTTAACAACCTCTAGCTACTCTCTCTTTCTTTGTTTCCATTTCTCCCCTCAGTACAGTACATACGGTACTTAGGACAGATTAGGGAGATCTACATGCGTGTTGCCAAACATCTTAAAATATGGTTTTCCTTTTTATTTCGCTCAAAAGTCTTTAATGGCAGGTTGCAAAAGAATATTTACAGCACGATCCCATTTTGGTAATGATTATATAAACATATTACTATATGTGCAGAAAATGATCTGGGAGAATGTATACCAACTTGTTAGCAAAGCTTTTCTCTGGGAATTATAGGGGAATCTTACATTTGAATTTTTATGTCTCTGAAATGTTTTAAGAGAAGCCTAGATTACTTTTCTACTGCAAAAAGAAATAAAATGAGGAGGGAATCTGTTACTGAATTCCCATTGCCCAGAGGAAGAAATGTAAACTCTTCTCCTTTTGTACAAGTACCTACCTTCACAATCTACCTATGTGGTAAAACCCACTTAATCTACTCCACCTCCTCACTGAAGATTACTCTCTTTTCTGAATTTCTCCAGTAATTCCTGACTTTGGCATTTATCTTTGCATTTTACCACACATTGGGTCATAGTATTTTACAAACTGCTTCCTGATGTAATTTATAGATACTTAAGGATGGAGTTTATATTTATTCCTTATGTTCCTCCCACCTCCTAAGTCTATAAGTATTCATTTCCTGTGGCTGCTATAACAAATTATCACAAATTTGGTGGCTTAAAACAACAGAAATTCATTCTTTCCTATTTCTGTCA
>CM053560.1:89061916-89148327 GCA_028646485.1 Cryptoprocta ferox
CTTAGGAGAGGAAGATTTGTAGTACAGGCTGGAGCCCTCTGCTGCAGCTGGTCTCAGGGCTCTCTGAAATTTACACACTCCCTCCTAGGCCATCCTTTCTAAATCCCTCTCACTCTCAGCTAGCCCTTCTCTTAGTCGTAGTGGCTTACCTGGGGACATGATCTAGATTCTCATCCCAGAGAGGTCTGAGTTCCTAACTGCCATGTCCTTGCTGCATTATTCATTTACCATTGCAACTGTGCAAGGGACACAAGAAGCATTCAGATACATTGTCTCAATGCTAAAATATTTTTTCCTACCCTTATTGTATAACAGCAGCCCTAACTCCTTCTGATGAACAGGGTTAATACACCTGCCAAGATTGTTCCTCTACTTACAGCCCACTTGTTACTGAATAGTAGGAACCCAAAGTACTCAGGCAGCAGGTTTAGCTAGTAAATCAAAGTGACTCTTGCTGTACCATTTGGTAGAAATATTCCCCTTTTAGGAACCAGGTCCTCTGACCCTGCAGAATACAGAATAGCAGGAACAGGAAGCTATTGGGAGTGATGATAAGAAAGACCACTCCTACTTCCATATTTTGTCTCACAGACCCGTGTATTTTTCCTGCTGGGGACACAGCACCACATAAAGATCTTTTATTCAATAGGTTTAATGTATCCTGGAAGATGGCACTCAGAGCATTTCATCCAAGCTAATACTTCAACTGTGCTTTCAGCAAGGCATTCCAATGCTCTATGAAGCAGGAAGCTTTGGAGCGCTAAAATAAGTGATAGCGACCGGTAGATAACATTGTCAAGAGTTCACTCTCACACCTTGTTTGCTGTTTAAGTAGGATTCCTTGGTCTGATGCAATATTATGGGAGGTCCTCTGCTGATGGATCAAACATTGTGTAAGCTCAGGGCAAAGCCTGAAGGTAAGACATTTAAACCCTTACCCAGAATATGTCTTCATCCTAGGATGAATTACTGGCCCTTTCAAGGTGGAAAGGTCCCAATGTAATCAACTTGCCACCAACTGCTTAGTTGGTCTCCTTGAAGATTGCAGCTCTATCAGGGGCTCAACATTGATTTTTTGTTGTCAAGTTGGACATTTGGCAATAGCTAGATGAGCCCTGAGAAGTGGGAACCCATGCCATTGGGCCCAGAATAGCCTCAGTCTCTTGCCATCATGGCCACTTCATTCATGTATCCATTGTGGCAGCAATAATGTGGTCAGTGACAGAGGCAGAGTCAACTGGCTGAGTCATTTTATACATGAGGGATTTATATCTGCCCATCTGCCACTTTGCTTTTTTTTCTATGTCATGTCTTTTTTATTCCTTTATTCTTATATTATTGCCTTCTTTTGTGCTAAAAAAATGTTTTCCAATGTACCATTTTAATTCCCTCGTCGTTTCCTATTCATTTAGTACATACGTATATTTTGAGTTATTTTCTTGGTGGTTGCTTGGGGTATTACAATTAACATCTTAATTTATACCAGGGCGCCTGGGTGGCTCAGTCAGTTAAGCGTCTGACTTTGGCTCAGGTCATGATCTCACAGTTCGTGGGTTTGAGCCCCGTGTCGGGCTCTGTGCTGATAGCTCAGAGCCTGGAGCCTGCTTCAGATTCTGTGTCTCCCTCTCTCTCTCCGCCCCTCCCCTGATCTCTCTGTCTCTCAAAAATAAATAAATGTTAAAAAATTTTTAAAAAATCTTAATTTATACCAATTTAATTTCAATGGTATACAAGAAGTTTGCTCTCAAATATTCTATTTCCTTCACCCTCTTTGTTTTCTTTTGCTTATACAGACTGATTAGTACCCTTAATGGCTGCCTATCTATTTTCCAGCAAGTGACACCATATTTTATTAACTATCTCCATAACTAAGTCTCCATAGGCCAGGTGCTCATGATTGCCAGTTTGATCTTGCCACTCATTATCATAATTGCATCCACATGATTTCTGACACTCGCGAGATGCCATCTGACTCAGTCATTTCTGGGTTATATTATCTTCCTTGCTAAGAAGGAGATCAGTTCTGTAACAGCTTCCCCTACCATAAGTCCAGCCTTCAAAAGTAAGCCACCACTAGACTTCACAGTGATTCTGGTGCTGTTGACCCACACATTCTTCTTTGCTTTGGTAGACACTGTATTCTCCAGGTTCTCCTGTGGAACAGTCATCTGGTGGGTTTTCTGATCTTAACACAATTTGGCCACACCATCACTCCTATTTTCCTCAACCCTTTTTTTAAAATTGAGGTAACATAAACCATACATAGAATTCTTCATTTTGAAGTGGTTTTTAGTATGTTTATAAGGCTGTGCAGCCATTACAACAATTAATTTTAAAATATTTTCTTCACACCAAAATGTAACCCTGTACCAGTTAGCAGTCACTCCTTATTCTCCCCTACTGACAGAATTTACCCCTGTCAACCACTAATTTACTTTATCACTATGGATTTGCCTCTTCTGGACATGTCATATGAATGGAATCATATAATATGTGGCCTTTTATGCCTGTCTTCTCTTCCACTTAGCATAATGTCTTCAAAGTTTATCCATGTTGTAGCATGTATCAGTCTCATTCCTTTTTATAACTGAATAGTATTCCATAGTACAGATATAGCATATTTTATTTATCTATTCATCAGGTGATGGAGATTTGGGTTTTCACCTTTTGGCTATTATAAATAATGCTGCTATAGATATTTGGATACGAATTTTGTGCAGACATATGTTTCAATTCTCTTCAGTGTATACCTAGGTGTGGAACTCCTGGGTCAAATGGTAACCTTATGTTTAACTATTTCAGCAGCTGTCACACTGTTTTCTCAACTTGCTGCACCTTTTACATTTCCACTAGCAACATATGAAGGCTCCGATTTCCCCACATCCTCACCAACAGTTGTTATTTTCCTTTTATTTTTTTATTATAGTCATTCTATTGGTGCTAAATGGTATCTCAGAATGCAAGTGGGGTAGGGACAGAGAGAGAGGGAGACACAAAATCTGAAGCAGGCTCTAGCCTCTGAGTTGTTAGCACAGAGCCCAATGTGGGGCTCAAACTCACAAACCGTGAGATCATGACCTGAGCTGAGGTTGGACGCTTAACTGACTGAGTCACCCAGGTGCCCCTTAAAATTCTTTGCTTATTTTAAAATTGGGTTATTCCTCTTATTACTGAGTAAAGAGATAGCTAGATACATACATACATACATATTGATACAGATATATATTTTGATTTTAGACTCTTATCAGATATATGATTTGCAAATAATTTCTCCTCTTCTATGGGCTGTCTTTTCACTTTCCTGATGATATTCTTTGAAGCACAAAGGCTTTCAGTTTTGATGAAGTCCAAATTACCTATTTTTCTTTCGTTGGCTATGTTTTTGATGTCATGTCTAAGAAACTGTTGCCTAATTCAAGGTAACAAAAATTTACTGACTTTTTTGCTAAGAGTTTTATACATTTGGGTCTATAATTCATTTTTAGTTAATTTTTGTGCACTGTACGAGATAAGGGTCCCACCTCATTCTTATGCTTAGGAATGTCTAGTTGCCCTAGAACCATTTGTTTAAAAAACAATTCTTGACGAAAGAATTGCTTTGGAACTCTTGCTGAAAATCCATTGTACATAAACGTGTAGGCTTGTTTGTGGACTCTCAATTCTATTCTCTTATGCTATGTTTATCTTTATGCCAGTACCATGCTGTTTTGGTTACAATAATTTTGTAGTAAGTTTTGAAATTAGGAATTGAGTCCTCTAATTTGTTCTTTTCAAAGACTATTTTAGCTATTCAGGGTCCCTAGCATTTCTATATGAATTTTAGGATCTGTTTGTTAATTTCTGCCAAAGAAAAAAAGTCCAGGTGGGATTTTGAGAGGGATTGCATTGAATCTATAAATCAGTTTGGAGAATATTGCCATTGTAACAACCATTAAGTCTTCCAATAAATGAACATGGAATATCTTTGCACTTATTTAGGTCTTCTTTAATTTCTTTCAACAATGTTTTGTAGTCTTCAGTGTATAGATCTTATTAAATTTATCCCCCTCCTTTTTACTTCAGTGTACAAGTCTTGTTGTTAACTTCACTTCAAGATATTTTATTATTTTTTATTTCTCTTAGCATTTTAATCCTTTCCTCTCCCACCTGCTAAGACATTTATGGTATTCTGATCTTACTCAGCATGGGCCGTCACTTTTACCAAGCCATCTTACTAGCAAGTAAGATTTACATCAGAGCGTAAGTCTTGTACTTTGGGGAGAGTACACACAAATTGTTATCTAATCTCATGTTCTATTCCCCTTTGATCAAGTACCCTCATAATCTAGCCCCATATGAATTCCTCCACCTCCTGCAGTCCATGCTGGTTAGATCTTTTTGCTTTTTGGGGTCTAGTTCCTTTCCTCCCTTCTCACGCCTCACATGTCCCCAGCTGGGTTATGCTGCCACTTCACACTGGTTATAGATTTAGCGGACAGGAGGGGAGGTGGGGGCAGATACTGAGGAGTCACATGTTACCTTGCAGAGAGAGGCCTTAGGATTATTTTCTCAAGCAAAGGGAATATGCTCCTTTTAGTAGGGAAGGGTAGCTCACTTCTTCAAGCTCTGAGGGTAGAGAAATCTAGGAATTCAAGATTTTTGGGGACATCAACTCAGATGTCCCCATTCCAAGTGCCAGGGTCTCATTGTTTCTCAACCACAGCACAGTCTCTAGCATAGGAGACCTAGTTTACTTGGTAGTTTAACCTTTGATGCTTGGTTACATAATGATTTACTCAATCTGGTCCTCTCCACTGCAAGTTATGAAAGTCTCTTTACTTGCTATGAAAGAAACCTTCTGGTTCTCACACTTGGCTTTCAGCTATCTGCTAGTCACTCTCTCAGCTTTTTCATTTCTTTGCTTAGAGCTTCAGTGGAGCTAAACAATAACAATTCAATCCTCTTGTAGTTACTATTTCCTCCACATAGGACACAAGCTAATACATTCTTTTTCGCTGGTATGCTACCCCAATTCACCACTGGTGAAAATCTTAATAACTGGCTGCCACCTTTTGCTAGGCACAGTCTGAACTCCATTTACCACCAGTGATGACATCTTCCTACCAGCTGAGTGGTGAGTGATCCAGATCCAAAACCCCATTTTATTTTCTGCTCTCTCAGACCTCTCCTGGCTCCAACTGTAGCAGTTTGGGTGTTTTAGGAAGCACATGCTGAGGTAGACTTTAGTGTTCAGGATAATTATTAGGGAGAGCTCTTGGGATTAACATCTGTGGATAGGAGGGGAAGCAAACAGGAGTGGGGAGAGGTAGAATTTGATCTGAGCTGCAGGCCGATAGCCTCAGCTAACCCCACTGGGAGCTCTTGAGTGGAAATGGCCCACTGAAATTGTCTTGCACGAGGCGAAAATAGCCAGGCCTTTCTATCCTTGCCATGATCAGTCTTTGGACTTGGGCCACCTGTGAAAGGGGCATCTCCTTGGGCACGGTGGCTCTCTGCAGATGAGGCAAACCCTGAAGGAAATGACAGTTGACAGCTGTGTGCTGACCACAGTCCCCACATCTGGGCAGCAAGTCCATCCTTGAAGGGCATTTGGTCAATGCGTATCGGTATCTGCCACAGGTATCATGTCAGGTTACCCTCAAATTGTTCAGGTTAAAAACAAAGAGTTCATTATGCTATGTGAACAACTTTTCTGTAAGATTGAAATACCTTCAAAATAAAAATCTTTTTCTTAAATGAACATACTAATATCAATTAAATATGACAAAGGAAACACCTCAAAAAAACCTCCTGTTGCTGATACTATGAAAGAGGATTATTCCTAATTATACCTAAATTAAAAAATAAAAAAGTTAAAAAATAAAAATAAAAAAAAGAAAGGGGAATGACATTGGAAGACAAAAATTCATTTGAATGAGTAAAACACTGATCACCCAGAAGAGCTGGTGGGAAAGAAGGCTGAAAGACAAGTTGAGGCTTCATCCTTGCTGACATGACATACCTCAGACTAGGGCAAGAACAGAAAATGCTTGTTTCATCACAGCTAGCTTGGCCTTTAATTTCACCTCACCTCTTCTGAGTAGATAAAGTCTTTTCCAGATTACCTTTAATAGTTACTGTTTTCCATTTTCCTATTCCTTTTGTTCCCTCCCTCCCCAAGGCCATCATGGGACTTGAAATGTGGAGATGTGAGTCTTTGCTCAGCTTCCCCAAACTGGGATGAAAATTATTTTTAGGATGAATCTCTGAGTCACAGAAGGAGGAGGGAGAGAACCATTTTAATCTCTTCCTTTTCCCTCCTTCATAACCTGCTGTACAGCTAAATCATTTAAAAATTTTGTGTTTTTCCCTCTTCCCCAAGAATCATTGCCTTTTATTTTTCCTTTGGAAACAGTACATATTAGTCTCCATTAGAAGCTTCTAAAAGTGGAAGAAATGTTTCTTTGCTGAATGGACCACAGGCTAAATTAAAGGAGATTGCCTTAATCTGCTTTCATGTAAGTAAATCTATTTATTATCATACTGATTGTTAGGATCTGCAAGGTTGTACACAGTTACTCCTTATGTTCTCTTCACTGTCCTCTTGCCTGCACCCCCTCTAAGCTTTCCTTTCTGTCTCTCCTAGCCTGAGAGTAGTAGAAGGCATTCTTGCTTTCTGGGGGGAGATGCGGGTAGAGATTGTGTTCTGGCCTTCCACCTTTGCTGCAACGTGCTTGAACATGTCTTGTGCTTCACTATTTGAACATATTTCTTTGAGAGAGAAAGAAGCATGGAGTGAACGTTGCACTTTTTAAAAAATGTCTACCAATTTACACAATAAACATTGAAAAAGAAATCCCACCCAAGTTACCAAGAAAGTGGGGGAAAAGTTCTATCTTGAATAAAGTAGGCAATAGAAGAACCTCTGTGGGATGAATTGAATGAAAGGAGAGAGAGCTGGCTTCACTTTGGGAAACCATGTTTTAACCAGGTGAGCTACTGAATGAAGATATTAATGACACCCCTTACTTAGGCAGTTAGTTAGCATTTTCAGAGTGCTTTCGCATACACAGTCTCAGGTAATCCTTGAAACTATCCTGGGAGGGAGGTAAGGCAGGTGTTATTTATATCATAAAAATAAGATTAGGGGCACCTGGGTGGTTCAGTCAGTTAAGCGTCCCATTCTTAATCTCAGCTCAGGTCTTGATCTCAGGGTCATGAGTTCAAGCCCTGTGTAGGGTGTAAAGCCTACTTTAAAAAATAATAAGATTAAACAATTTGCCTGTAGTCTAACAAGTAGTAAGTGGCAGAACTGGGGCCAGTCCCCAGGTCTGCTGTCTACTGTCAGTGCCAGGATGCCAGACAAATTCTTCTGATTTCAGAGTGGAGCCCTCAAGAACTACTGCTGGAAGACTTGTCTTATTTAAGACTTTTAGGGACTGCTTGGAAGCAGGCTCGCTTATTTATAAAAAAAAAAAGTCACTGGGCTGAGATGTCCTTAGGCTCTCCAGAGTAGTAAACACCAAGCAGATGGATCTAAACTGAAGAAAAGATAAATTGCACAAAGCTATATGAGTGGATAGAAGTATGACAAATGAGTTTCATTCTTTACTAATTTTGGATAATGTATTTAGGATTGTTAGTCTGAAGCATACTTAAAAGAAGATGAGCTTGGAGCTATGCTTTATTTCAAGAAAAGAACCATGAGGGACACCTGGCTGGCTCAGTCGGTAGAGTCTGAGACCCTTGATCTCAGGGTCATGAGGTCAAGCCCCACATTGGGCATGGAGCTTACTGAAAAAAAGAAAGAAAGAGAACCGTGAGTTATTGTTGACTGTTTCCTAAAGTCATATAAAATGATGCTAGCTCTTGTTGCTAAGGATGTGGAAAATAAAACTGAAAGCATTGTTTTATCCTACATTTGACGAAATGATAATGAAGCTATACCTGGAATCATGCACCTAATTCTGCCCCAAACCCTTAAAAAAAGAGCCTAGTAGATACATGAGGTCATAATAAAGGGGAACTAAAGTAATCAGATTTCCTAAGAAGAAAGTTGTTTTAAAAAAAAGTATTAAAAAAGTGGACATTTGGAGGAAATCCTTATGTTTCTGAATTTTATGTCATAAAGAGCAATTATAATATTAAAAAACTCCATTTTCTTTTTTAAAAAACAGCTGTGTTGTTTTTTTTTAAGTTTATTTATTTATTTTGAGAGAGAGAGAGAGAGAGAGAGAGGAAAGGGAGGGGCAGAGAGAGGGGGAGTGAGAGAGAATTCCAAGCAGGCTCCACACTGTGAGCGCAGAGCCCGACACGGGGCTCCAGCCCATGAACCCTGAGATCATGACCTGAACCGAAACCAAGGGTCATAAGCTTTACCTACTGAGCCACCCAGGCACCCCAATTTTTTAAAGTAGGCTCCACAGCCAATGTGGGGCTTGAACTCATGACCCTGAGATTAAGAGTTACATGATCTACCGACTGAGCCAGCCAGGCACCCCAAAAACATTTCATTTTCAACATTTATTGAGAGAACATTATATTCAGGGCCTATGCTCAATACTAGAGTTCACAATGAATGAAACACAGAAGTTCACAACCATCGTTAGAGAGTACCAGACTAGACAGATCTTTAGTCCAACTGAGCACAGTTTTCTTGAGTTCTTAGTGGATTGGCATCTGGTTTGCAGTACACAGTCTCTTGGGTTTGGTAGGCGTGTGTTGGTCACCAGAGACCAATCAACCCTGGTGAACCTGCAGTCAAGTTCTTCAAGCTACAACTCTGAAGGATTGGACTCATCCCACCGAGAGAATAAAGTGAAGTTCTTACAATATAAACCTTCTTTTTGTTTACCTAGGTCTGACAGATACCATCCTTGTCTGTGGTTAGCATTTCTGAGCAAGGAAGGTACAGACAGCCCATGTATGACCAAGATATGTTCCCCAAAGTTGATTTCTAACTTGGTTGTTTTAAATTGAAAATGCATTTTCCTCAGAGAAACCATGTGACAAACCCAGGTTAGGTTCTCAGGCCCGCTCGTAGGAGCCCACTTAGCACACAAGCAACTCTGTGAGAGGATGAGAATGGACACCGTGCATTGTTTCTATGGGGAAAATGTGCCCCAGCAGCGGAACAAGGTCTTCCTTCCTCCCCCACTTCCTACCTCCATGAGTAATGAAGCCAGTGTGTTTACTACAGGAAATGCAGCTCCTAGTGTGGGCGGCCGGGCGCTGTGGCAAGCTGGAATGCCTTAACCACCTGGCACAGATAGTCTCTCACCTCTCTGCCCTAAGCCTGCCAGTGAGGGGAGTGGCCTTAGGTGGGGAGTCTTTCCCCAACCCACCTTTTTCAGAGTAGGGCTGTTGGGATTCTTTTCAGGGGTTCAGAGCCAGATACATAATTTCTGGGTCCCCTTGTTCAAAAAGAAAAACATGCAGCTAAACGTACTAACACATACAGCTTTTACCCTTCCTTCTGGTCTCTCTCAAGTTATCCTGGTGTTTTAAATTTAGATAGTTTATTATAACTAATGTCATGCCAAGTAAGGAAGTATTTTGTTATTAGCATGGATTTCATAATTAATTTTTATACTGCCATAAACAATGCCAGTTTGAAATATAGGAGCATTTATTTTTTTATTTTTTTATTAAAAAATTTTTTTATACGTTTATTTATTTTTTGAGAGATAGAGTGAGACAGAGCATGAGCGGGGAGGGTCAGAGAGAGAAGGACACACAGAATCTGAAGCAGGCTCCAGCCTCTGAGCAAGCATTCAGCACGGAGCCTGACACGGGGCTCGAACCCACCAACTGTGAGATCATGACCTGAGCCGAAGTGGGATGCTTAACCGACTGAGCCACTCAGGCACCCCAAAGGAGCATTTAAGCTCCTATGTGAAGTCACCAAAATGACACAATTTGTTTCATAGCTCATACATGCATGGATATCTTGTTCTTACCAAAGCTGTGGGAACACTGCAGAAAACTACCTTAACCATTATTATCTCACTTTTTGATACACATTCTGCCAGTACTCTCTACCTTTGCCTCACTGAGGAGGAAGAAAGGACTGAAAGGAAAAGGAAATGTTTTCAGCATAGGCAGTTGGCTAATACAGGGAAGAAACACAAGGGAGGTACTATAGGGTTCCTTGGTCTTTTTTGTTTCTTAGAATGCCATTGCCTTCTTTCCGGGTTCAAAGCAAGTTCTGATTTCAATGGAAAGCATGGCATTTCGGAGCTATCAGCCCCCTCCACTTACTTAGCTGTGGGCATAATACACCCTGTACTTATTTGCTTTGTTTCACTGAACTCCAGCACAGTGTGGGTCCATGAGTATTCTGTGCTCATGGGGCACTGAGAATGTTCTAAGGGAATGGGGCAGCAAGGAACAGTGGATGTGCATATTGCTTCTCTTGCTCACATACATGCTCCATTGTCCCATCAACTGCACTATAAAACATAAGTTCAAAGACAAAATTATTAGCTGGGATGCCTGGGTGGCCCAGTCATTTAAACATCTGACTCTTGATTTCAGCTCAGGTCATGATTTCAGTTTGTGAGATCAAACCCCGAGTCCAACTCTATACTGCCAGAAAGGAGCCTACTTGTGATTCTCTCTCTCTCTCTCTGCCCCTTCCCAGCTCACGCACACACATGTGCACTCTCTTTCTCTCTCTCTCTCAAAAAATAAAAAATAAACTTAAAAAATGGATAGAATTATTAGGAATTTCAAGATGGAAACAGTAGAGTAGTAAACCAAGCATGAGTCTTTCTGAATGTGGGGTCCTTCTTGAGTATGGGAGGGGGTGGGGGTGTGGTTGGGAAGGAGGTGGAGAGAGGCCTCTGGCAGCCTACCATTGGCATTCACAAAGACAGAGCTACCCAGGGTGGGCAGATGGATCTTAGGCCTCCTGAGGACCTGGCCATTTTTGTTTTAGGACACTGTACCTAGGGTATTGTGAGAGAAGGTGAGGACTTCAGTCAAGACCCCAGAGGTGGGCATGGTCATCTAGGGATGATAACATTTTCAGGGGAGTGGGTTCCAGTAGTGGCAACTGTCAGCTGGTAAAATATTTGTCAAACAGAAGGTGAGAGATGGGATTGTGGAAGGCAGACCTACTAAATCATATCATATACTAGTTGATAACTTGAGTACTCAGAATGTTCAATGTAAACAAATCTTCCACACAAGTAGGCTTAGAGTTACAGATAGTGATTACCTCTTTCCCCAAGTGACAGATAGCTTGTCTATTTTGGAATGCAAAAGGGAAGGGAATGACCTTGTTTTTTTTTTAATTTTTTTAATGTTTTTATTTTTGAGAGAGAGAGAGAGAGACAGCATGAGCAGGGGAAGGTCAGGGAGAGAGGGAGACACAGAATCCGAAGACAGTCTCCAGGTTCTGAGCTAGCTGTCAGCACACAGACCCCGATGCAGGGCTTGAACCCATGAACCGTGAGATCATGACCTGAGCCAAAGCCGGATGCTCAACCGACTGAGCCACCCAGGTGCCCCAGGAATGACCTTGTATAGTGAAAGTTGCTATATCCCCAAAGTTGAAAATATTTATCACTCCCTATGGATGAGCTGAAGGAAATCATGTCTTTCTTTCCTTTTATTTATAGTGGTTATGTGGCAGAAGCTGCATTATTCTCAAAATTACTCCAATAGGTATTTCCCAGTACATTTAAGTGTTTAGTTACATAACCATTATTTAAGGAGTGGACAAATTTTTGTTTCAGAAAGCAATTTTATTATACAGAAAGCCTGGCTTTGTCTAAAAAATTTAAGTAGCTTACTTACTGCAGCTTTTCTACAAAATCCCATTTGTCATAGCCTAAGAGAATGATATAATGTTTATAAAGTGTTTACCTGAAACAGGCTACTTGGTAGGAATTTGACAGATGATGCTATTACCATTCTCCGGAGGGGTAAGCTCTTTGTTGTCCCATCAAGTTAATGTAGGATCTTTGCTTTTTGTTTATACGTGTCTCCCACCTCATAAAAGCATTCAACTGATATGCCTCTTAATGAACTTTACATACAGTTTTAACGGATTTTGACTGAGGACAGTTTCTTCATAACTTTTAACTACAGTCAATTCTCATTATTCGCAGATTCTGTTTGCGAATTTGACTACTTGCTTCAATTTATTTGTTCCAAAGACTGTACACTGTAAACCAGATGCCAATCCATTAAGAACACAAGAAAAACAAAATCAATACTCAGCATTTTCAGTCATTCGTGGATATGCAAAGAGTGGTGAAAAATTTGTTGCCCTATGTCTATGTTCCCATGGAGGTTGAACAAGGCAATAGTCTACCTTCTCGTATCATCTCTCATACATAAGCAAGTATCTTTTCCATGGTCTATTTAGTGCCATGTTTTTTGCTTTGTTGTTGTTGTTGGTGGTGATGGTGGTGGTAGTGATTTAGCTGTTTAAAATGCTCCCTAAGAATAATACTGATGTGCTGGCTAGTGTCCCTAAGGATAAGAAGGGTGTGATATGCCTTTCAGAGATTATATGTTAGATAATCTTCATCTAGCATGAGTTATAGTGCTTTTCGCCATGAGTTCAATGTTAAAGAATCAACAATATATATTAAATTAGGTGTCTTTAAATAGAAACACATATAAAACAAAATTATATATTGACTGATTGCAAAAAATGTTGAGACCAGAGGCTTGCAGGATCCTAATCCTGTGTTTCCCCTAGAAGCAATGGCTCAGCAGTCACTAACTCAGTGTTCTTGGTGACTTTATAGAACAAAGCTACCATGAACAAAGGATCAACTGTACTTGGCAATGCATTTCTTTGGTGGAAAGTTAATTTACAAATCAAATTACAATGTCTTCTTTTAGAAACCATGTCTAAGAGAGCAATCATTTTAAATTACGACTATAAACATAGATACATAGAAGCTTCAAGTTAGAGAAGACCTTGGATGTTACACCTCTTTGTGGGCCCCTCCTCCCTCCATCATTTCCTTTTATAGCACCCTGACAGGTGGCCATTGTTTTCTGATTGAATGCTTCCAGCAATGTAGTTCGTACTTCATCAGAAAGTCCTGTCCACTATGGTTCAGTTCCAATATCCAAAACTGTTCTTTCTTATACTGAGCCAAAATCTTCCTCTTGGAAATAGCCCTCCTGATGGTTTAGATCTGAACTCTAAAGCAGAATGGAACACATCTACTCTCTCCTCTGCATAACAACCCTTTAGCAGATCTCTTTTCTGCAGGTGAAGTAGACCCAATTCCCTCATCTGTTTTTCAGAGTATAAGATTTCCGCACTTTCCCTGGATGTCTCTTCTGAAAGAACCCTAACTTATGTATCGTAGTTCTTTTTATGTGATATCTATATTTGAACGCAAAAAGTTCAGAAATTCTGAGCTCAACAGGATAGGTCTGGTACCCCTGTGACTTGAACGCTGTATCGCTTTAACACAATTTACATTGTTATTTTTTTTTTTTATGATTGCTCACACTGCATGAGTATCTGTAACTTACTACCATACTATCAAGTCAAGCTGAATCTCCCAAGTCCTGGCCCTTTCCAAATGACTTTTCTGAACAAAGATGCTATACTTTATATTTACTATAGTTAAATGTCATCTCTTTCTGTAAAAACCATGGTTTTGAATAATTATTCTGTCATCTATCATATTGTGATCTGAGTTCTTAAATTTGCTAAGTATCTTAACTCAAAACATTGACAAAAACATTACTCAGGGCTGGGCAAAAGGGAAAGAAAAGTCTGTATTGCTGTTTTTGAGAATGCAAGGCCTCAAGATTAGTGTCACTTCATTCATCAGCACTCTTTCAATCAACCTTTCTCTGCAATAATATAAACCTATATCTCTTCATCCCAACCTAAAGGTGTCTTGATTTTTTGAAATGACCAACACATTTGTTCAATAAGATAATAATTCTATCAAGCAAGGAAGTGGTATTTCTTTGTAATGATTTACTTGAAAAGACTCCATGACTCCTACTAATGGTTACATTTTTCCTAACACACTGTGTTCTGTGATTTATATTAGGAAATTTCCAGGGATTGGCATTAAGCTTCGTGGTCTGTATTTTAAAATCTGTTTTCCCCTCCATCTTGCAAATCATGATACTGGCAGTTTATCTTAATAGGAAGATAGTTATCAAATTGGAAAAAAATAAAACAAGTAGCCTAATGAGGGAATTTAAATTCAAAGAGGTGAAGTGAGGACAACAGGGTGACTAGAGGCTTACCCTTCACTCATCTAAGCATTCACCAAGTCCAGAGGATTCTGCCCCAAGAATATCGCTTGTATTGTCATTCCCTTTCCGTGCCCGCTAGAGCCACATTCTTTCTCTTTCTTTTTCTCTCATCTTTAAGCCAGAGTTTGGATTGGGTTTTCCATCACTGTGACGGAATCCTGATTTACCCAAGAAAGGGCAGCTTTCAGAGGACATCAGAATATTGTTACCAGATTAAGGATGCAGGGCAGAAAAAGCAATGGATTCTCCTACCCTCTCCCTGTCTCTAATTTCTCGTTCATCTAACTTATCCTTCCCATTTATGTTAGAATTATCTTTCTAAAGTAATAGTTATATCATCTAAATGTCTCTCCTCCTGCCTTTAACATAAATCCATAAGTTTTGGCATCCAATCAAGGCGTTCTCAGTCTGGTGCTAACTTGTCTTCATTCCCCTAGGCCTGTCAGATCTCTTCTACTTCCAAAGTGTGCCTGGCACATGCATGCCTTTGTACATTTTGCTCTCTCATTCAGAAAAATTTTCCCTGATCCTTCCTGATGGAATCAAGCCCAGGCTCAGATATTCCCTCTTCCAGTTGAAGTTTCTTGATGTTTTCATTAATTGTTTCTTCCAATAAGAGCAGGTAATTTGCATTTCTGCTCTGGAAGTAATCATCTCATGCTGCTTTATGGTGTACTTACTGGATCCTCTTCCTGCATGACTCCACTACAACAGTGGCTTTCAGACTCTTTTAACAATACAATATGAGAGATAAGCAGAAATACATTTTACATTGTTATCCAATTGGCTCATTTATATATACTTTATTTCATCAATTTTAAGAATTAAGTCATTTAGGAGCACCTGGGTGGCTCAGTCAGTTAAGCATCCAACTTTGGCTCACGTCATTATCTCACGGTTCATGGATTTGAGCCCCTTGTTGGGCTCTGTGCTGACAGCTCAGAGCCTTGAGCCTGCTTCAGATTCTGTGTCTCCGTTCTCTGCCTCTGTCTCTCAAAAATAAAAATTAAAAAAAAAATAGGTCTTCTATGTCAATATTTCTGAAACCAGGATGCAGCAATAGAGTATCATATTTTGATAAGAGTTTTCACTTATTTTTGTCTTCACTTTCTTAATAGTACATTAAATTATGGCATGTCATGATTAATGACATTTCAGATTTGTTGAAATATAGTACATGATGGAAACATAAGTTTCACAAAATAGTATTTACCCTTTATTATGGGCAATGCTCTCTAAATTTTGCTCTATTTCCTTAAGAAAAAATGCAGATCTTGATCCACCAAAATCACTTTACTACTCACTACTGGATCAAAACCTTCAGTTTGAAAAACTACTGAGAATTGAAACTATTTACAGCCACACAATGAGATTGAAGACTGACATTAACATGACTTTACAACTCCACCATTCACAGAAACATGACTTCAATTCCAAGAAATTCTTGCCCAAGAAGATGAAGTTGCAAATGACCTAACTGCAATTTCAGGAACTTCCTCAAAGTCTCTTCATCTGAACAACAGACTATTGACTGAGTAGCCTTCATCAGGATAAACAGCCTGCTCCTCAACAGATTACTCTTGGATTTGTCAAACAATTGTTTACTCTTGTAGGCTTGCTTCAAAACTCTCTCCTCCCTGTAATCGTCCTAAATGATATAAATTCAGTCCAGTCTCAATCATGCTTTCATTGCAAGACTTGTCTTAAACCAGATGCCCTGAATCTTAGAACTATTCTACACATGACCTCCCTCTTCCAGATGCTAAGACTCTGTCAACATAGTGAGTGTTATCACTTACTGTTGTAAGCAATAAACTTGGCTTTGATCAACAGGATCTTTTGGTGGTCTTTGCTGGAACTCAGGAGCTGACACTACATTATAAGCTCTCAAGGGAAAACGCAATATTTATTTATTTTCCTCCTACCTCCTGCTGGTGATCAAACACTGATGGACAAGGAAGGAAGGGTGTCTCGGGAATCGGAGAGTATCCTATTACTGAGGAAGTAGGGATGTAAAATAGTCACAGGTAAGGAGCTCTTGTTGCAGAGAGACTGCATCCACAACTTAGAAATCTTGTGGTTGGAACAGGCCTCCCCTTTCTCTTGGTTTTATCTACTCAACCTCGTACGGTTTTATCTTCACACCTGGTACTGAGATGATACTGTTTTAAATATAAAAAATAAAGAACACTCAAGCTCCATCCCAACCACTTAACTTCAAGCTACTATGGAATCTTTAAAGTGGTTATTTGCCTCAAGCTTGAAGATGTGCATAATAATGGATAAAGGGCTGCCAAACGTTTGGTTCTCATCAGGAATTATTAAGTCATTGAAAAAATATGCTGACCCGCATCTCTAATTTGATAAATACCTACATATATTTCCCATAAATGCTGGAAAGGTTCCTTGGACCAAATAAGTCGTGGTAAATAAAACTAAGTTTGCTTTCATGCAAGTGGTCCCAAGAGGGCACCAATCTACATTCCCCACTACATCTCACAGTACACCCCTTCCCAAATTCTGATTCAGGCCTAGTCCACAGCTCAGCAACAAGCCAGGTGCTCTCATCCTTCCTGTTTTCGCTCTCACTGTTCCCTCTTCAACAACACCCTCTCCCTCGCCTCCTCTGGTTATATCTGCTTCTTCGGATCCAGGTGAAAGATCACGGTGGCGACCTCACTTAGAAGCCCTCCTCCACACCCTAAGGGAGAATTAATGACCTTCTTAGCTTTTGGCCGCTAACTGCGTTGGCCTGGTACTCTGGCTGCTGCCTTCTAGCCAACCCATCTTCAGGCCCATCCCTAAGCACACGGGCGAAGGCTCACTCCTCTTGGATGGCCCAGTGGCTTGCCCGTCGTAGGTACGCAATAAACACTAGCAAGGAGTTTGGTCACTTTGTGCTGTAGAGATGTGGCAAGGGCAGAGGGCAGACGTACACCTCCCAGGCAGCCCCCGGCCCAGCCCACCTGAGGCGGCTGAGACCGCGTGCCTCTCCCGCCGCCCCCGCAACGCGCGGAACCCGGTCACCAGCGTTGGAAATTCCGGCGCGTGAATGCGCTCGGGGCCGAGCGGGGGCGGGGGAACCCATGGAGTGAGCCTGTGACGCGAGGGGGCGTGGCTCATGGATACCCCGCCCCCTCTCCCTCGCCCTCTCTCGCGGGTCGGGGTTACATGGCGGCGACTGCGGCAAAGCGAGAGCCTCGGAGACGCCGCTGCCGCCAGCACAGCCGGAGACCTGAGCCGACATTGGGGGCTGTTCGCGGGCCCCGCACTCCCTCGATGAGCCGGAGAAGTCCCGTGAGTGTGTGTGTGTACGTGTGCGGGGCGCGCCGGCGGAGCGGCTCGGGAGGGCGCCGCGGCGGGCCCGGCGGCGGCGGCGGCGGAGCCGGCTCCCTCCTCCATTGTGTGTGACCCTCCGGCGGCCGCCGCTCAACAAAGGCGCTTTTGTTCCGTCTCCGGCCCGCCGGCCCGCCCGCTTGGGCCTGGCCGGCTCTTCCCTGCGCGGGCCGGCGGGCGGCGGGCCGGGGTCCCCGCGTGGGGCCGGCAGAGCGGCCGGCGCGCCCCTCCCACCCGGCACGCCCCTCGCCGGCCGCCCGGCCGGGCCGCGCCCGCCGGCCCCGGGGCCCCGCTGCGGCACCGCCGCCAGCGCCCGGCTCCGCGGGTTCGAAGCCCGCCCCGGGCGGCGGGCGAGGGGCGGTGGCCGGCGGCCGGGAGGGACGGCCTGGGGAGCGTGAGGTGGCGCGGAGTCTCGCCTTCCTGGCACGCTGCCTTCGAAATGATCCCTCTTCTCCTCCCCCATCCCACTCCGGTGACTCGGCCTCAGCTGACTCCGGCCGGGCAGTCTCCAGTGGACTCGGCGAATTGCGTAGCGCGCAGCACTCACCCGGCTGGTCTCAGAGCCCCGAAGTCCTCTGCCCAAGTTTTGAGTCCTAGCTGTAAATGAGGTACAGAAAACTTGTCTGAGTCGGAATTCCTAATTTCTTTCCTCCCCTCTCCCCACTCCCAGTCCCCCGCCCTACTGCAGCCTTTCCTTAGCTGCGTTGGGGACTTGGAGCATTGATCTGTGAAAGTACCCAAATGGAAACTTGTTTTTTCAGTTCACTAAAAAGGGCCTCATCACTTGGCTGTGCGTTTTTATCTGACTTGGTGAGGTGCGTTGAAAAGTAAAGGTCTTTTGGCCTCCTTTGTTCCTTGGTTTAGTGAGACTCAACTGGTTCAGGTGTTATGTGGGAGCTCTGTGAAGCAGGATCTTTTTGATTCCTGTTTTATTTTTTCTTTTGCTTGTTCATTGGCAAAGATCCAGTGAAGTGGTGAAATTAGAAGCCTTACTGCGTTTGCAGCAAAATTCATGTTTTTTTTTTTCAGTGCTAAAAATGCTGTTAAAAGTCAGCATTAACTTTTTTAACGAGGCAAGATAATGTGTCAAGGGAAAAAATTAACGGGGGACAAAATGGAGCGCAAACAGTTTAGAGTAATTTTCTGATTGCTTGATTCTTCTAGTCTTGTTATGTTTTAAAGTTCTGATTGGACATATTCTCTTTCTTCAACGTTGGGAAACTGAGATGGAAAGAGTAATTTGACAAGAAGAATGTAGGGTCCAAATAGGGCCTGGCCCTGAAAAGGAACAGCTTCTAGAGTTTCTTCTTTGAAATGTCAGATTTTAATGTGTGAAAAGTAATTTTGAATAGGGTGGAAGAATCTCTAACATCTCTAACCAGTAGTTGTTCAAACACGTTTATGAAGGGCTTGCTTGCTATGTGCCAAGGAGTGTAAAGTCCTTTCACATATATATGTTACATCACTGAGTAAGAATTGCCTGGTGAAACTTGTAAAATTGCTTATTGGTGTTCTAAATTCAGTAATTGCAGTCATCTAGGAAATATGCCAGATTTGAGCAGGACATGTTTTATTATTTAGATGTTACTGTTCAGAAAAAAAAAATCTCTGGGAAATAGGGAATTGTTTATAAAAACCTTTATATATGATCATATTTTGCAGTTCAGTTACTTGCAAAAGAGGATTAAATGCAGTGTTTGGCTACTCTGTGACTAAGAAGGAATCTAAAGAAGATTGATCTGAAGATGAGTTAATTTTGCAATAGAAACAGCACATGTTCTGATGACAAGTGTTAGTACTAAATGTGTTGCAGTGTTTTGCATAAGTTCATTTAAGCATCGTGAGAATTCATAACTGACAAAATAGTAAGGTTTGCTGACTCAGGGTACATTACTGAAGGGGATAGGGTCTGGTAGGAGGAAGCTTAGAAGTGTGGCAAGTTTTGAGTTGGGTGATGACTCATACTGCCCACGGACTGCTACGTGGCCCTTTTTTTTTTTATACACTGTATTTTTTTTTAAATGATAGGGCTAAAATGTTTCTGTCCACATCATAATTCTCTCAAGAGGAGCCACAGTTTCTCTAAGAGTAATGGCTTCTTAAATTGCATTTTAAAAGATCATATAACCTACAGGTGGAATTTTATAACATTTGTTGAGAGGAAAGGTAAAACTAATTGCTGGTCAGTTGCTACAATTAAATGTTGATACTAGCAGTTCTTCCCTTATTATTAAGAAAGATTTGTTAAGGATTATTTTAAAAAGACAGAACTTTTATGGTGTGGGTAGAAATTAACCTTATGTTCTCATTGGTAATGTAAAAGTTACCTTTAATGTCTAGAAATTAGTTTAAGTGTTGTAAAGGTGCAGAAATACTAATTGGATATAGCTCTGAATATGAGCATTTCACTCTGATAGAATTATACATAGTGCTTTCTCCTGATCTACATGAAGTTTCTGTTTTAATAAAGACAACTTGAAGTAGGTATTGTTATAGGCACTTTTTCCTCAGTCCTTTTTTTCCCCCAAGTTTATTTTTTGTTTTTGTATTTTTAAGTAGTCTCTACACCCAACATGGGGCTTGAACTCACAACCCTGAGGTCAAGAGTCCCATGTTCCGCTGACTGAAACAGCCAGGCGCCCCCATCAGTCTTTTTTAAAGACAAGCAAAATGTAATTTAGGACTCAAACTGAAATTTGGTAATAAGATATTTTGACGGATTTTTGAAAGCCATCATTTAGCAGGTTGGCTTAAAATAAGATTGAGGGGGGAAAAAGATTGAGAATAGCAGTTTGTTTTAAGAACAAGAAGAAAAAACTCCCCATCCCCTAGGTTTTCTTCTCAAAGTGATTTATTTGAAGAGTTTTGTAGGTAGTAAAGTGTATTGTTAATGTGAATTAAATCTTTGGAAAGATTTTGAAAGATCCTTGCATGATTTATATAGAAGTTTAATAAAGTTTAATTTAACCTTTATATTTCCTACTAAAGGAAATATAAAAATACAAATGTAAAAGAGTATTGTAGATTTTCAAAACATCCTATCACCTAGAGGTTGAACATGTATTTCCAGGTTTTTTTTTTTTTAATTTTTAAAGTTTATTTATTTATTTTGAGGGAGCACGAGCGCACAAGCAGGGGTGGGGCAGAGCGCAAGGGAGAGACAGAATCCCAAGCAGGCTCCGTGCCATCAGCACAGAGCCCGATGTGGGGCTCAAACTCTCTGAGCTGAGATCAAGAGTCAGATGCTTAACCGACTGCAGACCCCAGTTTTGTTTTTTTTTTTTTTTAAGAGTATAGGTAATTACCTGACATGCCTTGCCTAATTCAGAATTTATGAACAAACTGGATATCTTAACCTGTCTCCTTTCTATGAGATCCTTATGAAACGGTGAGCCACACCACTGTGGTCCAGTTCATTGTTCGCATTGCCCATTTGAACCATGTGTTACTCTAGGGCTCCTGTTAAAATAGAAAGATGTCTCAAAAGTAAGTTCTTTGTGGCATTGTTGGCTGCCCCTTGTCAGCTCCTTCAGCGATTTTGTGGGCTGTTACATTACTCTGTAGCTTGCTCCTGGCATGGGGATTTTGGTCAGTATGATTGCTCAGAGACCTGACTGAAACTTTACAAAAACAAAACAACGTAATGTTATTGTAGTTAATGGCTTTTTCCAGGCTGTTGCTTTTCAAGTGGAGCTGAGCTGATGCTTTTAAGGTGACAGTGGTATGGGCTGAGTCCAGGATCATTTTTTTTCTTCCATAAGCTGTGTATTTAGAAAATATAGTGTGCCCTGCTGATGGTTCTTAAAAAGTTTGTCTTTCATACATGTCAGCCCTTTAAATCCACTTAAGGATTTAAAGTTGTATAGAAATTGAATGTTTATATGGCAAATCAGATTTTTCCATTGATTTTCATTTAAATTTAGTATGTCATTTCATGGGAAAAAATGGTAGCACAGAAATTGTTTGTTAGAATACTTGAAGGAAGAAACTTCCTCTGCTGAGAGTGAAATCTCTGCATTGAATTCTGTACAAACTATAAAATATTAGCATTTACAGAGGGGTCATGGCCATTATCCTACCCCACGTAAATGATAGCTGAGGAAACCGAGGCCCAGAGAGAACTAACATCCTAGTACTCAAAGTATTTCTGAACCAGCAGTATTAACGTCACCTAAGAATTTGTTAGTGCAGAATTCTGGACCCCACCCCAAGACCTACTGAATTAGAATCTACAGTTTCACGGGATTCTCAGGTGATTCAAGTGCACATTCATTTCTAGAAGCCCTGCTAAATGATGCATACTTAATTACTTAGCTGGTTAGTGACTGATTTGGAAAATTCAGGTCTTCTGAGTTGCTCTTTTTATTGACTCCCCCGAAAAAAGTAAAAAGGAAAATTGAAGGTCTAATTAATTAATCACTGTTTAATAGAACTTTCAGTGAGGATGGAAGTGTTCTATTCTTTGCTGTCCGTTGAGGTAGCCACTAGCCACATGTGCCTACTGAGCGCTTTACGGTGGCTAGTGCACCTGAGGAACTGAATGTTTAACTTAATTTTAATTACATTTAAATAGCTGCATTGTAGCTAGTGGCTACCATATTGAACAGCTCAGATCTAGATAATTTTTGCCTGTACTAAATTTAAAATAATCTAAGATGTAATTTAATAATTGATTAGGCTCAGTTTAATAATTTCCTTCCTGGGGCACCTGGATGCTTCACTTGGCTAAGCAGCCAACTCTTGATTTCAGTTCAGGTCATGATCTCACGGTGAGATTGAGCCCCACCCATGTAGGCCTGTGCGCTGACAGCAGAGAGCCTGCTTAGGATTCTCTCTTCCTCTCTGCCTCCCCTGCCACCCCCACTCACTCACTCTCTCAAAATAAATACACATTAAAAAAGAATTTCTTTCTTCATTTGCAAATTGGAAAGATGGTTGGTTTCTAACTGCCTGCGTTTCCATTATACCCAGATACGATTTTAGTGGTTAAAGCACTGCCAGTTTTCTGATGGATACTCTTGTATTTAGTAGATAATCTAAGTTGCAAGAATGTATGTTTTCCTGTTTGTCTCAATAAAGATATTTTCACTCAGGTTAAAAAAATTAAAGGGGCGCCTGGGTGGCTCCGTCAGTTAAGCATCCGACTTAGGCTCACTCAGGTCAAGATCTTGTGGTTCTGAGTTCGAGCCCTGCATTGGGCTCTGTGCTAACAACTCAGAGCCTGGAGCCTGCTTCGGATTTTGTGCCTCCCGGTATCTCTGCCCCTCCCCTGTCTACACTCTGTCTCTATAGCTCAAAATAATAAAATAAACATTAAAAAATAGTTGTTAAATAAATGTTCCTTAATTATCTTGTAGATAGCATGGAGAGGAGTTTTTGCCTCTGGCCTAGTATCTCTAGGCTTGTTGGCACTTGTTGTTAGCTGCCAGATTGATCTGCCATTTAAAAAAAAATGTTTTATTTCTTTTTGAGAGAGAGAGAGAGGAGGAGGGGCAGAGAGAGAGGGTGACAGGATCTGAAGGGGGCCCTGCGCTGACAGCAGAGAGCCCCATATGGGACTTGAACTCAGAAGCTACAAGATCATGACCTGAGCCGATGTCAGTGGCTTAACCAACTGAGCCACCCAGGGCACCCCTACCATTTTTTATATTATTTCCAGGTGCAGAAACATTGATTCTCAACCTCCCACCTTTGGCAGGGGGAAGAATCTAACCCTAAAGTAAATCAGACTGGCCTGTGTCCAAATCTGGACATTTACTATGTATATGATTTCAGTGAAGTTGCTTTCCCTCTCAGAGTATCAGTACTCTGGTTTGTAAAATAAGGTTTGCACGGTACTCGTTCTGAAGAGCAGAAATAATTTGTCACTTAGAAAAGGCCTAGCACTTAATACATACTTAGTAGATATAAATTTCCTTCCTAAGACCTCCTGCTTAGCTTTTATGGCCTTCTGTAATTTAGTCTTATGCTTGAGATTTCAACCAGGCTTAAGACATACTCTGATTTTTAAATTTTACTGATTCCCACTGGTTGCTTGTTAACTTCATGCTTTGCTTCCCTCATGTCATATACCTTGTAGATTCTTCCACTTGAGCTCTGGATTCCTTCTCTTGACTTCTTAAGGACTCCTCTCTTGCTTGTATCATGAATTTTGCCCTTGTTACTGGGTTGTCTTTATTAGTATATACATGTGCTCTGAACTATACTATCTAATGTAGCCACTGGCCACATGTGGCTATTTAAATAAAAATACTTTGAGGAAAAAAAGATCAGTTTCTCAGCCCTCTAACCGTTATTTGTTCAGTAGCCATATATGGCTGATTGGCTACCATATTGAACAATGTGTCTATAGAAATCTGTTACATACTCTCTCCCAATTCCACATTCTCCTCTAGCTACTGTCTAATTTCTCATTTCTCTGATCCTCTTTCAAGCAAATTTTCAAGGTTGTCTTTGTGTGCTCTCTCTTGCCTTTGCTCCTCAGCCTGTTCTAGACTGGCTTCTGTCACCATCTTAACCATATGAAATTGCTCTAATCAAGATACCAGTGACTTTGCTTTACCAAATTCATCTTACTGGATCTTGTGATAGAATTCAGTGTAGTTGACCACTGTTTTCTGCATATTCACCTACTTTTCTTAGCTTATGAGACATACATTCTTTTTGTTTTTCCTCCTATCTTGCACCTTATTATAATTTCTTACAGGCTTCTGTCCTCTACCTGCCTGCACATATTGGCATATCCCAGAGTTTAGTTCTGGGCCTCTCCCCTACCCTTTCTAAATTCTTTCCCTAGCTGGTCTCATTCAGCTTCTTAAGTACTACCTACATGTGGAAAATTCTCAGATTTACATTTAGACTTCTCACCTGAGCTCCAGACACATTATCCAGTGTGTATTTGATATTACCACTCAGTTACCTAAACAGACAGTATGTAAACAGGCTTAACATACCAAAAATAGAACTCTTTCTCCCATATTCCTCTTCTTCCAGTCTTTCCTATCTCAGTAATTGACACCTAGGTGTTGTCCTTACATCCTCTTTCCCTTTTCTCCCAAATCTAATCCATCACCAAGTTTTCTTGGTCTCCAGAATATTAATTTGAATCTCTCCCCTATTTTATATCTTTAATGCTACCATCCTAGTTTTAGCGACCATCATCTTACTTGGCCATCTGAAATAGCTTTTAACTGGTTCTACTTTCACTCTATTATCTTTAGTCCATTCTCCTACCAGTAAGCCAGAATTCATCTTTTTAAAATGTAAATGAAACTGTGCCAGTTGTCTGCTTAAATCCTTCATAGCTTTCCTTTGCGCTTATTATAAAATTCAGAATCTTGCCTCATGTGTTTTTTTCCTACTTGTCTAGTCTTAACTCCACATCACTCCCATCTCTCTTTGCTCAGGATGCTGTGGCTACACTGCCATCGTTTCCTCCAGAATACCAAGTTCTGTCCTGCTTTAGGTTGTATTTGCTGTTTTCTCAGGAATGCTCTTTGTCCAACTCTCAGCAATGCTGGTACCTTCTCATTAAGATTTCAGCTTCTTAGATGGCCATTTCCCAGCCACCCAATCATAGCACTTAGATAAATCTGGAGTCATGTTATTTGTTTGATAATCTGTCCTCACTAGATTGTAAACTGGAATGTAAACTCTTTGGAAGCAGAAGAACATTGGCTGTCTTATTATCCATTGTACCATCAAATAGTGCCTGACACATGCCAGGTACTCAGTAAATTTTTGTGGACTACAGAAAATGTTTGATTTCTTTAAGCTTCTAAAGGGAAAAAGTACATTAAAGATTGTGTTGTAGTCAATGTAACATGATTCTGGCCTGGGTCCTTTAGCTCTCAAGTACAGTATTGGTATAATTGCAGAAACTTAAATGGGATCTGAGTATTAGATGATAGTATTATATCAGTGTTAATTTTCTGATCTTGCCTACGTTTTGGTTATACAGAAGAGTGTCCTGTCTTTAGGAAATATACTGTATTCTCTAAGAGGTGGTGGAGTATGTACTGGCCAAAAAACATATTATTTGAGAGAAGGTCTTGGGCTTTAGTTTACAACCTGAGATTCAAATCATGGCTCTTTCATTGATGTGTGATATTGAATGCATTATTTAAATTCTCTGAAATAAAGATTATAAAATCCATTTTACAGCATTGTTAGGATTTAGTAAAAATATATGTCCAGTACAAAACTTCCCACATAATAAATTCTTAATCAAGTTTATTTCAACTAAAATATGTATATTTATCTTAATTAATATGGTTAATTTCCATTTCCTTTGGAATTTCCAGTGAATTTATGATGTTAATGTATTGGTTTATATTATGATTGATGTAAAAGTACAAAAAAAACCTCTTGACAAAATAAGTCATTACTTGCAGTTGGTGATTTATTTCGTTTTCTTTTTTTCCCCATCCTTTCACTCTCCATTGATGGGCATGTTATTAAGTAAACATAATGACCAAAAAAGGAAGATGGTGTTTAAGGATAACCAATGAGCCTTTTACAATTATCACAGTCTTTTCATTTATTTATGTATTTATTTATTTAAATTTTTAAAAAAATCTTTTATTTATTTTTGAGAGAGAGAGAGAGCAAGCACGCGTGTGAGCAGGGGAGGGTGAGAGAGAGAGGGAGACACAGAATCCGAAGACAGGTTCCAGGCTGTGAGCTAGCTGTCAGCACAGAGTCTAACCTGGAGCTCGAACCCACAAACCACGAGATCATGACCTGAGCCGAAGCCAGACGCTCAACTGGCTGAGCCACCCAGGCACCCCCACAGTCTTTTAAAAATAATATAAATTACTTCACCAATTCTGTAAACCTTAGAATTGTATGATTCGGTTCATCTCTTTCCAGCACTTTGTTGTTTTATAATTTATTTCTACATGTGCTGTAAATCCCATGATACATTATTATTTTTGCTTTAATCAGTAGTCTCTTAAAGACATTTAAACATGTAGATGTTTTTGTTTTGAGATTTTTTATATTCGATGGTCATTTACCCTTTCTGGAGATTTTGTTCCTTTCTGCAGTTTCCATTTGTTGTCATTTTCCTTAAGTCGAAGAACTTTTAGCATTTCTTTAGCAAAAGTCTGAGAGAGACAAATTCTTCTCACTTTTGTCTCTTTGAAAATGTCTTTATTTCATCTTCATTTTTGAAATGTATTTCCCTAGATACAGAATTCTGGGTTAATATTTCCTTTTTTTGGCACTTGAAAGATTACGTTCTATTGTCTTCTGGCTTTCATCATTTCTAGTGATAAATCAGCTATCATATCTATTCTTCTCTAATATATACTTCACTCTTTTTTATCTGGTCGCTTTTAAGAGTCGCTCTTTTTTCCCTCCTCCTCCTCCATTTTCAACAATTTGGCTATGATCTGCCTAGGTATGGTTTCTTTATATTTATCTTGCTTGCAGTTCATCGAGTTCTTGAGTCTATTAGTTGGTGTCTTTTGTCAGTTTTGGGAAGTCTTTGTTGATTACCTCTTCATATATTTCTACCCTGTCAGCTTTCTGAATCTGTTCAGCCTAGCTGCTAGCTCTTCGGACTGCTTGGACATTTCTTTGCTTTCTAGTACCACTTCAGGTTTTCTTTACTTTGTGTTTTTGCCCTATTTATTTACTTGAGGAAGAACATCTGCCTTATACTCAGGATGCATTGCTTCCTGACTTGTCCCCTGCCACCGCCCTCAGAGGGCAGCTGCCTTGGATGTGGTGGAGGCTCATATGCTTCATGAGATTCTCTCTCAGCTTTTCTGCCTTGCCCTCACCTCAGACTTTTGCTCAGTGAGGACCTGTGGGGAAGAGTTGGCAGGTGGGACTTGTGCTGGGCCTCTTTTGAATTCTAATCTGTTGTCTGAAACCACATGCAGTTATTAAAAGTTGGTTATAAATTTGGTTGGTTTCTTCTCAGTTTTGTTAGCCATAAATTAACTTACTTTGCCAGGAATGAGACTAATTTGCCATGGTCTCTTCTTTTATGAAAGGCTTAATATTTTCTAGAATTTATTTAGATTTCTTTGGAACACCTGGGTGGCTCAGTTGGTTAAGTGACCAACTTCGGCTCAGGTCATGATCTCGTGGTTTGTGGGTTCGAGCCCTGTGTTGGGCTCTGTGCTAACAGCTCAGAGCCTGGAGCCTGCTTTGGATTCTCTCTCTCTCTCTCTCTCTCTCTCTCTCTCTGCCCCTCCCCTGCTTGTTCTCTGTCTCTCTCCCCCCTCTCTCTCAAAAATAAATATTAAAAAAAATTTTTTTTTAGAATTTATTTAGCTTTCTTTGCATCTTTAGCTTTTCTGTTGGGTTTTTTAAAAACTACAATATTGTAGCTTATTCAGCTTATTGTGGTTTATAGGGTGAGAGTAATAGTGTCTTGTAATTTTCTGCATTCTAATCAGAAGTGGAAATTAAAATTATAAAACTTTTGGGGGCCCTGGGTGACTCAGTTGGTTAAGCATCCAGCTCTTGATTTCGGCTCAGGTAATGATCTCAACGGTTTCATGGGTTCAAGCCCTGCATTGGGGTTTGCACTGGCAGCGCGGAGCCTGCTTGGGATTTTCTCTCTCTCCCTTTCTCTCTTTGCCCCTCCCGTACTCACACTCTCAAAATAAATAAATAAACTTAAAAAATTATAAAACTTTAGAGCTGGAAGAGGTCGTAGTAGTCATGTAGTTTACCTACATCATTTTCCTGATGAGGAACTGAGGCCTAGAAATGTGAACTACTTTGACATACAGCTACTTTAGCCTTAAATCCTCAACTAGATGTCAGATCTCTTTAATTCATTTTTTTTTCCTTTTAATATGGGCTTAGTGAACCCAGACAGGAATTTTTCAGTAGTGCCAAACTTTAGTGTGAATCTGATGGGAAACTTACACTGTGTTTTTTAATCTTGTAAGCTTTGTTCAGCCTTGGAGAAAATGAGAAACAAAAGGAGGAAGGATGGTCTAGGAACATTATATGCCATTTTGATTCCATTTTTTAAAAAAATTGGGTACCCTCCAATCAAGCATGTGGTTCTGTCCATTTGATGAGATCCAGAAGTGTTTTGTATGGCCTTCTTCATACCCTCACCAGGGTTAGCTGTAAAGTGACAGCAGTTATATTTGATGTGCAGTCTGGAAAGCTTTGGTGCTAAATGCCATAGAACCTGCTAGGATGAACTGAAGAATAATCAGAATAATGTCAAGATCTCACATATCTTTATGATACCTACTTGGTATCACATGGGCTAACGGGACTTTTTATAGAATCCTACTTGTCTACTAATATAAGACACTATTTCAGTGGTACAACCACTTCTTACTACCTCAGCAACAGAAAAGGCACTATAACAAAGCTGACTCCCCCCCAGGCGCGCCCACTCAGTACAGTTTCTAAAATACCTACTAAGTGCCAGGTACTATGCTGGAAGTGTAGAGGGATCTGAAGATTAGAGATTAGATTAGGGGAAGGATGGCCTAAGACAAGAGAAGGAGAATACTACTAGAAAATAGAGGGGGAGGGGCGCCTGGGTGGCTCAGTAGGTTAAGTCTCCAACTTTGGCTCAGGTCATGATCTCACGGTTCGTGGGTTCGAGCCCCGCGTCGGGCTCTGTGCTGACAGCTAGCTCAGAGCCTGGAGCCTATCTTCGGATTCTGTGTTTCCCTCTCTCTGACCCTCCCCTCCTCACACTGTCTCTCTCTCTCTCTCTCTCAAAAATAAAAAAGATTAAGAAAAATTAAAAAAGAAAATAGAGGGGGAAGAAATGTTAATGGGATAGGGAGGAATCTTAATGCCTAAAACACTGTCTGGCATATGGTAAGCATGCAGTAAGGTTTTGTTGAATAAAAATGTAATGGATGGTAGAATTAAAGCTGTTTTCTTCAAAGCTGTTCAAAACATCTTGGTTCTCTGCTCCTGGGACCATGTTGGGATTGCATTGCCCCACTCCCTTGAAGCAAGTTTGACCATGTGACCTGCCTGGGTCAGTAAAATGTGAGAAGTGAAATGTGTCATTTTTGGATGGAAGCTTTAGACCAGTAAGGTATTCCCACATTCTGTTTCCTTCTGGCACCATCGAGCGGCAATGCCAGAGCTGGTAGTTGCTTCAACAACTTGGATGACAGCTATGTTGGACCTGTTGCATGAGCATGACTTAAAACTTCTGTTGTAAGTCAATGAGATGTTGGGGATTTTCTTCTACTATACAGTTATCTAATGTATCTTGACTACAGAAATTTATATTAATTTTCATCTGGTTGGAATCCTCATATGGCCAAAGGTACTTGAAGAAGGAGGCTGCCCACATGTCTCCTGCTTATATATTTGCTCCAGTGTTGCCTTAACATTAGTTAAGAGATGAGTCTTAGAAATGAGGGCTCAGGCAGGAGAAAGATAGGAGAGGGGATGCAGGGTTACTATAATTATTTTTAAATTTCTAGCCATGAATTTGTAGAAAGGATTGTATTTGTTTAATGTTTAGTATATAGCAATTTCAATCACATTTCCCCCATTCTGGGCACACCACCATAATAAGCACTTGGGAACAAAGACCATATAAGTAACAGTCCTGTTGTGCTGTGCTTTCATAGATCATGAAAGGAAGGGTCTTTAGAGATTCTTTGACCAAGTTATCTGGTCTGTGTTTTTATATTCTAATATGGATACCCTAGAGTAAATAGCAAGTGGAGATAAGCATCAAAATAAACATAATGGCATTTATTTTATAATGGCTTTTTAAATAGTCAAAGGCAAAGGCAAATTCTTAATGTTAAAGTATATTTAAGCAAAGGATCAGACAATTTAAGGACAGAAGTTGGGTGTAGAAGAGTTTTTAAAAAACCAGATACTTTGTTAGAAGCCAAGTAATCACCTATCTTTGACTTTGTAAGTTTATAGTAGACATTAGTTACTGATAGCTGACAAGGCCTGTTAGGCTTTGGTGTTCTAGTTTTAAGGTCTTTCGTCCCACCCAGATGGCTAAGATCATTCATTGACACTAGTTTGCACCATGAGCCTCCTTGAGTTCCAGATCCTGAGAGGGATCTCTAATAGCTCTTCGGGCTCCCCTACATCAGGAGCAAGGGCATTGTCAAGAATGCATATGAACAAGCAGTTAAGCTGTAACCTTTGGCCTTCTCTGCCCTAGAAACTTAGTAACTTTGATGAGAGCTTGGGACATGATCTTAGGGGAGGATGAATTTGCTATAACAACACCTCTCTGTGCCAGGGTTAAGAGATAGTCCTACATGAATGTAAATAGACCTCAACCTTTCCCTTCTCTCCAAAAGCAGCTAGGTTTTGGCTGAGGAGATGTGAGGCTGGCTGGATTCCAGGTAACTCAAGTTACTCACTTGACCCTAGAGAAGAGCAAAGTAGGCAAGAGGCATTGAGGAGGGGGGAGGTGGAGAGTTGTCAGTGCATGTGATCAGGCCAGATGACCCATGTCAACATTTAACTTGATAAGCAGCAGAGTGGAATATGCAAGAGAAAACCAGATAAGTAACCTTTATGTTTAAGTCTCTCACCTCAAACTTGCTTTGCACATCCAGACTCCTTTTTTTGATATGAGGCTAAGTCGTTCTTATATAAGAAGGGAAGGAAAATTTAGTTTCTATAGAATGGGGAAATGGGGGCAGAGTGAAGTTATTTAACTGTCTTTTATATTTCTTTGTCATTTTATAATTTTACTGAATATACTTAGGCTTGACTCAGAGTGCCTGTATTTCTCGTGGCTTGGCAGTAGCCTAAGTGGCAGTAGGCAGGTGGTGATTAAGGAAAGAAAGGAGTATTTGAGGAGATCAGTGTGGCTAATGGCAGTTTCAGGGAACTGTCTTATAAGTGTAGAAAGCTGGTACCCAGACTGGGCTACCTAGAAAACTTACTTCCATTTTATGGTGGATCACTGAAGACCAAAGGTAAACCATGAAACCATCTTTATTCTTATAAATCATTCCCTGTAATTCATTTTATTTATCTAGTTGTTGTTAAAAACAAAACATTGGCCCAGCTAATTAAAATTTAATTAAGGATCTCTTTCCAAGCAACACAGTATCAGCACTGGGGTTGGTAGGAGTGGGTAACATTTGGAGGTGGAGAAATTAGAAGAATGCTGGGAAGGCTTATTTTAGTTACTGTCCCATCATAGTTTTCCTTTTCCTCCCTTGAAGTATGTGGAAATGCAGAAGGAATATGGAACCCCAGATCTTTTTCTGAGTCTGAACCTTGAACTTTACTTTTATGAAGTTAAACATGAAAAATGGTGGAGGAAATGGTATAAATGGGACATTTCTAGAAGTTGTTGATACAGATGGAGGGTGCTCTGACCAGCAACCCACTGGTCCAATTGAGTTGTAACTGCATGCTTTTATTCAGGCCAAAGAACTCCATGATTGACGTAGAAGATGGAGGTAGTTGGAGACATCAGGATTTGTATCAGGGTGATAAGGAGGAAACTGTCTTCATGGTCACTAAGAGTGAGCATGGGAGGCCTCTTCCTTTTTATGGCTTCCAGAGGCATACATCCAGATCTCCCTAATTAGGTCAGATCCCCCAGTGTGCAGGTTCTCATAGCATCCTGTACCATTCCTTGGTACCACTTGTCCCCTTTGCCTCTCTCTTTTTCCTGTTGTTAATCTATCATTGTTTGTTTCCAGTCATACTGTAAACCCCATGAGGGCAGAGCACAAGTCTGTTTTTACTTACTATTTTACCCCCAGTACCTACTATATTGACAGGTACATAGCATATAATTAGCAAACACTTACTGAAAGGAGCATGAATGACTTGGAAACATTTGCTGGATCCACTTTATCATGCAGAAGTATAGCATTACTGATTAAGGTGGGCTTACTTTCCAAGCTCCTGAATGAAAACCTGCTCCAATAGCTTTTGGTCTAATGGATATTGAAGGATTTTAAAGAATAGTATAGAACACTGAGGTAGATCACTGGGCAAGAACTCATTGCCCCCACCCCCATTTTTTATTAGTGTAATCCTCACTGTAGAATTACAGTTTTGGTGATTAACATTCCTTTCTTTCATTAGAATGGTCTCATATTTGTGTAAAGTCTGTTCAAGTCTTTCAAGTATAGTCATCATCTGAATCTGTAATGAGGACTCTGCAGTTCTCAGCCTAGGTACAAGTTCCTGCCTTCCCCAGTAAACCCACTGTTTACCCCTCTAAGTGCTGACCAGTCACAGATGTCTGAAAAGGCATTGTCATCCTTGTAATTTTCAGTCTGTGATGCTTCTTGGTCTCACTACAATTTAAAGGGAGCAGATGTAAATGTTAAAAAAAAAAAAAACATTTGGGGCGCCTGGGTGGCTCAGTCGGTTGAGCGTCCGACTTCGGCTCAAGTCATGATCTCACAGTTAGTGGGTTCAAGCCCTGCGTCAGGCTCTGCGCTGACAGCTTGGAGCCTGGAGCCCGCTTCCGATTCTGTGTGTCCCTCTCTGCCCCTCCCCTGCTCATGATCTGTCTCTTTCTGTCTCTCAAAAATAAATAAATGTTGGGGCGCCTGAGTGGCTCAGTCGGTTAAGCAGCCAACTTCGGCTCAGGTCATGATCTCATGGTTTATGAGTTCGAGCCCCACGTCAGGCTCTGTGATGACAGCTCGGAGCCTGCTTCAGATTCTGTGTCTGTCTCTCTGCCCCTCCCCCATTTGCACACTGTCTCTTTCTCTCAAATATAAGTAAATATTTTTAAAAAAACAAAAATAAATGTTAAAAAAATAAAATAAAAAATAAAGGGAGCAGATGTGGGTTGGAGGTCTTGAATGGAGATCTTGGCATTCTCATGACTCCACTAATGTGGCTACAGTTCCTATTATAGTGCTATTCTGTCTGATAATAGTGGTGTCACTTACAGCAAAGCTAAATTATTTGTGCTTGACTATGATTGCTCTACGCGTGAACTAGAAGCTTAAGAGAGCGTTTAGAGATTTTTTCTGTTCTTATGTCAAGTCTATAGAACTGACTTTAAAGTGTACATTTATCAAAAAACTTGAAAGTTGACTGAGCTTTAAGGAATTGTCTACATGGGGCAAGAAGGTAGGTATGAACAAACATTCTATTTTGGGTGGAGACTAGAAATGTCAAATTTCAGAAATTTTGGCACCTTTAAAAAACACTTTTTTTTAGGGGCGCCTGGGTGACTCAGTCGGTTGGACGTCTGACCCTTGATTTTGGCTCAGATCATGATCCCAGGATAGTATTGTAGAATCGAGCCCTGTCTCAGGCTCTGGGCTAAGCAGAGCCTGCTTAAGGATTCTTTCTTCCTCACTCACATGTGCCCTCTCGCTCCCTATCTCTAAAAAAAGAAATGAAAAAAATACTGTTTTTTATTTGGTAGAGAACTGGAAGTATCAAGATGTATACAAATAGAAAAAAGTGAGGGGAAGTGGAGATAATATTAATTAAAGCCTTTTAAAAATTGAAGTATTCTTTAATTCAAAAGTTTATTTGCAAACTTTAACTTTTAAATGTTTCACACAAACTGATAAGGTACAGAATTTTTAGGAGCTTGGTTTTTTTTCCCTCCTTATTTCTGAGAAGCAGACAAAAGCTTGCAAAGAGAAGAAACTATCTCTGTTAGAGTAAAACAAAGCTGTTATGCTATTGATGTCTTTTTACAACATTAAGTACTGATACTGAGCTATCAGTATTATCAGTTTCTCTTTGACACAGTTTTAATGTTTGTGGATTTCTTGAAAGTGGTTTGCTCAGATTGTGGCAAGTCGCTGTACCTTATATGTTTCAGAATCTTGTATTTCCACAAGGGAGGCATATGGGAATATGAGGCAGGCAGGAAATAAAGGCAGATTCCCTATCTTACAGAAGCTTCACTAGTGTGACAGCTCATGTGTTTGAGAAGCCTAGCAGTTCTCTTTAAGCCACAGCTGAAGGTGATTGAAAGTTGTCATGTAATTCGAGTTCAGAATGGGCTGCTGTATTTCATGTATTGGTACAGTTTCTCATTGCCTTTAAATGATTAGCCCTTTGAATAAATGAATATTGTATTTGTCCCACTTCCAATTTCTTCAGACCCATTCAGAAAATAACACCGTAGATATACA
Source organism: Cryptoprocta ferox (assembly GCA_028646485.1). Classification (NCBI taxonomy): domain Eukaryota; kingdom Metazoa; phylum Chordata; class Mammalia; order Carnivora; family Eupleridae; genus Cryptoprocta; species Cryptoprocta ferox. The sequence goes on from CM053560.1 coordinate 89,096,557, forward strand.
TCTGTGCCAGCTATTAGATCAAAAATCAGCAACAAGAAGCCTTTCCATTTAAGAGTTAGCCTGTGTTACATGCTTATAGGCATTACATTTAAATGAGCTACTACATTGGCCACCTAGTTGTGTCTCAGACATGAGACACATGCTCACCCTCAATGGCTTTGATGTGTTAGCCCCTCTGTCGGGAACAGTTAGTCCCACACAGCACCCCTAAGGCCCACCCACTTTGCTATCAATAACTCCTCACTAGAGGCATTCCCTGACTACTCTCCCTGGTCCCTTTCTCTTTTATTTTCTTTACATCACTTATTGCCGTCTGACATCTGTGTTTTGCTTATTTGTCAGCCTGTCTTCCTCCACTATATGAGCTTTTCATATACATACCTCCCAGTTCTATAAAATTGTAGTAATTTGTCATGCTTCCATACATTTTTTAAAAAAAGAAATAACACATTAAAGATGTAGTTGGAGCATACTGTATAACCCCACCCTGATGGTAATCCTTTCCCTCATTCCTCAAAGTAACAATTATCATGAATTTGTTACTTACCAATCATGTTTTTCATACATTTGCCATATATATATAAATAAATATATATATATATATATATATATATGCACTCATAAAGTAACATTGTGTCTGTTTATGAACCTGAAATAACTGGTTTCAGCATGGACATTTCTATCTGATTCCTTTTTTAAACTTAGTGTATGGTGATTTCAACCATCTTCATTTTTACTATTATATAGTAGTTCACTATATGAATATAGCTCATTTATTCTCCAGTTGTTGAAAGGTTTGGCTGTTTTTAATATTTTGCCACTACAAAACAAAAAGTGGGCATTCGTATGTTCATTTGCAAGTATTTCTCTAGGGAATGTTTTTTGAAGAAAAATTGCCAAGTCATAAGTATGCTACTTATTTATGTATTTATTTATTCCAAAGTGCTCTTTGTCATTCTTTTACTAATTTAAAGTCACCAATATTGTATGAAAGTTCTTGTTTTTCCACATTCCTCCTCAGATTTGATATTAGCAGACTCTTAAAAATGTTTTTCTGATCTGAAATGTTAACCTTCTTAAATAATTTGATTTTTCTAAGTATCGGTAAAGTTAAACACTTTATTGGTTTATTCACTGTTCAGGTTCAGTCTTTTGTAAGTTGAAGAGTATGCTCTGCAGATTTCTTATTTGTACTATTAGATTTTTGTTCATTGGATATTGATCTGCATAGTTAATAAGTAAACATTTTCTTTAATTAACTAACACATTGCAGGCTCATTTTTTTAAATTTATTTTTTAGGGAAATGTTACTAACGTACTCAGAAAGTTCTAAGAATTCTATAAAAATATTATGAACTTTCCTGTGTTCATTGGCATTTAAGAAATGATACAACCTAATGACTGTAAATACTATAAAGAATCTAGTATGGTGGGATCTAGAGTCTGAGCCCAGTACATGTAAATTGCTTACAACATGGATAGCTATTTTTGATTGAGGGTCATCTTTCCATTTGGTGACTATAAATAAATAAGTTCAATGTACCAGTAGTTGTTTATAGCTAAATGCTCAATTCGTGTCATTTAACAAAGGTGAAGAGCATTTCCTGCAGTGGTGACTCTTTTCCTTCTTTTTTCTCATCCTCCAGGTTGTATCAGAGTAAGATGGACGGTAGCTTTGATTGTGATTGTGGTGAGCTGGAGCCACCTGATCACTAACAAAAGACATCTTCTGTTAACCAACAGCCATCAGGGCTTCCTGTTGAAATATACAGCAACAAAGGAAGAAAAGAGGCAAAACGGAAATAGTGCTTACGAGCACTTTAGAATGATGCTGCTCAGGACCAGTCCAACACTGAATGTATCTGCACTGTGAGGAGAATGTTCATAGAAGCCTGTTGTGTGCATATTTATTCACATTTTTGTTAAATGTTAAATCGTTTAGCACAGTAAATCCGAGTGCATAGTATGTCATTTCATTCCGTTTGAGTTTCTTGAGTGTTTTCTGTAAATGTCTGCAGAGTTGCTGCCCCTTTCTTGAACTATGAGTACTGCAACCTTTTTAATTCTCAATATGAGTAGAGCTTTTTGAGCTTTAAATCTAAGGGGAACTCAACGGGCCTGGTTGGCATATGCAATGAACATCAAGAAATCATCTTGCTCTGGAAGCAAACTTATTTTTCATTTCCTTTTTTGAAAGATCTTTCCTTTTGATGTCAGTTTTCTTCCTTGTTTACACAAGTTCAACAATTCGAAAGGAAAAGGCAGTAGTAAAAGTTTCAAAATGGCAGAGAAATTTGAAAGTCTCATGAACATTCATGGTTTTGATCTGGGCTCTAGGTATATGGACTTAAAACCATTGGGTTGTGGAGGCAATGGCTTGGTTTTTTCTGCTGTAGACAATGACTGTGACAAAAGAGTGGCCATTAAGAAAATTGTCCTTACTGATCCCCAGAGTGTCAAACATGCTCTACGTGAAATCAAAATTATTAGAAGACTTGACCATGATAACATTGTGAAAGTGTTTGAAATTCTTGGTCCTAGTGGAAGCCAGCTAACAGACGATGTGGGCTCTCTTACCGAACTGAACAGTGTTTACATTGTTCAGGAGTACATGGAGACAGACTTGGCTAATGTGCTGGAGCAGGGCCCTTTACTGGAAGAGCATGCCAGGCTTTTCATGTATCAGCTGCTACGTGGGCTCAAATATATTCACTCTGCAAACGTACTGCACAGAGATCTCAAACCAGCTAATCTTTTCATTAATACTGAAGACTTGGTGCTGAAGATAGGTGACTTTGGTCTTGCACGGATCATGGATCCCCATTATTCCCATAAGGTATGTACAAAGCCAGCTGAGACAGACCTTTAAACTGATGGGTATCATCAGGAATAGGTACTTGTATTTTCCTTGTGTATCATGACAGATTTTTTTCTTTAATTGTATTAAACTTTACACACTACCTTTTTTTCTGATACAGATTTTCATTCAGGATCTTGTGTTTAAAAGGAAGGTGGAGTGGGATCCTAATTACATACAAATTTCTAAAAGTGTATGGTTATTTATTATAACTGAAACTCTCCCTTATTTAAAAGTGGGATATATTCTTTTGTGTGTAGGGCAGAATTGTGGCTCTATCTGAAGGTAAGAGGGGATGCTATTTCACCTTTTAGGTCTTCTTTTGTCCTTTTGAGTGTATGGTATTCTGTTAATGCCTTATTTAGGCAAATTAAATTTAGTTTGCTATCTAAATTTGCATAAAGATAAAATGGGCAGTAAGAATAGCTAAAGAGATTCATAGTAACTGTACTTTAGGTAACATTTTGCCTTCTTAGAAGTTAGTATTATCTGAGCTCAACTTTGGTCTTGTAGTTTTCAAATGAAATTAGCTGTGGGATCCTGATCTTTAAAATATTAAAGTGGAGCTGCTTTGGTTATAGAAAACCCCTAGTTAACATCTATCTTCATAATTTTTCAGTGTTGTTTTGAGGATGAAGTAATGCAATATATGTATAACTGCTTTTGTTAAATGTTTTATAAATGTAAAGTAGCAAAATGGATTAGGAGCAGGATGTATAGTAGAGCCAGTCCCCTGGCTTAGTAAGGAGGTCGGCATTGGTTTATAAGTAGCACCTTTGGTGTTCTTCTCTACCTTTCCCTCATTGATTTGAAACCTGCCTGCTCCTTAATTAAGACCTGAAGTGAAAAATAACTACTCTTTTGAGTCATGTTTTGAAAGTGTGACCTAGAATCAGCACTAAATTCTTACAGTATATTTTCATCAGCAGACTTCATGTGAATATCATCTTCTAGATGATATATCCCAGGGGAGTTTAAGCTTCTTTTCAGCCCAAAAAGTACAAGTGCCTTAAAAATAGGTATAGATACCAACCGTATTTTGTTAGGATTTCACATTTTTTTCTTAAGATCAGGGATTCTTTAATGAATCAAGTTTTGTACTGTACTTCAGCTAAAGAAAAAAATTGAAGTATGTTTTTGTTTCTTTTTCAGGGTCATCTTTCTGAAGGATTGGTTACTAAATGGTACAGGTCTCCACGTCTTTTACTTTCTCCTAATAATTATACTAAAGCCATTGATATGTGGGCTGCAGGCTGCATCTTTGCCGAAATGCTGACTGGTAAAACCCTCTTTGCAGGTTAGAGATTTTAAAATATATGGAAAAAAATTATCTGAAAGAGAAATAATTCTGCATGTATCTATGAAGCAAGGTTTATGTAGGATTAAAAACAGTTTATTGTAGTCTAGAATATTAAAATGAAAAGATAAAATGATTTTAATATTTAAAAATTTAAAAAACTTATTCATATATTCACTGAATTCTTCACACAGCAAATGTAGTTAGTTTTAGTGTTTTTTTGTATTTACCTTCTTAAACATAATTTTGTGTGTTTTTTTTTAATGTCTGTTTATTTTGAAAGAGACCGCGTGAACAAGGGAGGAGCAGAGAGGGAGAGAGAGAATACCAAGCAGGCTCTACCCTGTCATTGCAGAGACCCATGTGGGACTCGATCCCACAAACCGTGAGAAACCTGCGCTGAAATAGTCAGATGCTTAACCACCTGAGCCACCAGGGTGCCCCAAACATAATGTATTTTGTAGATTTAGATTACTTGTTGGTAATCTGTGGTAAATGATACGTGAATTGCATAATTCTGTGTTTGTCACTCTCAGTCAAAATTTTTAGCTATCATTGAAAATCCAGTAACTCTTTGTCCACTATCATCCCTGTTGCCTGAACTGCCATGTCCTGTTGCTTAACTCCTTTGACCTTTCAGAAACAAGTAATTTTTTGCTGAGTTTGATACTATGAGATTTTCCACTACATAGAAATAGTGAAGAATTTTGGTGAAAGGAAGAGAGAGAAAAATGGTATTATATAAATCAGGATATGATCCTGAATCAGTGAGGAAAGCTTGATGAAAGAAATCATGTACATGCAAGAATTAGTGCGAAAAGTTGGATGGAAGCAAGGTGTCAAATCGTGAAGATATTTATGACCAGTTAAGGTGGGGCCAGAATACTTAGAAAGTAGGCAGAAGAATTTCCATTTGAAAAACTAGGAAATGGTAAGGTACTAAAGATTTTTTAGAGAAGTGACATGATGGTGATTTAGGTCTTTTTTTGTCTTTTGACATTATTGTTTTTCTCTCTCACCTATCTTAGAGTGGTCCTCTCACCATTCCCAGATTGTGCTTAGAGCAGAAGAAAGGGAATGGAGTGGGGTCTGCTTACAAAAGGATTAATAAAGATAAGGGTGCATGGGAGAATACTGTTGAAGAAAGGATGGTATGAATAAGTGCCATTAATTTTTTTTTAATGCTGATGGTTGCACTACTCAGCTTACATAACATTGACCAATCATTTATAGTTTCCCCTCAAAATTGATCTGAAATTTCTTCTGAGATGTGTGATAGTGATTGGATTTCAATTTAGAAAACTGAGAAAATACCAGTTATTCCTGGAAACAAAATGGTTGAGTGGATTGAATTTTTCCTAGAAACAATACTGTAATTGGAGGTTATATTCCTGATATTCAAGTACCTTCCAAGCATATGTAAACTAATTACTGTATTATTTGTTGCTTTATGACCAACTACCTCAAAATGTAGTGGCTTAAACAACAAACATTTATTATCTCATACTTTGTATGTGTCAGGAATTGGGAGGTGACTTCACTGGGTGGTTCTAGCTCACATTTGTTTAGTCAAGATGGTGGTTGGGTCTAAAGTCATCTGAAGGCTTGTCTGGGGCAGGAAGATCCACTTGTACATAGCTTACTCACATGACTGTTATTAGGAGGCCTCAGTTTGTCATCATGTGGGCTTCTCTTATAGGATTGCTTGAAGGTCTTCATGACACTGGCTTCATGAAGCTGGCTTCCCCCAGAATGAAAAATCCAAAAGAGAGCAAGGAGAAAGCTTCTGTATCTTTTTAAAAAAGTCCTATCAGTATGTAATTCACACGCCATACAGTTCACCCATTTAAAGTGTATAGTTCAGTATTTTTTAGTGTATTCACAGGATTGTTTAACCATCTAATTTTGGAACATTTTTGTCCCCCCCAAAAGATACCCTGTAACCATTAGCAGTTACCTTCCATTGCCCCCTTCTAGCTCCTGGCAAATACTAATCTTTATTTCTCTGTAGGTTTGCCTGTTCTGGGTATTTCATATAAATAAGTTATATAACATGTGGCCTTGTGACTGGCTTCTTTCACTTAGTGTAATATTCTGGAGGTTCATCCATGTATTAGTAGGTCATCTTTTTATGGCCAAATAATTCCACTCTGTGTATATGCCACACTTTGTTTATCCATTCAACAATTTATGGAAATTGGGTTATTAGTCCTTACTGGTTATTGGTATTGATGCTACTGTGTACATCAGTGTACAGTTTTTGTGTGGATTATGTTTTCCATTCTGTTGGATGCGTATATACCTAAGAGTAGAATTACTGTGTCATGTGATAACTCTATGTTTAACTTTTTGAAGAAAAGCCAGACCCTTTTCCAAAATGGTTATGACACTTTACATTCCCACCTGCAGTGTATGAGGGTTCCAATTTTCCACATTCTCATCGACATTTAAAATGTAGTCTGTCTTATATTCTTTTTGAATATGAAGTAGTGTCTTATTGTGGTTTTGATTTGCGTTTCCCTAATGGCTAATAATGTGGAGTGTGTGTTTATTCACAGTCTGTCTATCCTTTTTGGAGAACTATCCAGATCCATTGCCTATTTTTAAATTGGGTTCATTGTATTTTATAATTGAGGCATAAGATTTCTTTATATTCTGGGTACAAATCACTTAATCAGAAGTATGATTTGAATATATTTTCTCCCATTCTGCAGGTTCTCTTTTCACTTTCTTGATGGTATCTTTGGAAACACAAAAGATTTTAGTTCTGATGAGGTCCATTTTATGTATTTATTTTCTTTTGTCGCTTTTTGCTTTTGGTGTCATATATATGAAATTATTGCCTGACCCCTAAGAATTATATTGTTTTAGTTTTTAAATTTAGGCCTGTGATCCATTTTGGGCTAATTTTTGTGTATGGTGTGAGGTAGAGTTCCAACTTTATTCTTTTGCATGTGGATATCCAGTTATCCCAGCACCATTTGCTGAAAAGATTTTCTTTCTGATTGAATTATTTTGGCCCACTTGTCAAAAACCAGTTGACCCTAAGTGCAACATATCTTTTTGTGACCCAGACTCAAAAGTGACACACTGTCATTTTAGCTTTATTTATTTATTTTTTTTTAATTTTTTTTTTTATGTTTTTTATTTATTTTGGAGAGACAGAGAGAGACAGCGCGAGCAGGGGAGGGTCAGAGAGAGAGGGAGACACAGTATCCGAAGACAGGCTCCAGGCTCTGAGCTGTCAGCACAGAGCCCGATGCGGGGCTCGAACCCACGAACCGTGAGATCATGACCTGAGCCGAAGCCGGACGCTTAACCGACTGAGCCACCCGGGCGCCCCTATTTTATGCATTAGAAATGAGTCACCTAAGTACGCTTCACACTCAAGGGGAGGGGAATTGGGTTCCACCTTTTGAAGGGAAGAGTACCAAAGAATTTGTGGACTTTTTTTTTAAGTGGGTTCCACAGGACACCTGGGTGGCTCAGTCGGTGAAGTGTTTGACTTTGGCTCAGGTCATGATCTCAGTGAGTTCTAGCCCCATGTTGGGCTCTGTGTTGACAGCTCAGAGCCTGGATCCTGCTTCAGATTCTGTGTCGACCTCTCTCTTTGCTCCTCCTCCACTCACACTCAGTATCTCTCTCTCTCTGTCTCTCTCAAAAAATAAATAAATGGGGAAAAAATTATAAAGCGGGTTCCACACATAATGTGGGGCTTGAACTCAGGATCCTGAGATCAAGAGTCTCATGCTGTACTGTGAGCCAGCCAGGCACCCGAATTTGTGGACATATTTTAATGCTGCCACAATAATGAATATTTTGTCAGGGAACTAATTTGTTTAAAATTGTTAGATCATGCTCTAAGTCATTTGAAATGGGGTCAGAACTTATTGCTATATTGATTATACAAGGTGCTTAATATATTTTAAATTTTCATTCAGCATATTCAGAATTGTTCAAGTATAGCAAAAAAATAATTGGATTAAGCAACACCTTTTTAAATAATAGTTTGATCTTAAACCCATGTAAACTTTGAACAGTTAATGAGAATTATATGTGAAATGATTTTAAAGATCCAGTTTTAGTTCTCTTCTCCTTTATTGGTAGATTTGTGACCATTCAACAAAAGCAGCATGAGGGAGATCTGTTTATTAGGTACAGGCCTCAAATGAACAGAGCAATAAAAGACACCCACTGAAATGCCTAATAGCATCTCAAATTTAACCTATTGAAAACTGAACTCCTGATATTTCTCCTCACACTTTCTTTTTCTGCTGTCTTCCTCATCTTAGTAAACCAGATCCACTTTTTAGTTGCTAAGGCAAAAATCTTGGCTTCATCTTTCACTTCTGTCAGTACAAATTCTACGGACTCTTCCTTTGAAATATATTCAGAATCTAACTGCTTGTTATCTCTACCACTGCCCGCCTCCCTATGATTCAGTCAACCACTATGTCTCTTCTGGTCTAATGCAGGATTTTACTGTCTTTCCTGCTTTAATATTTGCTGTCTGCAGCCTAGTTACCACGTAGCAGCCATAGTACTTCTCTGAAAACATAAATCAGAACATGCCACTTTTCTGCTTGAAATTCTGTAATGTCTTCCTGTCAGATTCAGGAAAAAGTATACCCTTTATGTTCTGGTACCATTCTGACTTCATCTTCTATTACTTCCCTCTGGCCATTCTGTTTCAGCTACACTTACCTAATTGTTGTTTCTTGGACAAGCCCACTGACTCCTATGGGCCTTTGGGCCTTTCCCCATCTTTGTGGAATTCACTTCTTCCATATGAATGCATGGTGTGTATGTTCCCCAACTTCCTTAATTTTCAGCCTCTCCAAGGAAGGAGGTCTTCCTTGGTCATCCTGTATAAATTAATAATCCTACCCCTAACTGTTATTTATCCTCCCTGCTTACTCTATTTTTCTTCATAACATCTGTCACCATTTGATATAAATGTTGAGTGTTATTATCTATTTTTCTCCACTAGGTTGTAAGCTCCATGAAGACAGGGGTTTGGTCTTTTTTGTTTCATAGCTGTATTTTTTTTTTTTAATGTTTATTTTCGAGAGAGACAGAGTGTGAGTAGCAGAGGGGCAGGGAGCGAGGGAGACACAGAATCCTAAGTAGGCTCCAGGCTCTGAGCTGGCAGCAAAGAGCCTGACGAGGGGCTCACACTAACGAACCAGTGAGATCATGACCTGAGCCCAAGTTGGCCATTTAACCAACTGAACCATCCAGGCACCCATCATAGCTGTATTTTAAAGTACCTTGCTCATAGTAGGGACCCAAGAAAAATTTGGAGTTGAATGAATTCTAGAAATTCGTGGAAAGGCAAACTGGTTTTCTTTAGGCACCATTTAGCTTAAAGTTCTCCCTTTTATTTATTTTTAATGCTTATTTATTTTTGAGAGAGAGAGAGAGAAAGAGTGTGAGTGGAGGAGGGGCAGAGAGAGGGAGACACAGAATCTGAAGCAGGCTTCAGGCTCTGAGCTGTCAACACAGAGCCCCATGTAGAGCATGAACTCAAAAACTGTGAGATCATGACCTGAACCTAAGCTGGGCACCCAACCTTCTGACCCACCCAGGTGCCCCTCCCCTATTTCTTTAACAGTGGTTCTGAAATGCTACCTGAGCCTAACCTATAACTATATAACTTTTTATTGTGCAAATCTAGTCCAACCATCCATTTTATTGGTGATGAAATGAAGCCTTTATCATGTTAAGTATGCCCAAAGGTATATCCAGTTAATTAGCAGTATAGCTAGGAGTAGAATCCATGTGTCTTGAATCCCAGTTCATTGCTTTCTTCACTACTTTGTGATGCCTTAATATGAGGCTAAACATAAAGGGTCAGTTTTTTATGGAAACAAAGCAGCCAAAAGTAAGTATGTCAGCGAGCAGAAATCAGAATAGATAAGCTTTTTGAGTAGATTGATGATATTCAAAGTAAAGAAACATGCTGATTAAGGATTCATTTAAAACCGTTTTCCTCCCAGTGGTTATTACAATATTTAAGTTAGCTTCCTATAACTTTAAAATGTCTTTTGCAAAATAAGTAAGCATTGAGGAATGTGTTTATCTGTATTGTATTTGATGTTTATTTCAGGTGCACATGAACTTGAACAGATGCAGCTGATTTTAGAATCTATTCCTGTAGTACATGAGGAAGATCGTCAGGAGCTTCTCAGTGTAATTCCAGTTTACATTAGAAATGACATGACTGAGCCACACAAACCTTTAACTCAGCTGCTTCCAGGAATTAGTCGAGAAGGTATTGTTACTCAAATAACCATCATGTAATGGGGTGGGTGGTTGTGTGTGTGTGTGTGCCCGCACGCACGCGCACATGCATGCAAGCAGGATCTCTGTATCCCCAAAAAGTCTTTAGACACTTAAGATATATCTAAAACTTCAACCCTTACTTTCCCTTTCCCTGGCTCTTAAGGTGGGATCTATTGCTTTGTTCCTCTGAATAATTTTTCAGATTCCATAAAGTGTACCCTTCTCTCTAACTCCACCTACTTTTTCAGCTTACACCTCTGATTCTCTGCCATAGGCGGGCATCTAGAGTCACTGTTCCTCATTAAGCTAGAATGTTCTTTGAGGGTTATATGATAAGTAAGTTGGGTATGAATATGAATGATTTACATATGAAAGGGAATTGAGTTAGGGGAAACAAAGGCTTCTGGGCAAGGAAGAGGTGGAGGAAAGAGCAAAACTCCATATGAGCAAACACATTATATAAGAGTTTGCAGATTTGTGTTAGGAATATTAGGTGCTAAATGTGAGAGTTTGTGCAAGCTTGAAAAGGGGTAGGAACTTGGAGAGACTCAAAACTTTGTGGACCATTAGCGCAATAATTTCATGTTTCAAAAAAGAGTGACATGTCTTTAGGATTTGTTCATATAAATAATATACAAAAGTCTTTAACTCTTGTAATGGTTACCTATAATAAGATAATTTTTAAGATTTTATTTTTAAATAATCTCTGCACCCAATGTGGGGCTTGAACTCAACCCCCAGATCAAGAGTTGCATGCTGTACTGACTGAGCCACCCAGGTGCTCCTCCGGATAATATGTTTTTAAGTAAGTGAAATAGACATGAGAAAAATCTTTCTTAAAAGTTGATTGTGTCGTAATATCTTTAAGAATTATCATATTAAGATACGTCATTGTCAGTATTGTATAGTTTTCTCATGAATCAACAAGTTAGGGATATATAGTTGTTTTTCTTAATTACATATCCATTATTCATATTACCCACTCTGATCATTATATGTGGTTTGGGTTAGTGTGCATCACAGTGTCCTAAAGGAGCAAATATTTTGAGAAATAGGCATTGGATGGCAAAATCATAATGACATTTTGTTTTCCTCACTTGTGCTTAGAACCGATATAGTAAATGCCTAAGTAAACAGGAAGCAGCTGTATTTAATTTCAGCAGGTTTTGCAAGCTTCCTTTTCAATAGTTCTACATTCTTAACCAGTCTTCAAGTCTGTCTTCACATTCAGATTCCAGTGCTGGCTGTCTTGCTACTGACTTTGTATTGTAGACACTGTCATGACATCCTTGTTCACAACTGAACAGTAGTCACATAGCATTTGACTGTGCCTCAGAATCCTCTGTGGGAGAATTTAATTAATTTTTTTTAAGAGAGAGCAGAGGGGCAGTGGGCGAGAGCTAGAGAGAATCTGAAGCAGGCTCTATACTCAGCTTGATGCCACGACCCTGGGAGCATTAACTGAGCTGAAATCAAGAGTCGGATGCTCAAATGACTGAGCCACCCATGTGTCCCAAGTGGGAGCTTTTTAAAAATGCAGACTATTAGGTCAGAATCCAGAGGTGAGGTGGAGAGTAGAGCAGGTGTCTGTTTTTAAAGCCCTCTACAGGTGCGGCCCTCCTCAGCCAAGTTGAGAGACATTGCTCAAGAATAACCTTGATTGGCTTTGAGTCATTGTTGCTGTTGCTCTGTCTTATCCAAAGAGGCAAGCTAGTAATGTTGGACATTTCTGTTGAAGCATTTGCAGGCTAGCCAAACTTGAATCTTCTTCTTCCCTACCCTCATTTGTGTCGGGACCATGTCTTAGTTGACTGTGAACCAACTTGAATATTTGACTGATGGCTGGGACTTATTCATAATGCGTTGAACATGTCTTTGATAATTGGTTAATTAACCATCAGCCAAAGATCCTTGGTATTCACGAGTAGCAGAACTATACTTTCATATAAGTACAGTGCAGAGTTTTTAAATTTCCTGAGACTAAAGATTTGTGTAGATATGCTCTACACCAGTTTCTTCTTAACAATGGAGTTTTATTTTTGGAACTGAGCACATTCTGAGGCAATGGGGACATCATAAGAATAATACATGATCTTTGTTCACGATCTTTAGAGGAAAAAGCCAAAGAAGTTTAAGTACATATGAATTAACACATTAAGACAATTAGGAACCCTACTGGTCTTTCATCTTTCAATGAAATAATCCTTTTTCATTTCCCTCTTCCTTACCTCTCATCCTTCCTTTTGCTCTCAGTCTCACATCGGTTTTATTTTTATATCTTAGCACATTTGAACACCATCATAAATAGATTTCCTTTAGAGCAGTGCTGTCCAGTACAACTTTCTGCAATTATGGAAATAGTCTATATATGTATATATTGCATGCACTTGGGAGCTCTGCCTAGCTAGCTTCTTTCTTACCTCTTCCTCTTTCCACCTGCTGCCTACAATTTCCAAATGTTAGGGATTTTAGAGTGTATTCGTCTTGTGTGGCTGGATGTATATCTCCCTTCCCTCTGAGAATAGTGACTGTGTTGGGTCAGCCCTTCATAACTCTGTGCCTTAGTTCTCTTGCCTTAAGACACACGGGCCCTGGGCTAATTAAGATGGACTCTTTTGCAAGAGAACCAAGAACAGCTTGTGTATTGTGAAATGATTTCCTAGATTAGGGTAATATGATAGGAGGACAACAAGGGGGAGGAGAGGAAGAGGCCTCAGCCCTGGGCCACTGAAGGGCCTGAGTAGCAATGAGCCTTAGTTTCTTTAGTCTTTATTGGAGTGATTGAGTTTTGAATGAAATAATGTATATGAAAGCACTTTGTAAAATATAAAAGGCAATAAAAATCAGCAAGTGTTTACATGAATGAGAAATTGGGAATTGAAAATAGGACTATCTTTTCTTTTGAGACAGAGGTAAGGATACGAGGGTGTGTGACAGGCCATTGTGAAGAACTAGAAATTGAGATAAATGTTAAGTGGGTTTATCTGTTGAGAATGATAAAGATTGAGAGCATAAAGAGATGATGTGAAACATTGCTGAGCAATAGCAAAGGCCAAATTGTAATTCCACGGTATAAATTTGTAGTGAGCCGTGTGCGTGATTTAGCATGTAGGTTTCATCAGGCCTGTATGGCTACGGAGCAGAGAAAGTAGACGGGGGAATCACCCAAAGTTGAAGATTGGTATAAATCATAAGGCATGCAAGTGTGTGGTGGTATAAGAGCAACCTTCAGGCTGGTGACAGTGTGGTTCAGGCTGAGTTAGCAGCTTAGGACGGCCCCGTGACTGATGTGAGACAGAGATCAACAAATTAGTACAGCAGCTAGTCAGTGAGAGAAGGGAAGGAAAGGGGAAAGGGCTTTTTATTAAGCACTAGACACTATGCTTTACATTTAATTTTTATACCTTATGAGATATCTGTCAGATATCCATTTTATACATGAAGAAACTGAAGTTCAAGTTTAAGTAACCTGTCTAGCCCTTGACAGCTAGTGAGTAATTCAGTTAAGCTAGTGAGTTGCAGAGCTGAGAATATGACTTATAATATTAGGTTGAACCATATGAAATTGCTGTTATTAGACTATTTTTGACTGACAAAAATAGAAGTTTCAGATGATTCAACTTAATATTCTTTTATGATGATTCAACTTAATATTCTTTAATGTTTTTCTATTACTGACCATAATAGAAAATTGGGGTACCTTTCAAGTATTTACTATGATTATTGAGTAAGTGTCTTTTCTTTTTAATCTATAAATCAGGTAAATTAGCTTTATTTTTCTGATAAATTAATTTACCTTTTAATTGTATAATCCGTTTTCTTCCCACATTGGTTGGCAGACCTCCAGTACAGTTAAGTTGTTTTATCCCTTTCTTTTGCAGCACTGGATTTCCTGGAACAAATTTTGACATTTAGCCCAATGGATCGATTGACTGCAGAGGAAGCGCTTTCCCACCCTTACATGAGCATATATTCTTTTCCAATGGATGAACCAATTTCAAGTCATCCTTTTCATATCGAAGATGAAGTTGATGATATTTTGCTTATGGATGAAACTCATAGTCATATTTATAACTGGGAAAGGTAAATTGATCCAAAGTTAGAAAAATATAATTTATTATATTTTCACAACACAGTGTACTAACTATATGATTACAGCCCACTTATTTTTTTTTTTTTAATTTAAAAAATTTTTTATTTATATTTGAGAGAGAGAGCAAGCAAGCAAGCAGGGGAGGGACAGACAGAGAGGAAGACACAGAATCCAAAACAGGCTCCGGGCTCTGAGCTGTCAGCCCGATGTGGGGATCGAACCCATGAACCATGAGATCATGACCTAAGCTGAAGTTACTTCAACTCACTCACGGAGATACTCAACTCACGGAGCCACCCAGGTGCCCTATGGCCCACTTATCATATTTTCAGTAAACCATAATGCAGTGAGTTTTATTTTAAATTATGATAAGACAATGTAGATGGCTTAAAAATTTAGTAATGGGATGTGCCTGGGTGGGTGGTTCAGTCAGTTCAGTGTCAAACTCTTGATTTCGGCTCAGGTCATGATCTAAAAGTTTGTAAGTTTGAGCCCCATGTGGGGCTCTGTGCTGACAGTAGGGAGTCAGTTTGGGATTATCTCTCTCTTCCCCACCTTTCCTTGCTCGCTTGCTCTCTCACAATAAATAAATAAACTTAAAAAAAAATTAGTAATGGTCTCTTGGGGTTTCTGCTAAACTTAATAACTTTGAATAGCCTTTATGTAATTTAAATATTTAATAGTTACTAGTTAGATATACATAATGGGAAAATGTAAATTCTACTTGGAAACATTTTCAAAGCCATTAAGGCATGTTTCAAAGCCATTAAGGCCCTTTAAACGTGAGGGTTGAAGGTCTGAACCATTTTAAACTATTGGTTTTATAAATGTCACAAATTTTAAGATGTTGGGTGACTGGACTCAACCTTAATCCAATAAGATATCTCCATAATGTCTCAAATCTTTCCATATAATCTCTTGTATCTTAGGATAGAAATTATTTTGATTCATGGGACATGAATGCTTAACATAGGTCCAGTATAAGGGATTTTTCTATTTTGAATAATAGCAAAATAGATAACATTATACATTTGAGTTAAAGATTTTTTTCCCCTCAGCTTTCTTTCAGGATTTCTAAATTTCTGGGGAAATTTAGATATACTTTTGCTTAAAAGAAGGTCATAGTATATATATGAATCAATATCATTTAAAATCTTCAGGTAATTTTGATATTTAGTCACTGGTGTGACATCACTAATGACAGTCTTAAACTTTGAAGTTTCATATATTTCTGTGTTTAAAAGAAAAATAATTAGTTTGTTGAGTCATTGCATTTTTTTCCCTCCTAAAATGTTGAGGTATTTGTATGTTTAAACACATCTGCCAAGGACCTTTTTGTCCACATGGACATTTCTGCTAGTGTATAGTAGATACATATCCACATGTCTTCCAATCTCTTTCCTAGTCTCTCCTCCCCATCCCCTACTGCCCCAGTCTGCTTCTACTTGGACATGGAATGGTCACCTTGTGATATGTCAATAAGAGGATACCATATTCAGTAGTGCATATACACGGAGAGGTTTTTTTTTTCTCTTTTATTCTTTGTGACTTCTAGCAAGCCTTCCTTTCTGTCTAGTCTGACTTGTTACCAGTAGAGTGAAAATCTGTAGGAGACCTGATTGAGATTAGAGATACTCATTTTGTGGCCACAAAGTGTTTTTTCTCTCTATGAAACTGTTGGGCTGAAGTGTAGACATGCCAGCCAGTCAGATGTTTATCTGCAGTTGTGTTTGAGGTGGATGAAAGATAGAGAAAAGATGGAATAAGTGGAAAATGCTATTTTGTCTTAAACTGAAGAATGGAGGGCTCAGAATTTTATTATAATCATATGCTTCATTGTTAATTACCCAGAATTGCCTTATATTTATGTAGTAACAGATCTTCCCCATTAAAGTTATGATGTATACTATTATTCCTGCATAGACCTAGCAGAGTGCTTTCACCTAAAGGCCCTCAGTGAATTTGAAAATGAAATCACACACCTGGACTAATATTACTGTATTCATGTTTTTCAGGTACCATGATTGTCAATTTTCAGAGCATGATTGGCCTATACATAACAACTTTGATATTGATGAAGTTCAGCTTGACCCAAGAGCTCTGTCTGATGTCACTGATGAAGAAGAAGTACAAGTTGATCCTCGAAAATATTTGGATGGAGATCGTGAGAAGTATTTGGAGGATCCTGCTTTTGATACCAATTACTCTACCGAGCCTTGTTGGCAGTACCCAGATCATCATGAAAACAAATATTGTGATCTGGAATGTAGCCATACTTGTAACTACAAAACAAGGTCACCATCATATTTAGATAACTTAGTTTGGAGAGAGAGTGAAGTTAACCATTATTATGAACCCAAGCTTATTATAGATCTTTCCAATTGGAAAGAACAGAGCAAAGAAAAGTCTGATAAGAAAGGCAAGTCAAAATGTGAAAGGAATGGATTGGTTAAAGCCCAGATAGCTCTAGAAGAAGCATCACAGCAACTGGCTGAAAAAGAAAGGGAAAAGAATCAGGGATTTGACTTTGATTCCTTTATTGCAGGAACTATTCAACTTAGTTCACAACATGAGCCTACTGATGTTGTTGATAAATTAAATGACTTGAATAGCTCAGTGTCCCAACTAGAATTGAAAAGTTTGATATCAAAGTCAGTAAGCCGAGAAAAACAGGAAAAAGGCATGGCAAATTTGGCTCAGTTAGAAGCCTTGTACCAATCTTCTTGGGATAGCCAGTTTGTGGGTGGTGGGGAGGACTGTTTTCTCATAAATCAGTTTTGTTGTGAGGTTAGGAAGGATGAGCAAATTGAGAAGGAAAACACTTACACCAGTTACTTGGACAAGTTCTTTAGCAGGAAAGAAGATACTGAAATGCTAGAAACTGAGCCAGTAGAGGATGGGAAGCTTGGGGAGAGAGGAAATGAGGAAGGATTTCTGAACAACAGTGGGGAGTTCCTCTTTAACAAGCAGCTCGAATCCATAGGCATCCCGCAGTTTCACAGTCCAGTTGGGTCCCCACTGAAGTCAATCCAGGCCACATTAACACCTTCTGCTATGAAATCTTCCCCTCAGATTCCTCATAAGACATACAGCAGCATTCTGAAACATCTGAACTAAAACACTCAGCAGACATTTCTCTTTGTATTCTTCATGAAATGTGTTTTGTCTTTTTTATTACTAGTGTTTAAGTCATTTTTTTACTTGAATCATATGGTGTCATTTAGAAAGGATTTTATTAGTTCTTGGTTTTTAAAATCCAGACTTTTTTTCTACATGTGAGATGGTTTTCATTTTAACTGGCATGTCGTTTGCACACAAAAATAAAAGAATAGAGCAAAATAATGCAATGCAGGAGGAGACAAAAGAAATGCACTAAGACAAGTAAAAAACATTCTCTCATAGAACAATGATCTGTTTTACAGGAAACAAAAATCTTGCCTTGAAATTTACACAGTGAGACTGTACATAATTGCATGAAAATATCTATTTTTTTCCTAAAACATTTTTCATTCATGAGTATTTTCAAGTTTTTCATACTGTACACATTTCTTAAAACACATGATACCAGCAGCAACTGAAAATGAATGCCGAATTTGGTACACATGTGTTATCTACCTCAAGGTAACAGAAGTATGTGGCAAAACATATACCATCCATAGTGCTTCACATACGCACTTCTATTTAGCCAGCGTTTATTGTAGTAAACTATTAATAAGATTCACGCACCATTTATAAATGTTCTGGTATGCATTCTTTATAGTAAAGTGTTACTACATCACATCTTATTTATTTTAGCAAATCAGTATATTTTCTGTATTTAATTATAAAAAGTTGACTTAGTTTTTGAAATTTATTTGCAAATACACTTTTTCCATTTGGCACTATGGTTTGTTGCCTACTTAGCTGAATATATAATGTCAGCTCATCCTAAGGCTGTCCACGTACTTAATTTCCTTACGTATTCATTTTAAGTAAAGCGCTCACTGTGTATAGGAATTTGTATTTTGGAGGTGCTTGATCTATCTACAAAGAAACATTAGGAATTACTTTATTATAAAATGCTCCTAGAAGTCTTAACTGTGTTTATTTTTAAAATAAAAAACAAATTGTAATGTTAGACTTGTGTGCATGGAAGTAATTAAGGTACATCATTATTGTAGTTTAAAAGTTGTACATGATAAGACATATTTTGTTTTTATGTATGTTTTTACTGAATGATCTGTTCCCCATCCCAAGGCAAGCATGAATAAAATTAGGTTAAATATAGCATGTGGCATTGGAGTCTCTTAGAATTCATTTCATCTATTTTATTTTATTGAATACTGTCTGTATCTTTAGTTATCCTATTCAAAGGACAAATAAATATGGCCAGCACATATGGCTCCTGTTGAACTCTTTAGGTAATGCAGGAAGCGTAAAACTTACCAGCAAGTTCTTTATCTAGTCCCACCTTTCAGCATCTTTAAATTGTGGCTGTACTTTAGATTATGTTAGGGTAAAAGGCTTCAGAGAAAAAGGTTCTTTGTCTCCACACAGAAACCTCTCGTTAATTTACATTCACACATTAAAATGGAATAAGGTTTTATATATTTCAAAACTATTAGATGCATGTGGAGGCTTTGAAGTACGCAGAGGAACCTCCTTTAAATGCATTTGCTCTACAGTATATCATGTTTCCTTTGTTCAAGAACCTACCTATTTACCTATCCAAATATAAAACCATTTTTTCCTTTAACCTCCCTTTTCCAGGTGTCTTCCTTATTTATATACAAAGGCAGTTCTATTAATATCTGGATTTCTACCTTCCTAGTGACCTATTCCTTGATTTCATTCGGATTCTCAGAGCTTTTAAAAAATAGATCTTTTCTGGATGAATATCACTGTCACATGTTGTGAATTTTATACTCCAGTTAACCTTAAAAGAGGCAAACTCTTAGAGTAGAAGCTTTCAGCTTTTCACCATTGGATATGATGTTAAGCTGTGGATTTTCATTTATGGCCTTTATTATTTTGAAGTAATTTTCTTCTGTTCCTGTTGAGTGTTTTTTTTTTTATCATGAGGTGTTTTGTGAAATGCTTTTATTGCATATATTGAGATAATTGTGTTTTTTGTCCCTAATGTGATGAATTACATTGATTCATTTTCATATGTTGAACCATTCTTGTATCCAGAAATCTCTCTTGGTTATGATTGTGTAATCCTTTTAATGTGCTGTTGGACTTGGTTGGCTTAGTGTTTGTTTTAGGGGTTTTTGTATCAGTACTCATTAGGTATATTGGCCTGTAGTTTTCTTACAACACCATTGTCTAATTTTGGTATCAGGGTAATTCTGACCTCATAGAATGACTTTGGAAGTATTCCCTCAATATTTTGGAAGAGTTTGAGAAGAATTATTTTTCAACTGTTTGGTAGACTTCTCTAGTGAAGCCATCTGGTCCAAGGCTTTTGGGAGAATTTTGGTTATTTATTAAATCTCCTTTCTAGGTCTGTTTGGATTTTTAATTCCTTCACAGTTCACTCTTGGTAGGTTGCATGTTTCTAGAAATTTATCCTTCTAGGTTACCTGATTTGTTGGCATATAATTGTTCGTTATAGTCTCCTACCCCTTTTTATTTCTGTATCATTTGTAGTGTGTCCTTTTTTCACTTACGATTTATGTTGAGTCTTCTCTTTTTTTCTCAGTGTAGCTAATGGTTTGTTGATTTTGTTGATCTTTTCTGTTCTCCATTTCTGCTCTAAATTTTATTATTCCCTTCTCATGATGTTGGGTTTATTTTGTCCTTTTCTAGTTCCTAATATGTAAAGTTAGATTGTTGATTTGATGTCTTTATTTATTATTTTTATTTTTTATTCTATGAATCTCATGCTTTATTAAAAAATGTAAATCTGCAAGTAAGCTATAACACGAAGTAGACTATTCCTTTAATAATATGAGTTATCTAGGGGCGTCTGGGTGGCTCTGTCAGTTAAGCATCCGACTTGGGCTCAGGTCATGATCACGCAGTTTGTGAGTTTGAATCCCACATTGGGCTCTGTGCCAACAGCTCAGAGCCTGGAGCCTGCTTCAGAATCTGTGTCTCCCTCGCTCTCTGCCCCTCCCCCACTCACACTCTGTCTCTGTCTCTCAAAAATAAAAATTAAAATTAAAAAACTAAATAATATGAATTATCTAGAAGGATTTTCTAAACCATTAACATGTCCATCAAATATTTATTAGGAATCTTGGGTATGGAAAGCATTACATAGTCACTGATAGGAATACAAAGATGAACAAGTCACAGTCTGTTTTCAAGGGATATACAATAGAATATATAGAATGAATGGGTGGTTGTAGTAAAATGGTGGCTGCTTTGGATTTAGTAGAACGCTAGTTGAGCATAAGGTAAAATAAAAAGAATCCATTTTGGTGTTCATGTGCGGTACTAGAACTTGTTCTATTTATAGTGTTACCATAATATTTAAATAAGAGGCAAACCTCTGTATCCCAAAATAGCTTGTTATGTCCCCATTATACCTTTTCAACCTTAGGAAATCCTGCCAACAGAGTCCCCGAAAAGTGAAACAAAGGACAGGGTGTTGAGTCAAGAAATTGAGGTCTTTATTTATTTATTTTTTAATGTGTGTTTATTTTTGAGAAAGCCTGAGTGCAGAGGTGCAGAGAGAAGGACAGAGGATCTGAAGCAGGCTCTGCACTGACAGCAGAAAGCCCGATGTGGGGCTCGAACTCAACGAGCTTTGAGATCATCATCTGAGCTGAAGTTGGACTCTCAACGGCCTGAGCCACCCAGGTGCCCCAAGGGCTTTTTTTTTAAGTGGACTTTATTTTTTAGAGCAGTTTTAGGTTCACAGCAAAATTAAGGAGAATGTAGCAACTCCGTGGATGGAGCTCGAAGGTATCATGCTAAGCGAAATTAGAGAAAGACAAATATTACATGACTTCACTCATATGAGGACTTTCAGATACAAAACAGATGAACATAAGGAAAGGGAAGAAAAAGTAATATAAAAACAGGGCGGGAGACAAAACATAAGAGACTCAAATATAGAGAACAAACGGTTGCTGGAGGGGCTGTGGGAGGGGGGATGGGCTAAATGTGTAAGGGGCATTAAGGAATCTACTGAAATCGCTGTTGCACTATATGATAATGAATTTGGATGTAAATTAAAAAATTAAGGAGAATGTACAAAGATTTTTGATATACCTACTCCCCCCCCCCCGCACATGCATAGCCTCTCACATTGCCTGCATCTCTTATCAGAGTGGTGCATATGTTACAATTGATGAACCTAGATTGACACATCATTATCCAAAGTCCATAGTTCACATTAGGGTTTACTCTGGGTGTGTACATACTCCACATTTAGACAAATGTATAATAATATTTATCCACCATTTTAGTATCAGAGTAGTTTCACTGCCCTGAAAATGCTCTGTGCTCTGCCGACTTGTCCCTTCCTCCTCCCTTAACCCCAGGCAGCCATTGGTCTTTTACTCTCTCCATACTCTTGCCTTTTCCAGAATGTCATAGAGTTAGAATCATACAGTATGCAGCCTTTTCAACTGGCTTCTCTCACTTAGTCATATGCATTGCTTGATTGTGTCTCATTAAGCCCCTTAGGCTTTTTTTCCCTTTTGTCCATTCTTTTTTCTTTTCTTCAGTCTTCTTTCTTTTTTTTTTTTTTAATGTTTTTAATGTTTGTTTTTATTTTTGAGAGAGACAGAGCGTGAGTGGGAGAGGGGCCGAGAGACAGAGACACAGAATCCAAAGCAGGCTCCAGGCTCTGAGCCGTCAGCACAGAGCCTGACGCGGGGCTTGAACTCACGAACTGTGAGATCATGACCTGAGCCGAAGTAGGCGCTTAACTGACTGAGCCACCCAGGTGCCCCCGTCCATTCTTATTTCTTTATGTTCTTCTGACTTGATGATTTTAAAAGAACTATCTTTGAGATAACTAAGTCTTTTGCTTGACTGAATCCGATGATCCCTTCTAGTGAATTTTTCAATTCAGTTTTTGTATTCTTCTGGCCCAGAATTTCTATTTGGTTCTTTTTTCATAGTTTTGATGTCCTTGTTGTTTTCTCATTTTGTTCACACATTGTTTTCCTGATTTTGTGACGTTATCTGCTATGTTCTCTTGTAGCACATTAAACTTCTTTAAAATGATTATTTTGAATTCTTTGTCAGGTAATTTATAGATCTCCATTTTTTTTTTTTTTTTTTTTTTTGGTCAGTTTACGGAGATTTATTTCTTTGGGCCTTGTTTCCCTGTTTATGTGCCGTGTTATTTGTTGTGATTTTTGCATTTGAAGAAACAGCCACCTCTGCCTCTTTTTATAGATTGGCTTTGTACTGGGGAAGACCTTCCCCTATCATCCCAGCTAGAGTGTCTGGGGGCATCTCAAACTGTTTATGGGGCTGTCATCTCTGTTCTCATGTGTGTAATCCAGCCTCCTTCTCGCCCCAGGTTTGACAGTTTCTTTCTCAGGAGGTTGTAGTGATCTCTTGCCCCGTTGGCTGGCAGGCTGGCTGAGGTATTGTAGGGTCTCTCACGCTGCCACAACCCATGAGCTCTGCTTTGTTCTCAGCGGCCCCCACACATCCAAAATAGTGCTTTGAGCCAGACTGAAGCTGGTCTGTTGGGTAGCCCCTCAACCTGGAACACTGGATGATCGTTCTTTTCTTCTCTTTCCCTTCCAAGGGAGAAGCTGTGAGGTGGCTTTTTCCTCCCAATCATGAGCTCTGCGGGCATGGGGGAGGGACTGACATCATTGACATGAAACCGCTTTCCTTTCCAATTTCAATGCACCTATTCTTGGCGTGAGCTTGTCTGGGGTACTATGACCTCCTAACTGGTTTCTGGAGGTCTTTTAGGACCATATAGTGTTAAGTCAGTGTTTCTGTGGGGTAGTGAGTTCTGGGGCTTCCTCTTCTGCCATCTTATGTCCAAAAATATTTTACTTTTTAAATGACTTATTCTGAATTAGAAGAATGCCCTACCTGTTGTGCAGCTTTCAGACTTTTGGGATGATGTGTGTCAGTAGATTCATCATGTCACTGAACTGATGGGATGGACGGCATCACCGTTTTTAGAACTATTTCTTAAGCTTCGATATTAGGCTTAATTTGGAGCCAGTATACTCCCTCCGCACCCTCCCACCCCTACACATTTTTGATCGTCTTTTAAATGCAATTTTAAGCATACAGAAAAGGTGTATGGAATTTTTAAAAAATTTTTAATGTTTGTTTATTTTTGAGAGAGAGGGAGACAGAGCATGAGCAGGGGAGGGGCGGCAGAGAGGGAGACACAGAATCCAAAAGAGGCTCCAGTCTCTGAGCTGTCAGCACAGAGCACAGACATGGGGCTCAAACCTATGGACCATGAGATCATGACCTGAGCAAAAGTCAGGCACTTAACTGACTGAGCCACCCAGGTGCCCCTGGAATTTTTAATAAACATATACATCACTTGCTTTGTTAGTTCATCTAGTGTTGATCTGCATCAGATAAACAGCTACCAATATCATGGAACCCCTCTTTAACACATCACGTTTTTCTGCCTCTCCTCAGAGGCAGACACTTTGCTGAATTTTATCATTCTCATGGAGTTTTATACTTTTACTATATATAGTTTTGTAAACATTTTGCATGTTTTAAAATTCCATATGGCATATTGTTCATCTTTTTTCAACTTGGATTTTTCACTCAATATGTCTCTGAAATATAACTGTTGATACATGTAGCTCTAATTCCATTTTAATTGCTGTGGTACAATGTTTTTATCCACATTTAATCACTTTTTTATTTACATTTTATTCAAAATGACATTTGTTTTCAAAAGTTTGCTCCTGTAAGTATGTTGGCAGTGAGAATTTTTGTGAAGATGTCTAAGTGTCTTTGGGGTATAGATCTAGTTGCCGGGTCACAGAGTGCATATCTTCAAGTCTATAAGATGCCATATTGTTGTCCAAAATGTACTGATTTATACCCCAGCCAGCAGTATATGAGAGTTCTTATCCATCCACACCCTCCCACACAAGAAACCAAGTCTTTTCCATTCAATTAACTCTAGCAGGCTTGCTGTGTTTAGTTTACTTTAACAACAATAGAATCGAAATTTCTAATTCCAAACAACTGCATGACAGCCGTGCTAACACCTTAGGGATGCTTAGGCAGCTACTTTAATTATGACAAGGTAGTCTTGTTTCTTATTTCCCTTTGCAGTTGTAATTGGGGAACAGGTGGTTCAAATCTTGAAGGCTTAACCAATTACGTGATTTACACTGGCACCTATACATAAAAAGTAAAAGAAGAGCATCGTGACTCAAATGGTATCTTCAAAATGAAATTCAGCCTGGTATCACCCTTGCTTCTAGGCTAAAATAGTGCAGGTTCTGCACAGTATTGCTCCTTATAAAACTATTGTTTTATTCAAAAGTACTGTTTTCTAGCAGATGCTGTGGTGAGTACTCTTTAGCATGTTTAAATAGTGGCTGGTCGTATTATCTGAATTGCTCACCTCCTAATGTCAACCATTTCAGTTCCTGTTTCCTGTTGAATTCAGGCTTTGCCCTGAATGAGTTTATCATGTATTTAATATTAGTTGTAGTTCTACCCTATGCCTGTTCATATTAGGATTGCTAATCATTCAGGTCTAGTATCTTACATTAAAATCTTCTGGATAGAAAAGAAAAAGGACAAACTGGGAATTGGGAGATATGAATTCTGAATCCATTTTCATCACTGATTGACTCTTTGTCACTTGGGTGTCACTTATTTCTATGAGCCTAAGTTTCTTATTAACTGGATGATGCAAATTACTGAGCCTAACAATATAGTCTACCTGGGACAACTGAACATTGCCTTGTTAAATTCTAATCCACCGGAATAGCCACAATGATTAGCCTGTACTAGTATCTATTGCCTATATGTCTTATTTCTATAATTGCTGTATTGGACTGGGTATGTTATGTCTTTTAAGTAGATCAAGAGTAAAATTTTGTGTTCACTGCACGCTTATCATTTGATGGAGGAGAAGAATCAAAAATATCAGAACACCAAGGTTGTTTACCTTTGAAAGAGCAGGGTGAATTCACCTTCCTCCTACTCCCTGGAGGGGTATCTTTAAATAAACCAGATGAAGAGAGGGACCTTTGTGCGCTCTTCCAATTGTTGGTATGTAACAGGTATCTTACAGGAGAGAGGGATGTTTGATTACCCATGTTGCAGCACCATCTCAGTTCCAGTGCAGAGGCCTAACAATCAAATTCCATTGGATTTGCGTGTCTATCTTGGATGCCTTGGGATAATGCAGTGGCCGTGTTACAACTCTAGCCACACAGAATAGCCCCCTTCCATTACAACCACCGGCATCTGCCATGCCTCGCCTGGCTCCTGGTGCTGCTGCAGTAGGGTGAGTGTCAGGTCCTGGGCTCCTGGTTCAAACTCCTGGCCAAATCTGTTTCATCACACCCAGATTGAACCACAAACTTGGATCCATATTTGTCTGTGTGCTTGGACTCTGCTTCCACCTGCCCTTACCACTCCCACACCAACCTAACTTGAACCTCTGAGATGACTTCCACTGCCAAGTGAGACATTGAACCTTGCAGTATTGCATAGTCTTTAAGCACACATGCTTCAGAAGCAGATCCAAACTAGCTTACTACTGTGTTCTACTTACCAGCCTCGTATAGGTTATTCAGCCTCTTGATTTTCCTCATTTGTAAAATAGGGCTTATGACACCTAATTCATGCAGCTGTTGTAAGAATTAAATGAGATGCTCATACAAAGCCTTTTAGCGTAATTCCTGGTATTTTATAAATTATCACTACTCTTGTCCTGTTTGAATTACTGCCATTGTCTCCTAAATTGGATTGAAACTCTGACCATGACTTTACTTTTAGTATTGCATGCCCTTATCTAAGTATCTTCATTCTGGCCTTGACAAATGATAGCTTCCTATTCTAGCCATAGTGCTCATCAGCTCTGCCAAACTCCTGGCTCCAATTTTTGGTCCTTCTTCTAGCCCATACCCTTGCCTGAAATATTTCAGCTGAGGCAGCTCTCAGATCCCTAAAGATTTCATTGCCTTACCCCCACCCGCACCCCAAACAAGCATCTTCATTTGGGATCCAAAAGCCTGGGATTCATCTTGTACTCCTTGCTCTGAAAACCCACATCCAGTTCTTCAGTGAATCCTGTGGCAATATCCAGAACCTGGCCACTTCTCACCATCTCCACTGCTGCCACATGATCTAACCCACCATCATATGTATGCTGATGGCAATAGCCTCCTAATTGGCACCCCAGCCATATTCTCGATATGGCAGCCAGAGTGATTCTTTTAAATCAAGTCAGATATCACTCCTCTAGTTACTCAAAATCTGAATGACTTCCTTAGAGTAAATATTAAAATCCTTACTGAGGCCTATAGGGTACCCTCTTCCCTCTTGACCGAGCTCACAGGGCTTTAGCCACCAGTGTGGCTCCCACCTCAGGGCACTTACTAGCTCCTCCATGTGGCGGGAAAGCTCTTGGCTTTCTGAGAAAGTCTGTGAAGTCTGTGTTCAAATGTCACCTTATCACAGAGGCTGTGCCTGACCAGTGCATATAAAATAACATACATTCATCACTCCTACACACCTGCCCTGCTTGACTTTTCTTTCCATCACATACATTGACATGTTATATCCCTATTCTATATTATTCTTCTCCCTCCACTTGGAATATAAGCTCCTTGAGGTAGGGACTTCATCAGCTTTGTTCACCGCTGTATCCTCAGCTCCTAACACACTGCTTGGCACATAGTAAGCACTCAATATTTGTTGAATGAAGGCATGAAGGCAACTAATGGTAACTGCCATTTTAAGAATTCCTTCTGGATTGATGGGGGCTCAGGAGCAGTAAGGCTTTATTGATAGTTCTGGGGTTTGTCTATTAGTTTTGAGTTGAAGTTATAGTCTTCATAGTTCTCCAACTTTTAAAATTTGCAGCAGGGAGTCTATAAACTTTGGATTCCTTAGGTGTGACTCTCCCAAACTGGCAAGCTCTTAAGTTTTCGGTCCCAAGGGTAGTTAGAAGTTCTCACAAAATATAGTCCGGTCTGGCAGGTTTATTATCCTGAATTGTGTTGTGAATTGTGGGTGCAGTTTAGGATAATGAGTGTATTGCTCCTGACTCAGCTGCTTGCCTGTTTTCCTGTTCCCATTGTTGGAATGACTATACCTGTCCAGCTTGCACAATATGTTCATGACCCAGTTAAGATAGTCCAAGGTGGTTTGTTTCTTAACTGCCTCTGTACTATTCCTGTTCATTGTAACCCTTCTAAATGAGCCAGGCCTAGATTATATATTAGTTAAGGATCTTTGGCAACAGAAACCTTCTCATGCTAGCTTTTGAAAAAAGGGGAAATTTATCAGAATCCAAAGGTGACTCAGGGAGCCCAAGAACTAGGCCTTAGGAAGAAACAGAACCAGGCCACAGGACATCGGCAGCCCAAAGAAGGTTGGGCTATTTCTCATCTTTTCCTCATTCTTGACCAACTGGGCTTCCTCGTCCAAAGATGGCTGCTCATAACTCCAAATTCAAGTGCAACTGTTCTGGCTGTATAGAATTCATCTGTCTGGCTGTCTATCCCTCTATTTCTCTCTTCCAGTTCAGAGTTTCTCTAGAAGGAAATAATAGCACCCCACCCCTAGTCCAGTCAGCTATGGGCAGGTGATAGAGTGGTGTTGAGGAAATATTGCTGCCAGAATCAACTCCTGTTGGAGAATGGGAGGCAGGGAGGAGAGTCGTATTTAGAAGGCTGTCTCCAAATGTCTCTAAAATACATGGTAATCAACTGTCTCATTTTTCTTATTTTTTATTCACCTTTCAACCATTCTAAGGGTGCTGTTTGTCCAACTGGACCCACTGGGGTCCTCCAGGTATTAGTTACAATGGCTTGTCTCTTGTTGAGCTCATCAAGACAATCTTTATGTCTACTGCATCATCATAATTCTTTGACTTGTGTGTAGTATTTACTAAGTTTTAAAACATACTTCTATAGTTTGTGTGAGTTTCATAACAACTGTATAAAGTCAAGTAGAGCAGATTTTTTATCCCCACCAGCAAATTAAGGATACGTAAAGAGAGAAAATAAGTAACTTGCCCAAATTTGGGCAGTGGTAGCATCAGGACTAGAATGTTTTGCAGGTCACTCCTGGGTACCAAATTGTCTTCCAAATGGCCTCACCAATTTTCACTCACTGTGAAATGTCTCCATACAAGTGCCTCTTTCTGCTCACTCTGGGCAGTCCTGCATATTATTGGGGGGGTTCATCATTTTCATAATGATGTTAAAGACCATTCTTTAAATATGTTACACATGTTGCAAAAGTTTTTCCTGATTTATATATATATATATGTAATATATATTATATATATTTAAAATGTATAGTGTCTTATTTCATTGAAGATTATTTATTTCAGTGTACTCAATCTGTTAACATTGCCCTTTATTTAAAACAAAATTTTGGAGGGTGACTGGGTGGCTCAGTAGGTTAAGCATCCAACTCTTGACTTTGGCTCAGGTCATGATCTCAGGGTTCGTGGGTTCTAGCCCTCTGTGTTGACAGTACGGAGACTGCTTGTGAGTCTCTCTCTCTTTCCCCCTCTCTGCCCCTCCCCCACTGCCACACTCTCCCTTTCTCACTCTCTCAAAAAAAAAAAAAAAAACCCAAATCTTAAGCCTTATATATTTAAGTAATCTCTATGCCCAACGTGGGGCTCGAACTCATGACCCTGAGATCAAGAGTCGCATGTTCCACATGCTTCAATGACTGAGCTAGCAGGCGGCCCAACATTGTCCTTTATATATTCTGAGTTGTGCATCATACTTGAAATGGCCTTCCTCATGCCAAGATTATTGAACAAGTCTTCTCTATTTTCTTTAATTTTTAAGGCTTATTTTACATTTGTATATTTAATCTACCTCAAATTTATTAATCTGTTTAGTAGCTTAATAGAATTTACATACCATACAATTCACCCTTTTTTAAATGCACAATGAAATGCTTTTTACTATATTCACAGGGTTGGGCAACCATGGTCACACTCTTCATTCCAGAACACTTCATTTCCCCTAAAGAAACCAGGTCCCTGTTAGCAGTTGCTCCCCAGTCTCCACCCCTTCTCCATCCCCCTGCAGACACTAATCTATGCCTGTCTCTCTAGATTTGCCTATTCTGGACATTTCGTATAATAGATTCATGCAGTATGTGGTCTTTTGTGAATGACTTCTTTCATTTAGCATAATGTTTTATGTTATGTTTCATTTAACAACATTTTTTAAAAAGCTTGTTTATTTATTTTGAGAGAGAGAGCGTGAGTCAGGGCTGGGCAGAGGGAGAGAATCCTAGGCAGGCTCCCCACTGCCAGCACGGAGTTCCCCATGGGGCTTGAACCCACGAACAATGAGGTCATGACCTGGGAGGAAATCAAGAATCAGATGCTTAACCAATGGAGGCACTCAGGTACCCCCCATTTAACAACATGTTTTAACATGGTGTAGCATGTCGAGTACCTCATTTCCTTCTTTCCTTGAATAAGAAGATATACTAAAATTTGTTTATCCATTGATCACAGACATTTGGTTTGTTTTCACATTGGCTATTTGGAATGATGCTGCATACTGTTTTGGTGTGGACATATGTTTTTAATTCTCTTGGGTATCTACAGAGGAGTAGAACTGCTGGATTACACGGTAACTCTCTGTGTAACTTTTTGAGGAACTGCTAAATTCTTTTACACAGTGACTCCACCATTTTATATTACCACCAACAATGTATGATGGCTCCAGTTTCTCCACATCTTTGCCAATACTTGGTATTGCCTGTTTCTAAAAATAATTATTATAACCATCCTATTAAGTAAGAAGTGGTATCTCCTTGTGATTTTGATTTCCATTTCCCTAATAAGTAATGACATTGAGATATTTTCATGTCTATAATTGGCTATTTGTGTATCTTCACTAGACAAATGTCTACCTAGATCCTTTGTCTTTTTTTTATTATTATTTTGAGAGAGAGAGAGGGCACAGGTGAGTGAAGGGCAGAGAGTAAGAGAGAGAGAGAATCCCATGAGGGGCAGAGAAAGAGAGAGGGAGAGGGAGAGAGAGAGAGAGAGAGAGAGAGAGAGAAGCAGGGCTCACCCAAAGCAGGGCTTGAGCTCACCTAATATGGGACTCAAACTCATGAACTGTGAGATCATGACATGAGCCAAAGTCAGATGCTTAACCAACTGAGCCACCCAGGTGCCCATCCTTTCCTATTTTTAAGTTGTGTTTATTATTATTATTATTGAGTTGTAAAAGCTCTTTACTTATTTTAGATACTACTCCCTTAAGATATATGATTTGCAAATATTTTCTTTCATTTTATGGGTTGTCTTTTCATAAAATTACTTGGAAAATATTCTTTCTTCTATTTTTGGAAGAGTTTGTAATGGATTGGTATTTGTTCTTTGAATGTTTGGTAGAGTCTATGGCCATACCACCTTGAATGTGCCTGATCTTGTCTGAATGTTTGGTAGAATTCATCAGCTAAGTCATTTGGGCCTAACCTTTTCTTTGTGGGAAGTTTTAAAATAAATTACTGGGGCACCTGAGTGACTCAGTTGGTTGAGAGTCAGATTCTAGATTTTGGCTCCGGTCATGATCTCACGGTTTGTGGGACCGAGCCCTGGGACCGAGCCCTGTGGTAGGCTCCCCAGTGATCATGGAGCCTGCTTAGGATTATTTCTCCCCCTCTCTCTCTGCCCCTCCCCCACAAATAAATAAATATACTTTAATATTAATGACTAATTATCAGATTTATTTTTGTGTGTGATGTTAAGCTGGGACACTAAATTTTTTCTAAATAGAAAGACAATTGCTCTGACACCATTTATTGAATGTTCTACCCAATTGCAAATGCCACAAAAACTTCTTTAGAACATTTTGGATCTCTGTTGCAACTTTAGTCTTGATGAAGCACAAAACAGATTTGCTTTATCACTGGCTGTAATGCATGTGAGGCTGGAAAACAGAAAGGACCAGGAATAGCTCATGACTTCCCTGCCTCACCATGAATGTGTCAGTGTGGTCTGGAATGCACACAGGGCCCACCAACCAACCCCCTTGAGCCTTTGTCCCCGAGGCTGAGAGCACGCCCTTGGATGCCTGCCTGCCCACAAGGCAGCAGCGATCCAAGCTAGGCGAGAGGCCACCACTTAGTATGCTAGTCTTGCTCTTGTGGCCTGGATCCCTGTCTCCAGTGACTTCCTGGACTTTGGAGTCAGCTAGCCCTGTTGGGCCTACCTCTTTCCTGCACCTCCCTGCATTCACATTCTCCTCCTCTACTTGGTCTTTATTAAAAGACATCAGTGTCCACCACTCCCTCCACATTTGGGAATAGTGAGAGCCCTGTTCCCTGCTTTCTTTCAGATCCAGGACACTGACTATACTAATCAGCAGCTCTCTCCTTCTCTAATACATGCCTCTGCTTATCCCTGAACTCCCCATTCTGACCTCTCCACCCTGACTCATCCCACAATTGCTCATGACTCAGCAGGAACATGCTCACGGAGCTATGACACCCAGAGCTATGACCCCAGACTCTGGATCCTCCCCTCTCCCCTGATATTATTATGTAGGTGTGTGTGATGCCAGGGGAATAATGGGGTGGTTGAGAGCAAGAGTCTACAGGGAGAAGGAAGTAAACAGGGCCTTGCGGAACACCTCTCAGAGGCCAGACTCGGGAAGGAGCAGCCAGCCTGGGAGCTGGAAAAAGTGACTAGAGAGGCAGACGGAAAAATCAGGAGAACTTAGTGACAAGACATGACACTGCTCCAGTGTGGAGGGAGAAGGCAGCAGCACGAAATACCACTGAGAGAGTTCTCGGAAGATGCAGGCTCAAAAGTGCCCACCCAGTGGATTTGGCAACACAAAGCTCAGCAGTGACTTTTGCAAACTGTCAGTGATCAGGTAGACTGTTTAAAGCCTTCAAGCTTCACAGATGCCCTCCAAATAAAGCAGCCTCCGCCCCCGCATTGCCTCTTACCACTTTCAGGTGTTCACTCCCAGGCTGCAGCCATGCCCAGCTGCTTGCTTGGAAACAGGCCACATGCCTTCTCACCCCTGTGCGGTTCCCTCGGCCTGCAACCCTTTCCTCCTCTCAAAGTCCCCTATGTTCTTCCCCACTCGTTCAAGTATCATCTCAGCCAGGAAGCCTTCTGCGACCCCCAGGTTGGGCTGGGTGGGCCTCTTCTCTTTTTCCCATCCCGTCACACACTCGCTCTCGCTCGGGAGATTAAGACCCATCTCCTCTTTCTTCTCTGTCTTCTGGCCGGGCCTGCAACACTATGTTGCTGAGCAAGCTGGAAAGCAAGCCTTGTTGTTGGAAGTGGGGGCGCACCCAGCTTCCTGCTGATCAGGTAAGTAAACACCTACAAGCCAAATAGGCAGACAGCAACAGACTGAGCGCGGATGATCTCTTTGCTCTTCGGTTTCATGGAGGTCAGGTTTGCTAAGAGATTGGGGTCAGGAGTACAACTTCTGTTAACTGGTGGTAGAGGGGGGGTGTCATTAGGTTGCAAAATCCCCAGTACCCTCCAGGTCAGAGGCTTTTCACAGCGTTACCTGTGCCTCTGCTTCTCTTGCCCTCTCCACCTGCCCCCCTCCTTGGGGACCCATCCTCCTCTCTGCACCTATATTTCCAGCATGGGAGAGCACCCCTCTGATTCACGTTTGCTTCTGCACTGATTGATCTCGGCCAGATCCTCCCTTACTCTCCAAACAGTCCTCCTTTTCTCTCCCAGCGATTACTCCCGTGAAAACGTAACTGAGTTCGCTCTTTCTGGTTTGGTGTTAGAAGGTGGAGGAGGGTCAGTAAAGTACCCTCGACTGAGAAGACACTTTGAAACTGAAAAACAGTACAAGCCACTCCATGCCATTTATACCGAGTTTTATTCAGGGTAATTTACTGACAGGGGCAGGCGCAGGATCCAGGACACTATGCAGCTATTCTTCCCCCACTAATCCTTCAACGGACCTCAATCCCCAGTTGTTAGGGAGTGAGGAGCAGGGTGGTGCGGTTACTGGGTAGTTATCTAAAGTGGAGCCTTCTGTGCGCCGCTCTGGGCCAGAGCAGAGCCAGCCTTCCCTCACTCGGATCAGCGCAGACGTTAACCTCCGCAGCCGCCGGAACACTTGGCCCCCGAGGTAGGTCACTGCGCGGGCGTGCAGGAACAGCGATGGGGTCACTGGCGTCAGCACTCCTACGTTTGGTTAGTAACTCCCCCAGGGCAAGGGGGAGTGCTCTTCCCACTTGAACTTGCTGAGCCCTAGTCTTACTAACCTGTACGTACTGATTTCAGGGAAAGCAAACCTTAAGTTATTAGTGACCTAGGAGGCAGGCCTTAGAGTGCCAGAAGCGTTTGAAGTACTGTGTGTGTGGTTCCTAGGCGTGGAGGTGGAAATATGCACGATATAGCTTTCCACGTAGCTTCCTTAAAATCCGACCCCAAACTCAGGATTCCGCTTGCTCCTTACTTGAAGGTCAGGCGCCCTCTTGTGGAAAAACGCTGTCTCTTCGGAAAGGTCAGACGCCTCACCACCTTTAAACCACACCTTGTCCCTTCAGAAAACTCTTCCTGGGGTGAATGGGTAGATGAACTGTGCTTTTTAAAACATATAATATCATATACTGTTTTATTCATAACGATGAAACTGGGTCTGCTCATGTTAGCAGATACAGGAAACTATAAAAAAAGAAAATATAAAAAATCACTACCACAACCCCATCTTCTCCACAGATAGCCACTGTTGAAGTTTTGTTTTTGTAGTGTTTTTCTTTTTAATATATGGGCTATGTAAAGAATCTACATGGGGTAGATATATAATATGGGTGTTAGAATATATATTTAACAGGTGAGGTCATAGATGTACTCCTCTCTTTTGTACATAGATGTATTCCTCTGGCTATCAGTGTAGCTAAACCCTATGCCTTCTTTGTGTCCTCTATCCTGCCCTTATTTTGTTTCTTCAACACATCCCCCCTTTTAAAAAATTTATTCTTTAAATTTACATCCAAGTTAGTTAGCATATAGTGCAACAATGCTTTCAGGAGTAGATTCCTTAATGCCCCTCACCCATTTAGCCCATCCCCCCCCACACCCCCTCCAGTAACCCTGTTTGTTCTCCATATTTGAGTCTCTTATGTTTTGTCCCCCTCCCTGTTTTTATATTATTTCTGCTTCCCTGCCCTTATGTTCATGTTTTGTATCTTAAGGTCCTCATATGAGTGAAGTCATATGATATTTATCTTTCTCTGACTGGCTAATTTCACTTAGCCTGATACCCTCTAGTTTCATCCACGGTAGTTGCAAATGGCAAGATTTCATTCTTTTTGATTGCCGAGTAATACTCCATTGTATATATATATACCACATCTTCTTTATCCATTCATCTGTCAATGGACATTTAAGCTCTTTCCATACTTTGGCTATTGTCGATAGTGCTGCTAGGAACATTGGGGTACATGTGTCCCTTCGAAACAGCATACCTGTATCCCTTGGATAAACACCTAGTAGTACAATTGCTGGGTCATAGGGTAGTTCTATTTTTAATTTTTTGAGGAACCTTCATACCATTTTCCAGAGTGGCTGCACCAGTTTGCATTCCTACCAGCAGTGCAAAAGAGATCCTCTTTCTCCGCATCCTCGCCAACATCTGTTGTTGCCTGAGTTGTTAATGTTAGCCGTTCCGACAGGTGTGAGGTGGTATCTCCTTGTGGTTTTGATTTGTATATCCCTGATTATGAGGGATGTTGAGCTTTTTTTTCATGTGTCAGTTGGCCATCTGGATGTCTTCTTTGGAAAAGTGTCTATTCATGCCTTTTACCCATTTCTTTACTGGATTAATTTGTTTTTTGGGTGTTGAGTTTGGTAAGTTCTTTATAGATTTTGGATGCTAACCCTTTATCTGATGTGTTGTTTCCAAATATCTTCTCCCATTCTGTCAGTTGCCTTTTAGTTTTGCTGATTGTTTCCTTAGCTGTGCAGAAGCTTTTTATTTTGATGAGGTCCCAATAGTTCATTTTTGCTTTTGTTTCCCTTGCCTCTGGAGACGTGTTGAGTCAGAAGTTGCTGTGGCCAAGGTCGAAGAGGTTCTTGCCTGCTTTCTCGTTGAGGATTTTGATGGCTTCCTGTCTTATATTTAGGTCTTCCATTCATTTTGAGTTTATTTTTGTGAATGGTTTAAGAAAGTGGTCCAGGATCATTTTCTGCATGTCACTGTACAATTTTCCCAGCACCAGTTGCTGAAGAGACTGTCTTTATTCCATTGGGTATTCTTTCCTGCTTTGTCAAAGATGAGTTGGCCATATGTTTGTGGGTTCATTTCTGGGTTCTCTATTCTATTCCATTGATCTGAGTGTTTATGTACCAGTACCACACTATCTTGATGATTATAGCTTTGTAATACATCTTGAAGTCTGGGATTGTGATGCCTCCTGCTTTGGTTTTCTTTTTCAAGATTGCTTGGCTATTTGGGATCTTCTCTGGTTCCATACAAATTTTAGGATTGTTTGTTCTAGCTCTGTGAAGAACTCTGGTGCTATTTTAATAGGTATTGCATTGAATATGTAGACTGCTTTGGGTAGTATTAAATTTTAACAATATTTGTTCTTCCTATCCAGGAA
The DNA here is from genome assembly GCA_028646485.1 of Cryptoprocta ferox. Lineage (NCBI taxonomy): Eukaryota > Metazoa > Chordata > Mammalia > Carnivora > Eupleridae > Cryptoprocta > Cryptoprocta ferox. The sequence continues at coordinate 89,132,809 of CM053560.1, forward strand.
TATGGAATTTTTTCCATTTTTATGTGTCTTCAATTTCTTTCATACACTTTCTACAGTTCTTAGTGTATAGATTTTTCACCTCTTTGGTTAGATTTATTCCTAGGTATTTTATGGTTTTAGGTGCAATTGTAAATGGGATTGATTCTTTGGTTTCTCTTTCTGTTGCTTCATTGTTGGTGTATAGGAATGCAACTGATTTCTGTGCATTGATTTTATATCCTGTGACTTTGCTGAATTCATGGATCAGTTCTAGCAGTTTTTTTGTGGAAACTTTTGGGTTTTCCATATAAAGTCTCATGTCATCTGCGAAGAGTGAAAGTTTGACCTCCTCCTGGCCAATTCGGATGCCTTTTATTTCTTTGTGTTGTTGTCTTAGCTGAGGCTAAGACTTCCAATACTATGTTTAATAACAGTGTCGAGAGGGCACGTTCCTGTCTTGTTCCTGTCCTTAGAGGGAAAGCTCTCAGTTTTTCCCCACTGAGGATGATATTAGCATTGGGTCTTTCATATACAGCTCTTACGATCTCGAGGTATGCTCCTTCTATCCCTACTTTCTTAAGGATTTTTATCAAGAAAGGATTCAGTATTTTGTCAAATGCTTTCTCTGCAGCTATTGAGAGGATCACGTGGTTTTTGTCCTTTTATTGATGCAATTAATCACATTGATTGTTTTGCGGATATTAAACCAGCCCTGCATCCAAGGTATAAATCCCACTTGGTCGTGGCGAATAATTTTTTTAATGTATTGTTGGATCCAGTTGGCTAAGATCTTGTTGAGGATTTTTGCATCCATGTTCATCAGGGAAATTGGTCTATAGTTTTCCTTTTTAGTGGGGTCTTTGTCTGGTTTTGGAATCAAGGTAATGCTGGCTTCATAGAAAGAGTTTTGAAGTTTTCCTTCTGTTTCTATTTTTTGGAGCAGTTTCAAAAGAATAAATGTTAACTCTTTCTTAAATGTTTGGTAGAATTCCCCTGGAAAGCCATCTGGCCCTGGAGTCTTGTTTTTTGGGAGATTTTTGATTACTAACTTGATTTCTTTACTGGTTATGGGTCTGTTCAAATTCTGTTTCTTTTTCAGTTTTTGTAGTTCATATGGTTCTGGGAATTTGTCCATTTCTTCCAGATTGCCCATTTTTTTTGGATATAATTGCTCATAATATTCTCTTATTATTGTTTTTATTTCTGCTGTGTTGGTTGTGATCTCTTTCATTCTTGATTTTATTTATTTGGATCCTTTTCCTTTTTGATCAAACTGGCTAGTGGTTTATCAATTTTGTTAATTTTTTCAAAGAACTAGCTTCCTGTTTCATTGATCTGTTCTACTGTTTTTTTTTTTGTTTTGTTTTGCTTTGTTTTGTTTTTTGTTTGTTTTTTGGTTTTGATAGCATTGATTTCTGCTCTAATCTTCATTAATTCCTGTCTCTGCTGGTTTTGGGCTTTATTTGTTGTACTTTTTCCACCTCTTTGAGGTGTAAGGTTAGGTTGTGTATCTGAGACATTTCTTACTTCTGTAGGAAGGCCTGGATTGCTATATACTTCCCTCTTATGACTACCTTTGCTGCATCCCAGAGTTTTTGGGCTGTGGTGTTATTATTTTCATTGTCTTCCATGTACTTTTTAATTTCTTCTTTAACTTTTTGGTTAGCCCATTCATTCTTTAGTAGGGGTTCTTTAGTCTCCAAGTATTTGATACTATTCCAATTTTTTCTTGTGGTTGATTTCAAGCTTCATAGCATTGCGGCTTAAAAATATGCATGATATGATCTCAATCTTTTGGTACTTGTTGAGAGCTGATTTGTGTCCCAGTATGTGATCTATTCTGGAGAATATTCCACGTGGACTAGAGAAGATAATATGTTCTGAATATATCTGTTAAGTACCTCTGGTCCAGTGTGTCATTCAAAGTCATTGTTTCCTTGTTGATCTTCTGTTTAGATGATCTGTCCATTGCTGCAGGTGGGGTGTTGAAGTCCCCTACTATTTTGGTATTATTATCAATGAATTTCTTTATGTTTGTGATTAACTGATTTATATATTTGGGTGTTTCCACTTTTGGAGCATAAATGTTTTACAATTGTTAGTTCTTCTTGGAGGAGAGACCCCTTAATTATGATATAATGCCCTTCTTCATTTCTTGTTATAGTCTTTCATTTAAAGTCTAGATTGTCTGGTATAAGTATGGCTATTCCAGCTTTCTTTTGTCAGTCTTTAGCATGATAGATGGTTCTCCATCCCCTTACTTTCAATCTTAAGGTGTCTTTAGGTCTAAAGTGGGTCTCTTGTAAACAGTATATACACGGGTCTTGTTTTTTTTTTTATCCCATCTGTTACCTTATGTCTTTTGATTGGGGCATTTAGTTAGTCCATTTACATTTAGAGTGAGTACTGAAAGATACAAGTTTATTACCATTATGTTTCTTATAGAGTTGCAGTTTCCAGTGGTGGTCTCTGGTCTTTTCTAGTCTTTGTTGCTTTTGGGTTTTTTTCCCCATCTTTTCTCCCCTCAGAGAGTCCCCCTTAAAATTTCTTTCAGGGCTGGTTTAGTGGTCACAAACTCCTTTAATTTTTGTTTGTCTGGGAAACTTTTGATCTCTCCTTCTATTTTGAATGACACCCTTGCTAGATAAAGAATTCTTGGCTGCATGTTTTTCCGATTCAGCACATTGAATATATCCTGCCACGCCTTTCAGGCTGCCACGTTTCTGTGGATAGGTCTGCTGTAAACCTGATCTGTCTTCCTTTGTAGGTTAAGGACTCTTTTCCCCTTGCAACTTTGGTGATACTTTCCTTGTCTGAGAATTTTGTGAATTTGATTTTGATATGCCTTGTTCAGGGTCAGTTTTTGTTGAATCTTGTGAGAGTCCTTTGTGTTTCCTGGATTTTGATGTCTCTGTCTTTCTCCAAGTTATGAAAGTTTTCCACTACAATTTGCTCACATAACCCCTCTATCCCTTTTACTCTCTCTTCATCTTCTGGGACCCCTATGATTCTGATATTGTTCCTTTTTAATGAGTTATTTTTTTTCTTCATTATTCTCCATAAGTTTGTTTTCTCTATTGCTGATTCGCTGCTCTGCCTCATCCTTCCTTGGCGCTGTGGCATCCATTCGAGATTGCAGCTCAGTTATAGCATTTTTTATTTTATCCTGACTAGCTTTTACTACTTTTATCTCCGTAGAGATGGATTCTAATCTATTTTTGACCCCAGCTAGTATTCTTACTATCGCGATTCTAAATTCTGGTTCAGACAACTTGCTTGTATCTGTGTTGGTTAAGTCCCTGTCTGTTGTTTCTTTTGCCCTTTCTTTTGGGGTGCATTCCTCCTTTTGTCATTTTGAAGGAAGAAAAGGAATTAATAAGGTAAAAAAGTTTTAAATTAAAAAACTGAAAACAACACACACACACACACACACAAAAATGAAATAAGTGATGCTAGATCCTAGGTGTCTTTTGGCCTGGTTATCGAAAGGCACTTGACTGATTAGCGAAAAAAGGGGAAAAAATTAAAATTAAAAAATTAAAAACAACACACACACACACACACACACACAATCAAATACATGATGCTAGATCCTAGGTGTGTTTTGGTCTGGTTATCGAAAGGAACTGGATTGATTAGAGAAAAAAGGGGGAAAGAAAAGAAAAGAAAGTTTGAAAATATGAATATGATGAAATAGAATAGCTTGAAATGATGGAAGTAAAAGAGAATTTGAAAAATTTACAAAAAAAGTAAAAAATTTTGTAAAAAAATAAAGGAAAATATTAATAAAAATTGTAAATAAAAATAAATTTATCTTTCTGTATTCAAGTAAAATAAAAGAAACAAAAATGAAAAAAGAAAAACAAAAATTGAATAGATGGACCAATGAAAAGACTGAAATACGATTGATATTACATCATTTTCCCCTAGAAGTCAAACCCAGTTGGGCGGGGCTTAGTGTAAAAGCTCCGTTCTCCACTAGATAGTGCTGCTTAGCTTACTGGGGTGGATTGTTGTGGTGCCTGTAGGTGTGTATGCACACGCGTGGGCGGAGTGAAAATGCAATCATTTAGCTAGCCAGTCTAGTATCAGTATTCTGTGCTCTCCCTGACCAGGAATCCTTTGTCTCTGGTTTCTGTCCACTCTCCGCTTTTACATTGTCCATGATCACACCATCAGGTTGCCAGGTGGCACCTCCCTCCTGAGATGCACCTGAGATGCATCTGTGTTTCCCGACTCCTCACTTCTGAGGGACTGTGGCTTTGACCCACTCAGATCCTCTGGGGAAGGGTCTCACCGAGCAATGACCAGGTGCTGGCTGCACCCAGGAACGTTCACGGGACCTTGCTGCTGCCAATGTCCAGAGACTTGTGGCTGGGTGCCAGCCCATCCCAGAAAAATTTCATGCTATGGTGTAGCAGCAGAGTTTCCAAGATGATAGAAAATCACGTGTGGCCCGAGGACCTCCTGGACCCACTTTTCTCCTGGGAATTTGCCCTTCCCACTAGAGCACCACTAGGTATTTGAGCTGGGGAGTTTCAGACTCTGCACTCCCCCTGTTTATAGAGTCTTAATGGAATTTAAGCCCTCTTCTTTCTCCTTTCTCCCTTTTTAGTTCAGTCCCTACAGCTGTTTCCACTTTTCCACTTTCTCTCCACCTCCGTTGGTGGGGGGTGCTTTTCCCATACTCTCCACCCCCCCATCCTCTCTCCACAAGCAAAAACAGCTCCCTGCCCTCCATGGCTCCTCTCTCCCCCAGTTCACCTCTCTGTGCCACGTACTTGCTGAGTTCTGTGGTTCAGGTTGTGCAGATCGTTTTGTTAATACTCAGATCTGTTTTCTAGGTGTCCAGGATGGTTTAGTGTTTATCTGGCTGTATTTCATGTATGTGAGACAGAAAAAAGACTTCCATGCTGTTCTGCCATCTTGGCTTGTCTCTCTATTCTCTCCTTTTTAAAAATGAGCACGGAAAAGTGAAGTAGCATCAGGCTCTAGCTCCAGGAGTGTCCTTTTAAGCTACTGGAGATTGAATGGTGGGTAGGCAGGTGGGAGAATTGGCTTTCCTAAGCCACAGGTGTGCTTCTGGTTGTGGGAGGGGCCATGAGCTTGGACACACCCTCATGGGTTTCCTGAGTCAAATCCTCAGTTGGGTCAGTTCCCTTAATTTTCTGTTTTTACAGAGAGGTTTGGCTACAACTTCCAAACACGTTTGTAAAACTTGGGAACAAATCAGAAAATTTCACATAAAAATCTTGATTTCCAACTTTTCTTGAAAACAACAACAGAGGATATAGTTGTTCCCACCTGGAAAAACTCAATGGGGGAAACTGCCCCTTTTAGATGATTTGTGTGTTCCCTGGTTCTCATCACTTACTTAATTCCTTGCCTGGCCTCGTCGGTATCTGAGGGGACAATCCCAGATCTTGGGGACCAGGAACGGAGCTACAGGCCAGTCCGTCTTCATTGACTCAATCGGTTTGAACAAGGGAATGTGTGAGGCTGTCACATCACTGGCTCTCCTTCCCTGGGTGATGCTCCTCTGGTTTTCTGGGTGTCCTAACCCGCCTTTGCCATGCTCTCTGCTAGACAACAGTGAACTTGCTTTTCCTGGGCTCAGTGTGTACCAGTGCCAGAAAACACCCACTTTTCAAGTCGGTGCTCTGTCTAAAGGAAAGCAGTGCGGATTGCCACTGATATTCCACAGACCTTTGGATATTTGCACAAAAGCAAGTATCTGCTTCTCAGAGAAAGGAGTTTAGGTGTGACAGTTGTCCCTGCCCCTTAAACTCATGAAATTAGCATAAAAATGCTCCCATTGATTCTGTGGAAATAAATAAAGACTCCTCAAATGAGAACAAATGAAGGCTATACAGTCAGAGCTTGCCATAGAAAGGAATCACCGTTAAGTCCCCCAGAACCCCAAAGAATGCTAATCTCACTCTCCCTGGATCAGAGATTGTTGAAGCTAAAAGTCTCCTTAGAAGCTACTGAGGTCAATCCATTTATCATCATTGTACAGGTGAGGAAACTTGAAGACATAGCAAGGCATAAATCAGCTTTTTGTTGCCCCCCAGAGAGATGTAAGCACAGAAGATTTTTGCACTACTATTTATAAAAGAGTAGAAACAACCCACATATCCATCAATAGGGGACTTACTGAATAAACTATGGCAATTCTGCACTAAGAGTGTGCTAATGATAAATAACTTGGTTTAATAACCATAGAGTGATCTCCAGAATATATTAAATGGAAAAAAGCAAGTAAAGGGAATAAAGTGTGGTATATTCCTATAATGGAATAATAATTCCAACAACAAATTCTCAGCAACAAAAAGAAATGAAGTACTGATACATGCTACATCATGGATAAACCTTGAAAATATTATGCTAGGTAAAAGAGGCCAGACACAAAAGGTCACATACTGTATGACTTCATTTATATGAAATATCTACAGCAGACAATTCCAAAGAGAGAAGAAGTAGATTATTGGTTGTTTAGGGCTGGGGTTGGGAAGTTGGAGAAAATGGAGAGTGATGGCTAATGAATACAGAGTTTCTTTTTGGAGGAATGAAAATGTTCTATAATTAATTGTGGTTGCACAACTCTCTGAATATACTAAAAAAATCAATGAGTTGTACACTTTAAGTGCGTGAATGGTGAACTATATCTCAATGAATCTGTCATATTAAAAATCAGATTTGAAAAAAAAAGAACAAAGTAAAGAATTCTACCACTCTTTTCCTAAGAGGGGGACCAAAACTATAGTAAACAATCACAAAGTAAAGATAAACCATAAAGTAAAAATAAATTTTCTATGGGAAAAGAAAGAGATGGGGTCAAAGGGTCAGGGGTAGAAGCTAGAATTCTCTGAATAGACTTTGTAGATTTGGCTTTGGAACCATGAAAATATTTGCATAAGTATAGAACATCAAAAAAATAAATCCTTAAACAATTAAAAGCAACATGAACTTTGTATCAGTTATAGTTCTTATAACTATATAAAGAAGAATCTCTAGTGACTTCATTTTTTTAAAAAATGTTTATTTTTGAGAGAGAGAAAAGGAGTGCAAGTGAGGGAGGGGCAGAGAGAGAGGGAGACACAGACTCTGAAGCAGGCTCTAGGCTCCGAGCTGTCAGCACGGAACCTGACACAGGGCTTGAACTCATGAACCATGAGTGTGCCCCTCTTTCTAGTGACTTTAAAACAGTTATTTGAGGGGCGCCTGGGTGGCTCTGTTGGTTAAGTGTCCGACTTCAGCTCAGGTCATAATCTCACAGTTTGTGAGTTTGAGCCCTGCGTCGGGCTCTGTGCTAACAGCTCAGAGCCTGGAGACTGCTTTGGATTCTGGGTCTCCCTTTCTCTCTGCCCCTCCCCTGCTTGCGCTCTGGCACTCTCTCTCAAAAATAAACATTAAAAAAATAAATAAAACAGTCATTTGATTGTACATCTCTAAGTACAAAAAGAACTGCAAGAAAATCCTACACTGTTTTCAGTCATCATATTGTTAGTAACAGCTTTGGTACTCTTATCTCAAGACTGCTGGGTATATGTTATGTGAAAGAGTCAAGTGTGTGTGTGTGTGTGTGTGTGTGTGTGTGTGTTGAGAACTGGGGTTTTTAACATGAGAGAAAAAAGGTAGAAATAAAGATCAATATAGTTAAATAACAGGCTTATAATCCTTTATTGGAACTGGAAGTATCAATATGAACCCATAATTTGTTTTATTTATCCATATCAATCTCTATTTACGAATTACCTTTCTTGCTCTCTCTCTTTGATATTGTGTTTTATAAGAAATAGCTATTTGGTCTTTGTCCCCATTTCTGGAAAAGAGCTCCTAGAGCCCTTGAGATTTCCTAAGTGATGAGAGAGTTAACGGTGCCTTTTAATGTCATGTTATGTTAATGGGGTGACTTTTGGACCCCATCAAAGGATGGGGCCCAGGGCAACCAACCATGTGATAAGGGGATTGGAACTTTCAGGCCCACTCCCCTAACCTCAGGAGAGGGGAGAGGGGCTGGGTGTTGAATTAATCGCCAGTGACCATGATTTAATCAATTGTGCCTGTGTAAGGGAGTCTCCATAAAACCCCAAAAGAATGGGGATCTCCACCATGTGGAAAGGTGGGGGGAAGGAGCATTCCAAGAAGACACAGAAGCTCCCCTCCCCTTCCCCATTACAGCATTAGTGTCTCTTCCATCTGACTGTGCCTGAGTTATATCCTTTCATGATAAACTGGAGATCTAGTAAGTAAAATGTTTTTCTTAGATGGGGCAGCACATGCATTGACTCCAAGTAGGGGGTCATTGGAACCTCTGATTTATAGCTTATTGGAACCAACCCATTTATAGGTTGATCAGGAGGTGATAGCCAACTTGTGACTTGTGGGCTTGTGACTGGCATTGAAGAGTGTGTGTGTGTGTGTATGGGATGGGAAGACAATCTTATGGGACTGAGCCCTTAACCTGTGGGATCTGACACTGTCATCAAGTAGATCATGTCAGAATTGAGTTGAATTGTGTGACACTCAGTTGGTGTTGCAGAGAATTGCATGGTATGGGGAAGTGTCAGAAGTGAAGTGTTTTTTGTGAGTAATGAAGACTCTAAGAGAGAAAGATACGGTAAGGAAGAACTGGGTTTTCTCTCCACAGGGGGATAACTGAGTCTTTCCTTTACACTATCTATCATCTGTCATCTATTATCTGTCTATCTGTATATTGTTCTAGCACTGTATATATAAAGGGCTAAAAAATCATTTCTTGGGGCACCTGGCTGGCTCAGTCGGTACAGCATGCAACTCTTGATCTTGGGGTTGTAAGTTTGAGCACCACATTAGGTGTAGAGCTTAATAAAATCTTAAAGTTATTTCTCATTCTCCATGGAGTTTACTTTCTATAGCTCTGTTCTCCTGGGAATCTGCTTAGAGTGGGAGGTCAGCTGTGTTACTAGGCAACATTGCTTGTGGTAAAACTGGCCCAGTGTATCTGGACAGTGAAGACAGTGAGTGAATTAGAAAGACCTGGTGGGAAGCTATGGTTTGGGAGTCCCCTGAGAATTATGACCTGGAACTGGACATATCCATCATGGGGACATGGAAGCAAGCTAGTCCCATAACACTGTTACTAGAGATATTGGCTCCCAATTGGGACAGGAGGTTTTTATTCATTGTTTATCTGAAAATGAGGTTTAACTGGGCATCCTGCATTTTAGCTGTCAACCCTGTGGTGGGAGCGGGGGTGGGGTGTTGGTTTGCAAAACGGACCTTGTATACGGAGTGCAAGAAGAGACTGAAGAAAGAGGCAGATCACTCCAGGCCAGTAGGTGGCAAGTTTAATAAGCAAGGGAACTTATTTGTGAGGCCTGTCTTGTATGGCTGCAAGATGAGCACGTCTCTGCCTTCCAGAATCTTAAAAGTTTATACAGCAGCCTTAATTGGGTTCAGTTACATGCACAGTCCAGATGGTCTCCATAACACCTTGCTCTGTCAAGGCTACATCCTTGGAATAGCTTCCTTTGTGGGAAAGGTAGGCAGAGTGTACATTCCAAGGACTGGGATGAGGTGGGGAAATGGGGGAGGGGGATGAAGGGGGTGGGAGTGGTGAGGAGCCTCTGATTTCCCCAGTCTAGCTCATGGGTCAACAAGCAGTCCATGCCCTCTGGATGACCTCTTCCATTGGGGCCAGGGAGTGTAGTGCCTAGAGAGATTCCTGCCATTGCCTGGCTGGTATGCTGTGTTTCCTGCCCTTGAATTCTTATTCTAGGTGAAGTCAATGCCAAGTGTGGCCTAGTGTAGTTATGCGAGTCCACATGTTTAAAAAAGCCTGAAAAGAATGCCAAAATAGGCATTGTAATCTAGAAAGAGTGACCAGCTCAGGAACAATAGCAACCTGAGAACCCAGATTGGGTTCTCTAAATTTTTCTCTTTCTTTCTTTCTTTCTTTCTTTCTTGCTTTCTTGCTTTCTTGCTTGCTTTCTTGCTTGCTTTCTTGCTTTCTTGCTTTCTTTCTTCCCTTTCCCTTTCCCTCTCCCTTTCCTTTCCTTCTTTCATCTATTTAAAATTTTTAATGTTTATTTTTGAGAAAGAGAGAGCATGAGCAGGGTAGGGGCAGAGAGAGAGGAAGACACAGAATCCAAAGCAGGCTCCAGGCTCTGAGGTGTCAGCACAGAGCCCGACACGGGGCTCGAACTCACAAATTGTGAGATCATGACCTGAGCTGAAGTCGGACACTTAACTGACTGAGCCACCCAGGCACTCCTAAATATTATTTAGTTAGAGGAAATGGCTGAGTCCATTGGGACAGCAAAAGTCCAGGATGAACCTGGGACCTCTTGTCATACAAGAAAGCAAGACCACATGAAGACGACTATAGCATATTCATGTCAAAGAACTAAGGAGCTTGTATAGAGAGCAAATCCTAGGATTTGCTTATGTGAAGAGATAGGATATAAGGGAGGTATTGGGTATGTGAGGATTTATTACGTCATTTCCTCTAAATTTATATTTTTGGAATTGTCCATAATAGAAATCTAAAAATAATAAAATAAAAAGTGGCTGTGCCAGATTCTAACCAGGAGTTGTAGAATCATAATTGTAATGTAAAATGGTTACATGGAGTTGAAGTAGTATAAACTACTTATATATCCTTCTATTATTTTAAATATATTTTAAAGACAAGTTGTTATTTAGGTTGGGAGTTTAAAAACTTTGAGTATAAAAAGGACCAAGTTGTAAAAAATTGCAGAGACCTAATTGCACATAAAATTAAATGCACAAGTAGTCAAAAAATAACTTTAACAAGTAAAGAGCAAAGACTGAGAGAGAATTTCAATTCTATTCAACACAAGAAGCCAGAGGAACCACACTGGGAATCGTGGGATGTGTCACCTCTGAACTCCCTATTCTCTCCTCTGGGAGCAGAGACAGGGCAAACTGACCACCTGCGTCCCCAGAAGACCAATTCACTGAGTCTAGAGGTAAGACAACCTTTCTGCCTCCGCATATATAGAGCTTCTAGGGTAAGTCATCACTCCACCTCACCACAAGAGGACCCTCTGAAATAACAGCCTAGGGGGGTTAAGTGACCCTGATGAAGGAGGGTACTTCTTCATTGGAGGAACCAGGACTAACAAACTCATCTGTTCAATGCCCATGAGGGAGGTGTGCTGGGACACAGGTGGAGAACAGGGCTGTATCTGAGTGCCCGCCTCAGGCAGTGTAGATGTTGGCAAGCCCCATGCTGCACCAGGTCACCCAGCTGCCCTGAGCTCACAAGGTACCCACCTCCTCTGTCCCTACAATGTCACTTGTCATCCTTTGTCCTCCTCTTTTATCCACACCCCCCCCCCCCACCTTCCATCTCCTTGTGGAGCAGGCCCCGGGCCTCAGCAGAAGGGACTCTGTAGTCAAAAACCGGACTCTGTAGTCAAAAACCTTCTGGACAGCTGCCAGCTTTGAGGTCTGCTCACAGTTACTGGAAAGCAGCTTTAAAAATAGAAATAGCTGTGGTATAAACTGTGGTCAGAGCTGTCAAACCACAGTAAAGCCAACTTCTTTCTCCTGAACACTCATTTCTGAGAAATGGTCTGTCTCCACTGGGGGGAAAACTCCAGTCCCTAAAGGTACAGGAGAATCCTGTGGTAGATGATGGCCCCGCCTTCTCTGACCCTGCCTGACTTGTCAGCAGGAAACCAATTTTATGGCCAAGCTGGGCCTTTTCTGGGCCCATACATATCTTGTAAATCAAATTTACTCTTGCTTTAGCTCTTTGGTTTCTTGGGTAATGGAAACATACAATTATAATCATGCTGAAAAGCATTTGTTTCTAGAATACTTCAATGTGTGGTTTTTAGAACAAAATAAGCTTTACTTTTTCTGCCATTCTTTTTCTCTCTGTTAAAACACTGGATGGCCTACCTTGGGAGCACAGATTACAGAGTAATTATTATTTTGGTTCAACACCTATAACAGGCAAGAACCACAAATGGATATGACTGTATTTTAGATAAAGTGTCCTTCTGCCAGATCTTTTAGGTCTTTTTCCTCTCTTGATGCTTAATAAATGCCATCCCTATTATCCAAATACTGTGGCTCTCTAAGCCTGTGAGAAAAAATGTGGTTTTGTGTGGAGTGGGGTTTTTACATGCTCTTTCCCTGCCATGACATTGATCTCTCATCATTCTCCCCAAACTCCTCTGGTATCTTTCTCTGCCCCCAATTTTTTTTTTTGAGAGGGAGAGGGCACAAGTGAGCAAGGGGCAGAGAGAGAGAGAGAGAGAGAGAGAGAGAGAGAGCGCGCGAGAGAGAGAGAGAGAGAGAAGCAGGGCTCACTGGAAGTGGGCTCCAGCTCACCCAAAGTGGGGCTCGAACTCACATATGCAAGATTATGACCTGAGCTGAACTCACATGCTTAACCTACTGAGCCACCCAGATGCCCCTCTCTGCCTATTTTGAAGAAAAGTACCTCCAGATCCTCCTAACCTTTTTCTACAATGTTCTGAAGACACCAAGAGAGACCTGAGTGCTTTCCTTTTTTTTAGTTTTGTCCCTTGGAGAGGAGAGAATTTTACATCTGACATCCACAGGCTCAAATCTCTCATGCTTTCTATAAAATTCATCTAGACAAATATTTATCAAGTGTCTACAGTCAGCAGGAATCTATCAGGAATAAATTTGGCTGCACATAACAGAAAAACTAACTTAAAGAGTCTTAAAAAGTAGAGATTAATTTTTCACATGTAACAAAAATTCAGGAGACATACATCTGGAATTTGTTCACTGGCTGATATAAAAAATATTATGGATAACATCTATAATTGTTTTGCCATTTCATCATGAGTTAAAGGCAACTATTTACAGCTCCATATTCATCCATATGAATTCATATTCAAGTCAGGGAGAAAGAAGAAAGGACCATGCTAGCATTGTCTGTGCCTTGATGTTAGGAACACACAAGATTTTCCAGGCCCTTCCTACAGACTTCTGGTAACATTGCAATGGGCAGAACTCTGTCACATGGCCACTTCTAGCTGCAATGGTACCTGGGAAAGCAACTATTTAGCTTTTCTAATTCCAAATGTAGAGTCCAGGAAAGAAGGAAGTTGGGAGTGGGCATTTGATTAGCCAAACTACAGTATCTACAATCAGACCTTTCCAACTGTATTTGGAAAAGTAAATGGCACCAAGGAAGTACAACCCCCAAACATTAGGAGTCCTAGGAGTAGAAAACAGAAAAGCCGAGAAGATGATATCATCCATAAAATGCTTCAAAAAAATCTCCCAGAACTGAAGGACGTAAGTTTCCAGGTTGAAAGGCTCACCTAAATGCCTAGTACAATGGATGAATAGTATGTATCATTGTGAAATTTTAGAACACTGGGGTCAAAGAGAAGATCCTCCAGGCTTCTGGAGAGAAAAAAACAGACCACACACACAAAAAGGATCAGGAATCAACATTGGACGGTAAAAGAACAGTGGAACAATGTCTTTAACAGTGGAAGCTAGGGAGCCTGGGTGGCTCAGTCAGTTAAGCATCTGACTTCAGTGCAGGTCATGGTTTCATGGTTCATGATATTGAGTCCCACTTTGGGTGAGCTCAAGCCCCACTTCAGGTGAACACAAGCCCTGCTTTGGGATCTGAACACTCTTAGAAAATTTGGGGGCCCCCAAGATCTCTGTTGGTTGATATTTGCCATCAGGGAAACACAATCTCAGATGATTGTTGACACACAAACCATCTACTTTGGGTGATGGAGTCTCCTGAAACTCGATCTTAGGTGATTGTCAAGGGTGGGGGAAGGTTGGGTAATGGACAGGTATCTCTACATTTTGTGATTGTTGGGGTCAGGAAACAATGCCTTATGTGATTGTAGGTACTCAGGAAACTCTTCTTAGCTGATTGTGCTACCCATGAACTGTACATTCTGTAACTGTGGGGAGGGTTGAGACCATGAACTCTACCATTTGGTGATGATGGGGCAAGGGTACTTTTTCATTGGTGATTCTGGATGCCAAGGTTACTGTGACTTTGGTGATAATGGGGGCCCAGGATTCTCTACTTAGATGATAGTGGGGGCCCAGAATTCTCTACTTAGGTGGTTGTGATTGCTCATAGATCTGTACATTAGGTGTCCTGGGGCTCAGGAAACTAGAGCTTGGATGATTTTGGGGATGGATGATTATAACCTTAAGTGATTAAAGGGGGTCAAGCAAATTCTGGCTTCAGTGATTGTGGGGGACCCAGGAAAATACAGCTTGGGTGATTGCAAAGGGTCCCATAAAGTCTAGCTGAGCTGATGGTAGAGGGCCAGAAACATTCCCTAGGTTGATTTGGAGTTCCAGGTAACTTACCTCAGGTGATTCTGGATGTCCAGGAAACTCTACCTTGGACAATGATGGAGACCATTAATGGAAACCTTTATGTGATTGTGTGGTCCCAGGAATCTTCTGTAGGTGAATGTGGGGGCCCAGGAAAGTCTAGTTTTGTGAGTATGGGGCACAGGAAGCTGTACCTTATGTGTTTGTGGGAGCTAGCAAAATCTACCTCAGTGGAATTTGAGGGGCCAGGATAGTACACCTGAGAAGATTGTGTAGGGCCAGTATCACGTGCCTTAGATAACAATGTGGGCCCTGGAAACCTGATCTTATGTCACTGAATGAGACAGGGTACTAAGCTTTAGTGATTTTTACATTCGGAAAATATTGAGGGCCCTAGAAATTCTAGGTGACTGCAGAGCCGGGAATTTGTATTTAAGATGACTTGAGGAGACCAGAAAACTCTATCTTAGGGTTTTTTGGGTTGCCCGGATTTCTATCTTAGAGGATTGTGGTGTTTCAGAAGCAGTACCCTTGTTCATTGTGTGTATGGGTCAGGAATATATCCCCTAGCGATTTGGGGCCCCAGGAAATTCTGCCTTGGGTAATCTAGGGGGTCATGATACTTTCTCTTAATTGATTATGGAAGGCTCAAGGCTCAAGAAAATCTACCTCAGGCGATTCTGGGAGCCCAAGATACTCTAGTGCTTAATCAACTAAGGGTAAGGGTCCTAGATCCCCTAGATCACCCAAGGGAGAACACTTCTGGCCCCCAAATTACTAGGGGAGACATTCCTGGCCTCCACTCACAATGAACTACGATGTATTTTCCTGGCATCCACAATTCTCTAATTGAGAGTTTTCTGGGCTCCCCTAATTGCATAAGGCACACATTCCTGGCTCCCCTAAACACCTAAGGTATAGTTTCCAGGGCCCTCAGTATTTCTGAAGGTAGAATTTGGGGCAGTCTCAAAATCACAAAGGTTTATCCTTTATACCTCAAAGAATAAAGGTTGAGTTTCCTGGGCACCCATGACTACCTAAGGTCAATTTTTCTGGCACCCTGGTAGTATCCTAAGCTACAGTTTCCTGGCCCTCCCACAATTGCCTAAGGTGAATTTCTTGGGTCCCAACCATCAATTAAGGAGAGTATGTCCTGGGATGTCAGGGTGGCTCATTTTATTAAGTGTCTGATTTTGGTCCATGTCATGATCTCATGGTTTGTGG
>CM053560.1:89148827-89168202 GCA_028646485.1 Cryptoprocta ferox
TTTTCATCGTACAGGTCTTTTACGTCTTTGGTTAGATTTATTCCTAGGTATTTTATGGTTTTTCGTGCAATTGTGAAGGAAGCCCTCTTTGCCTTATGTCTAGTCTTAACAATATCCTAAAAATGAGGATTGCTGGCAAGTGGGAGATGACTTGTCTAGGGAGAGAAGGGTATCCCTACACGTGCATTCTCCAATCCAGTTACAAGGAAGGTGGGACCATCCATCATCTCCAATTTCATAGTTAACCCATGGAGTAGGGTACACTCTGACTTTTGAGTGATTTTGTTATCCTAGCCATATAGAACTAATCAAGGTGAAAGTGGAATTACGTAATTGTAGAGGAGTCCATCCTATTGTCCAGCTATTTAAATAATCATATGCCAGTGGGGTCCTTTGTATTATCCCCACAGAGTAACAGGCAGAGCTATTATGGCAATCTCTCTGAAGTTTACCTCAAGTTGTATAGCTTAGGCAAACAACAAACATTTAAGGACAATCAAAACCAGAATCTAACATCCATGAGGATGTTATTGAAAAATATTTTTTCCTATAATTTCACCCTTATTTCCAGAGACAAATCAAAAATAACTTGTAAAACAAGTCCAATTTTAACAAACTTGGACTGATTGTTTACATAAGCTTAGCAAGAATAGTGATTGATTAATCATAATTAATAGTGACATTAATTTTTTAAAAATATTTATTTATTTTAAAATTTACATCCAAGTTAGCATATAGGGCTATAATGATTTCAGGAGTAGATTCCAGTAGATTCATCCATTAAGTATAACACCCAGTGTTCATCCCAACAAGTGTCCTCCGTTATACCCTTCACCCATTTAGCCCATGCCCCCACCCACAACCCTTCCAGCAAACCCTCAGTTTGTTCTCAGTATTTAAGAGTCTCTTATGTTTCGTCCCCCTCCTTTTTATATTATTTGTGCTTCCCTCACTATGTTCATCTGTTTTGCATCTTAAATTTCTCATATTAGTGAAGCCATATGATAGTTGTCTTTCTCTGGCTATTTTCACTTAGCATAATGCCCTCTAGTTCCATTTACGTAGTTGCAAACGGCAAGATTTCATTCTTTTTGATTGCAGAATAATACTGCATTGCACATATATATATTATATATATAATATATATATATACCACATCTTCTTTATTCATTCATCCATCGATTGACATTTGGGCTCTTTCCATACTTCAGCTATTGTCGATAGTGCTGCTGGAAACATTGGGGTACATGTACCCCTTCGAAACAGCATACCTGTATCCCTTGGATAAATACCTAGTAGGCCAATTGCTGTGTTGTAAGGGGAAGTTCTATTTTTAACTTTTTGAGGACCCTCCATACTATTTTCCATAGTGGCTGCACCAGTTTGCATTCCCACCAGCAGTACAAAAGACATCCTCTTTCTCAGCATTCTCCCCAACATCTGTTGTTGCCTGAGTTATTTTAGCCATTCTGAGTGGTGTGAGGTGGTACCTCATTGTGGTCTTAATTTGTATTTCCCTGATGATGAGTGATGTTGAGCATTTTTTCATGTGTCTGGTAGCCATTTGGATGTCGTCTTTGGAGAAGTGTCTATTCATGTCTTTTCCCATTTCATCACTGGATTATTTGTTTTTTGGGTATTGAGTTTGGTAAGTTCTTTACAGATTTTGGATTCTAACCCTTTCTCTGATATGGCATTTGCAAATATCCTCTCCCATTCTTTCAGTTGCCTTTTAGTTTTGCTGATTGTTTCCGTCCCTGTGCAGAAGCTTTTTTGTCTTGATGCGGTCGCAATAGATCATTTTGCTTTTATTTCCCTTGCCTCCCTTACGTGTTGAGTAAGAAGTTGCTGCCAAGGTCGAAGAGGTTCTTGCCTGCTTTCTCCTTGAGGATTTTGATGGCTTCTGTCTTACATTTAGGTCTTTCATCCATTTTGAGTTTATCTTTGTGTATGGTGTAAGAAAGTGGTCCAGGTTCATTTTTCTGCATGTCGCTGTACAGTTTCCCCAGCATCACGTGCTGAAGAGACTGTCTTTATTCCAATCGGTATTCTTTCCTGCTTTGTCAAAGATAAGTTGGCCATACATTTGTGGGTCCAGTTCTGGGTTCTCTATTCTGTTCCATTGATCTGAGTGTCTGTTTTTGTGCCAGTACCATACTGTCTTGATGATTACAGCTTTGTAATATAGCTTGAAGTCTGAGATTGTGATGCCTCCAGCTTTGGTTTTCTTTTTCAGGATTGCTTTGGCTATTTGGGGTCTTTTTGGCTCCATACAATTTTAGGATTGTTTGTTCTAGCTCTATGAAGAATGCTGGTATTATTTTGATAGGGATTGCAATGAATATGTAGATTGCTTTGCGTAGTATTGACATTTTAATAATATTTGTTCTTCCAATCCATAAGCGTGGAGTATTTTTCCATTTTTTTGTGTCTTCAATTTTTTTGATAAGCTTTCTATAGTTTTCAGTGTATAGATTTTTCACCTCTTTGGTTAGGTTTATTCCTAGGTATTTTATAGTTTTTGGTGCAGTTATAATGGGATTGATTTCTCTTTCCGTTGCTTCATTATTGGTGTAAAGGAATGCAACCAATTTCTGTTCGTTGATTTTATATCTTGCGACTTGGCTGAATTCATGGATCCATTCTAGCAGTTTTTTGGTGGAATCTTTTGAGTATTCCACATGGAGTGTCACATTGTCTGCGAAGAGTTATATGATGACGTCCTCCTTGCCCATTTGGATGCTTTTATTCCTTTTTGTTGTTTGATTGCTGAGGCTAGGACTTCCAATACTATGTTCAATAACAGTGGTGAGACTGGACATCCCTGTCGTGTTCCTGGCCTTAGAGGGAAAGCTCTCAGTTTTTCCCCATTGAGGATGATAATAGCGGTGGGTCTTTCATATATGGCTTTTATAATCTTGAGGTACGCTCCTTCTATCCCTACCTTCTTGAGGATTTTTATCATGAAAGATGCTGTATTTTGTCAAATTCTTTCTCTGCAGCTATTGAAGGATCATGTGGTTCTTGTCTTTTATTGATGTGATATATCACATCGATTGTTTTGCAGATATTGAACCATCCCTGAATCCAAGGTATAAATTCCACTTGGTCATGGTGAATAATTCTTTTAATGTATTGTTGGATCCTGCTGGCTAGTATCTTGTTGAGAATTTTTGCATCCATGTTCATCAGGGAAATTGGTCTGTAGTTCTCCTTTTTAGTGGAGTCTGGTTTTAGAATCAAGGTAATGCTAGCTTCATAGAAAGAGTTTTGAAGTTTTCCTTCTGTTTCTATTTTTTGGAACAGTTTCAAAAGAATAAACGTTAACTCTTTCTTAAATGTTTGGTAGAATTCCCCTGGAGTCTTGTTTTTTGGGAGATTTTTGATTACTAACTTGATTTCTTTACTGGTTATGGGTCTGTTGAAATTTTTTCTTTCTTCTTGTTTCAGTTTTGGTAGTCTATATGTTTCTAGGAATTTGTTCATTTGTTACAGATTGCTCATTTTACTGGTTAATAATTGCTCATAAAATATTCTTTTATTATTTATATTTCTGCAGTGTTAGTTGTGATCTCTTCTCCTTTATTCTTGATTTTATGTATTTAGGTCCTTTCCTTTTTCTTTTTGATCAAACTGGCTAGGGCTTTATGAATTTTGTTAATTCCTTCAAAGAACCAGCCTCTGGTTTCATTGATCTCTTCTATTGTTTTTTGTTTGTTTTCTGGTTTCGATAGCATTGATTTCGGCTCTAATCTTTATTATTTTCCTTCTTCTGCTGGTTTTGGGTTTCGAGTTTTGTTTGTGTTCTTTTTCCAGCTCTTTAAGGTGTAAGGTTAGGTTGTATATCTGAGACCTTTCTTCCTTTTTTAGTAAGGCCTGAATTCCTATATACATTCTTCTTATTACTGCCTTTGCTGTGTCCCAGAGGTTTTGGGCTGTGGTGTTATCATTTTCATTGGCTTCCATGTACTTTTTTAAATTTCTTTGTTAACCTCTTGGTTAGCCCATTCATTAAGTAGGGCGTTCTTTAGTCTTCAAGTGTGTTATTTTTCCAAATTTTTTCTTGTGGTTGATTTTGAGTTTCACAGTGTTGTGGTCTGAAAATATGCACAGTGTGATCTAGATCTTTTTGTACCTGTTGAGGGCTGGTTTGTGTCCCAGTATGTGATCTATTCTGGAGAATGTTCCATATGTACTCAAGAAGAATGTGTATTCTGCTTTAGGATGAAATGTTCTCAATATATCTGTTAAGTCCATCCTGTCCATTGTGTCGTTCAAAGCCACTGTTTCCTTGTTGATGATCTGTCCATTGTTGTAAGTGGGGTGTTGAAGTCTCTTACTATGATGGTATTATTATCAAGGAGTTTCTGTATGTTTGTAATTGATTTATATATTTGGGCATTCGCACAGTTGGAGCATAAATGTTTACAATTGTTATGTCTTCTTCGTGGATAGACCCCTTAATTATGATATAATACTCTTCTTCTCTTGTTACAGTCTTTATTTTAAAATCTAGATTGATCCAAGTATGGCTACTCTGGCTTTCTTTTGGCCACTATTAGCATGACAGATATTTCTCCATCCCCTTACTTTCAATCTGAAGGTGTCTTTAGGTCTAAAATGGGTCTCTTGTAACAGCATATAGATGGATCGTGTTTTCTTATCTGTTCTGTTGCCCTATGTCTTTTGATTGGAGCATTTAGTCCATTGAGTACTGAAAGATAGGAATTTATTGCCATTATGTTCCCTGGGAAGTTGGAGTTTCTTGTGGTATTCTCTTGTCCTTTCTAGTCTTCGTTGCTTTTGATTTTTCTTTTTTTTGGTCTTTTCTCCCCTCAGAGAGTCCCCCTTAAAATTTCTTGCAGGGTTGGTATAGTGGTCACAAACTCATTTAGTTTGTGTTTGGAAAATTTTTTAATCTCTCCTTCTATTTTGAATGACAACCTTGCTGGATAAAGAATTCTTGGCTGCATATTTTTCCATTTCGGCATATTGAATATATCCTGCCACTCCTTTCTGATCTGCCAAATTTCTGTGGATAGGTCTTCTGTGAACCTGATCTGTCTTCCATTATAGGTTAAGGACTTTTTCTGCCTTGCTACTTTCATAATTCTTTCCTTGTGTGTGAATTTTGTGAATTTGACTATGATATGCCTTGTTGATAGTTGGTTTTTGTTCAATCTAGTGGGAGTTCTCTGTGCTTCCTGGATTTGATGTCTGTGTCTTTCCCCAGGTTAGGAAAGTTTTCCACTATGATTTGCTCACATAACCTTTCTATCCCTTTTACTCTCTCTTCTGGGACTCCTATGATTCTGATGTTGCTCCTTTTTAATGAGTCACTGAGTTCTCTAATTCTTGTATCATGCTCTTTTGCCTTAGTTTCACTCTTTTTTTCCTGCTTCATTATTCTCCATAAGTTTGTCCTCTATATCGCTGATTCACTGCTTTGCTTCATCCATCCTTGCCCCTGTGGCATCTAATTTAGATTTCAGCTCAGTTATAGCATTTTTAATCTTGTCCTGATTAGATTTTAATTCTTTTATCTTTGCAGAAAGGGATTCTATGCTTTTTCAACCCCAGCTAGTATTCTTATTATCGTGATTCTAAATTCTGGTCCAGACATCTTGCGCATGTCAGTTTTCATTAAGTCCCTGGCTGTCATTTCTTCCTGTTCTTTTTTGGGGTGAATTCCTTCATTTCATCATTGCATGATTTTGGAGGAAGAAAAAGAGTTACAAAAATGAAAATATAAAAAAGATTAAAAAACTAAAAACATCACAAAAAATCAAATAAAGGATCCTAGCTCCTAGGTATGTTCTGCTCTGGTTTTTGAAAGAAGCTTGATTGAATAGAGAAAAAAGGGAAGGGAAAGAAAAGAAAAAAGGAAAACATGTAAAAATTAAAAAGTGAACATAATAAAAAGAATAAAATGAAATGATTAAAGTAGAATTTGAAAAATTAACAAATAAGTAAATAGAAAAAAGTAAATAGTCTCTCTGTATTAAGAAAAAAAATTGAATAGTTGGACCAGCAAACAGAATGACATATGATTGAAATTACACCATTTCCCCTAGAAGTCAAACTAGTGTTCTTTTAGAGCACGGTGGTTCAGTTGGCTGGGGCTTGGTGTAGTGTCTCTGTTCTCCACTAGATGGCGCTTAGTTTATTGGGGTGGATCATTGTGGGGCTTGTAGGCGCATGCCCGTGAGGGGTGACAATGGCATCAACCAGCTACCTAGTCTCTAGTATCAGAACTCTGTGCTCTCCGCGACCAGCAAGTAAGTACCCCTCCTCTGTCCCTGGCTTCTGTCCACTCCCAGCTTCTACAATGTCCTTGACCAAGCTGTGTCTGTTAGGTGGCACCGCACTTCTGAGGTCCCTGCAGCTTTGACCCACTCAGACCTTCTGGGAGAAGGTCTCCCTGAACAATGTCCCGGTGCCTGCCCCCCCCCCCCCCCAACCCCCGAACATTCCCATGACCGTGCTGCTGCAGATGCCCAGAGACTGTAGCTGGGTGCAGGCTGGCCCCAGAAAAATTCATGTGATTGTGTGGCAGCAGCGTTTCAGGGATTATGGAAATCACAACACATAACACACATCTGGCTGTTCTCTGGGATCT
This sequence comes from Cryptoprocta ferox, assembly GCA_028646485.1. Taxonomy (NCBI): domain Eukaryota; kingdom Metazoa; phylum Chordata; class Mammalia; order Carnivora; family Eupleridae; genus Cryptoprocta; species Cryptoprocta ferox. Next base: position 89,155,447 of record CM053560.1, read on the forward strand.
GCTGCGATGTTTCCCTGTGGGGAAGCCACACAGCTTCTACCACGTGTTCTTCCAACAGGGAAGCCACCTCTCCCCATGTGGCCTGAGGATCCCTGGGACCTTGCTGTCTGTTTCTGGAGATTCACTCTTCCCACCACAGCTATGCCAGGCATGAAGCTGTGGAGGTTCAGACTCTACGTTCCCGTTTATAGTGTCTTAATGGAATTTAAACCCTCTCCTTTTGTCCTTTTTTTTTTTTGGTTTTGCTTTTTTGTTCAGTCCCTTGCAGTCCGTTTCTCCTTACTGCCTTTTTTATTCAGTCTACTCTTTCTCTCCAGCTGCTTTCAGGTTGCGGGTAGAGTGCTTTTCCTGTACTCTCCCCAGAAGCAAAAATGGCTCCATACTCTCCCTGGCTTCTCTCTGCCCCAGTTCACCTCTCCACACTGCATACCTGCTAAGTTCTGTGGTTCAAACTGTGCAGATTGTTGTGTTAATCCTCAAAGCAGTTTTCTAGATGTGCAAGATCGTTTGGTGTTGATCTAGCTGCATTTCAGGGATGAGAGAGGCAAAAAAAAAAAAAAAAAAAGTTCCATGCTGCTCCGCCATCTTGGTCCCTCGAGGAGATGGTTGTGAAGTGACATTCTTAAATCATCTAGTAAGGCTGCTGGGAACTCTGTAAGCAAGGTATCAAGCCAACGTTTCCAACAGACTCCATTGGCTCCATAAAGTCAACCTTAATTCCTTAAAGCTGTCTGGTCATATCTAAGTCTTGCATGTCTCTCTCAAATATGAGATTCCAATCAAAGCCTTGGTAATATAACCAAGGTTTCCAAATGGTGTCCTTTACAAGGAGAACAGATTCTTATTGAATTTATGCACATATCTGTAATTGCCATGGAAGAAAGAATACTCACTGAGAGTTTCTAGATTCTGAAATTCTGAAGGGTTTAGGTAGGGAAAAAATGTTTCAAATTGTTCACAAAGGAATAGTTTATCCTCTTCAATTCATTCAGTCCTATGTTACTAATTTGTTCTGTTTGTGTCTTTACCATTATTTCTGGAAATTTTGCCTAGTTTAGTTTTGCTTTTAAAGCTACCAAAAACCTGTATTTGACAAAAGTCCTTTTTATGAACCTCCTTGAAGATGAAACACATTTTGCATGATCATCAGAACAATAACTATACAGGACAAAGAAAAACCTTAGAAATGGACATGGTTAAAGATCTGAGAGTTCATTATAATGCAATTGACAAGGAAATCTGGTTATGCTATATTTCAATAATGTAAGTAATGGCCATATACTACGAAATATTAAAACTTCAGGAATTTCATGTATTTTCTACAATAGTTATAGTATTTAGCCACATAATACAATCTAAGGCTTACTGTTGGGTTGACAGTGCTTTCCAAGTAACTTAACATGCCAAATAAGCCTAATTAGTCACAAAGACCTCATTTACCATTTCAAATCTCAAGGGAGTCTGTTAAACACCTCAGAAAGTTTTAAACACATGCCTAAACAGGATTACAGATCATTATAAATTTAATAATTATCTACTTACCCAAGCTGGCAATAAGAGATTCTACAGAAGGTTATATATACAATTGTTAGCAAAACTTATCTCCTTTAATATTGAGAAATTTCAGTTCTCTTACATAATCAGAGACTTGATAAAGGCAAAACATAGAAACTTTTGTGGGTTTTTTTGGCAGATTAAAAAAACTTTGTTTACATTTTTTTAAAGTTTACTTATTTGAGTGAGAGAGGGCACACGCACAGAAGAGGGGGAGAGAAGAAAATAAGAATCCCAAGCAGGCTCCTGCTGTCAGTGCAGAGCCTGTCATGGGACTCAATCTCACAAACTGTGTGACCATGACCTGAGCTGAAGTTGGGCCCTTAACCTACTGAGCCACCCAGGCCCCTACACTTTCTTATCAAGAGCAGACCAATAATCCTAGAAAACTTTGTCTTCTGAAGAGAGAGAAAAGCAGAATTTCAATCTTATATCAGTGTGCTTTTTAAACAAAGTTTTTAAATACTTATTTTTGATAGAGAGAGAGGGAGAGGGAGAATTCAAAGCAGGTTCCCGGCTCTAAGATGTCAGAGAAGAACCGACATGATACTCAAACTCAGAAACCATGAGATCATCACCTGAGCTGAAGTTGGGCCCTTAACCAACTGAGCCACCCAGGTGCCACTATATGAGTGTACTTTTATTATTATTTTTTTTGTTTAAAGATTTTTTGTGTTTATTTTGAGAAAGAGAGAAACCACGTGGGCAGGGAAGGGACAGATAGAGGGGGAGAGAGGATCCAAAGCAGGTTCTATACTGACAGCGCAATGTGGAGCTCAACCTCACAGCACAGAGCCCGATGTAGGGCTTGAACTCACCAACTGTGAGATCATGATCTGGGCCAAAGATGGACACTTAACCAACTGAGCCACTCAGGTGCCCTTACCAGTGTACTTTTAAAATCCATTCTTTTCAATCTTTATCTGTCCTGATCACACATAAAATTCTTTTCTAAAACTTTCCCTTCACAAACCTTCTACAACTTACTTCTGCATTCAGATTTTGTCCTAAACCTTTTCTTTTGTAACTATCAGTCTCATTGTAGGACAAAATTACTTTTTTTTCTCAGCAAACTATATTTATATTGCAATTCCTTCTATCTTTCTTATAAAAAACTTATCTTTTCTTGTATATGGAGTTGCTTTCCTTATTTTCAGTCTTAATTAGAATTTTCACATAGAAACCTTAGTCTCCAATGAAAATTGTGAACTCTTTACATCAGAATTCTTTAGATCAGCAAATTTATAAATAAATTTCACATTTTCTAAAAATGTTTTTCCATGCCACAATATTTCAGTAAAGCATATAGAATGTTTACCAACAGACCCAAGTATCTCTGCAACAGGAAGCCAAAAGCAGATAAACCTTATCTCATTTAGAAGACTTAAATAGCCAATGAATTTAACCCAGCTTGACATCTAACCTAGCAAAACTTCAAATTTTCAGCTTACCAAAGATCTTGAAAGCTAGCGTTACAATTGCCGATGAGAACTTTGAGACAGAATTAGCCATAATTTTAAGCCATCTTTTGCTGACGAATTTCAACAGAGATAATATGATCTTATTTGATCTTTAGTAAACCTTGGCAGAATAAAATTATGTATTAAAATTAAAAAAATATTTCTGGGAGAGCACAAGTAAGGGAGGGACAGAGAGGGGGGACAGAGGATGTGATGGGGGCTCTGCACTGGCAGGCTGACAGTGAACCCAGTGTGGAGCTCAAACTCAGGAACTGTGAGATTATGACCTTAACTGAAGTTGGGCACTCAACCAACTGAACCACGCAGGTTCTCCAGAATAAAAGTATATTTAATGCTAATAACTCTAAAGACATGTCTCTTAATTAAGCTAACTTAAATTAGCTTAAATAGCAATTATGTTGCACCTGGGTCCACTTAAGTCAATCAATTTGTTCCCCATTGTCATTTTTTACCTGGGCATCACTGGGGAAGTCTGAAGTGGATGGTTCCTGTCCAGGGAGGGGTACTTCTTGCTCCTTGATAGTTAGGGTAAGAGCAGGAGCTGATGGTGCTGGAGGCACGGAGGATGGTATAGGAGCTGGTGATGCAGGTTGCACTCATGGTGGTGCAGAAATGGGAGGAGGAGGAGGAGGTGGAGGCAGAAGAGGTGAGGTGCCACAACCAAGGCTGGAGGGTGATAAAAGCCCAGAGGGTAGAGAAAGGGGACCCCCTGATCTAAGCTCATCAGCTTAGATAAACACTTTTTTTTTTTTTTTTACCACCAACAAAAAATCAAACTAGGCAGTCCATGTCATGCCAGAAAAGATTTAATATTCCTTAAGGTCCCTGTGTGGAGGTAGACTAAGCACATACAATTGGCCCCAATTATCATAGCTATTAATCCAAGAAATGAATGAGGGAGAAATCCCCACATACAAGAATAACCTGGGTGTATTAGAAGAATGGACAGTGAGAGACCAGTATCCCCTTCATTGGATAATCATCATTCAGTATGTCAGGAGAGAGTATTAGCCTGGTTAGTGAGTAAACATGTTCTGCAAGAGGCCCTTAGGTCAGAGTCCTGATTTAAGGCCATGAAGTCCTCTGTCCATTTGCCCTGTTTTCTGTAGCAGAGATCTGATTGTATTCAAATTTAATGTCCCATTAATGGGTCATTTTTCCTCATCTCTTAAGGAGTACTGAGGCCATGTAGTGTTATAGAAGATCAGTCTTTTCTTTCTTAAACCTTAAAATCTGAATTATTTCCACTGGATTAAAGGGCATTCCAAGGGGGAGTCCATGGGGACTGAGAGAAGAAGGCCCATTACCAAGGAAATCCCCTTTCTGACTTCGGGGTGGTGTACCATGCCGGGTATGTCAGAGGTTCCTAGTTTCAAAGTGACAGGAGGCATCCCTCAAATGGAAAGGACTATGGACACAGCTTTACACTGTAGGAGGGATGCTGGCATCCACCCCCACTTCCCCATTGCATCTTAGACTACAAATGGGTGCTAGTGAATGTACTGAAATCACATGCCACGAAGAACCCCCTATTTTTAACCCATGGAAAACCCTAGAAAAATTTTACAAGGGGAAATTACCCAATGTTGTCGTTTAAGTGTTGGGAGCCGACACTGATGAAAAAACAGTAAAGATAGATACCCATTAGGATCTAAGTGACATTCCAATACATGTAGTCTTTAAAGCTGACTTCCCTAGAAAATGATCCCCAGTTGTTTTTTTAAATATTTTTGAGAGGAGAGAGGGGGAGGGGCAGAAAGATAGGGGGACAGAATCTGAAGCAGGCCCTGGACTGACAGCAGAGAACCCAATGCAGGGCTTGAACACAGGAACTGTGAGATCATGACCTGAGTTGGTCAGACTTTTAACTGACTGACTGAGCCACGCAGGTGCCTCCTTCTCTGCCCCCCACCCTATCAGTTTGGTAGTGGGTTGCAGCTGGTCCAAGCAGAGCCATGGCCAGAAGTGGCTAGACCAGGGATGTGGAAGGGATCACATTAGGACAATGAGGAAGAAACCTAACCTGGAACTCTTAATATTGGCAGCCGTCCCAGTGACTTAAGTGGCTCTCCTATGCCCAAGACAGACAGGTTTGTATAAGGATAGGAATAAAGTGAGGGTATCCAGTTTCTGGGTCTCAGTACCATTCTGGCCAGCGTACTAGCTCCCAGTCAAAAGGTGGGCTTTCTCTTCCCCATAAAGCAGCCACAGGCTAGAGGGTTGCAGCTTGAGCAATCGACATGAAAGTGTTTCAGTAAGACCTTATTCCTTGAAAAACCCCCGAAATCAAAGTAAAAGAAGAGGAAGTACTCACCAAGTTTAACCCAAGCTCAGCGTACAGATGAGAAGAAAGGCCCCATGTTGGGTGCCAAAATCATGGGGGTGTCAGGAAAAAATGGTCAAGAAAAAATCCTTGAGACATTCTCAGTGCAATAAGGTACTTGTATTATAGCATGGGGATAAGACCCATGGGCAGAAAGAGCTTACTTTTGCTATGTGAAACTGGTGGTTTTATGCTTAGTTGCTCAAGGGGGAGGGACGTGCAGGGAGTACTGGATCATAAATGTCTTTTTCAAATTTCTACTCATAAAAATACTTTTTAAAAATATTTTTTAGAGAGAGTGGGAGGGAAGGAGAGAAGCCAGGGTAGGGGCAGAGGGAGAGGGACAGAGGATCTGAAGTGGGCTCCATGCTAACAGACAGCCTGATGTGGGGCCCAAACTCACAAACCGTGAGCTCATGATCTGAGCCAAAAGAAGTTGGATGCTTAACTGAGTCACCCAGGAGCTCTCCAGTAAAACTACTTTTGCAAGATTTCTTTGTTGCTTATCATTCAGCTTGATATTAACTATTGGTGAGATGTACAGGCAGTCATGAGATCTTTTAAAAATGTAGCAGCCAGCATGTATTTGATCCTTATGGCAACTATGGATGCTATAGGTCAGCCTTTGGGGCTAAACGTGAACATTTTTTTTTTTTTTTGCTTCTGTCCCGCATCAGTGAGGACACAGAACATGGCCATCTGCTGTAAGCCCAGGAGAGAGGCCTTGGGAGAAATCATGCTGTTGACACCTTGAGCCTCTAGCACTGTCAGAAATAAATACCTGTTGTTTAACTCCCTGCCTGCCCCCCTCCAGTTTGTGGTATTTTGTTATGGAAGCCCTAGCAGTGTTGAAATACAGCACTTATCATTCTGAGTTTTAGAGGTTGTGGACAGTGATCCTGGACCTAGGTTGCAGGTCAGGAAGGCTGAGCATACTAAGCAGGTCAATGTTAGGTAACTGACATATTGAAAAATATGCACAATCATCTGTGTGCTGGATTAGCATTATGCAGGGAGTGTCAGAAGCCGACTTAGATGTTATAGTCAAACCTATTTATACAGTCTTGTTCATTTTAAGATGCTTCATTTTCACCTATCACTTTCTATAAAAAAAAAAAAATCACTTGGCCCACTAAGGGCTCCTTTCTCCTGCCCGTCACCTACCTAGCCACTAGATGTCTAGTGTATTGGTTAAGATTCTTTCAGTTGCCATAGAGACGCATCTGATAAATGTTTAGGAATGAAATCTTCCTAGTAAAGTCCTGGTGTGACTCAGTGACTCTACAGTAGTGCCAAAAACTAAACCTTGGAAGAAGTAGCACTAGGCAAGAACATACCTTATTTGTTCCTGGCAGACACATCATGCCACTGAGTTTCTATTTGGTGCTGCCACTTGCAACAATTGATTGATCTGAAGTACACTGTGCCCTATTCAGTCCAAACTGTCACACTCACTCCTGATTCCACGTGTCAACTAGATATAGAGAATACATCTAGCACCTCACCGTGCCATTGCCTCATTGGTGGTGAGGAGGTACAGAGTAGGGAAGCCAGTCAATTTCCAGCAGGAAAATGAAGCCCTCCACTCCAGGAGGGAGCTGTTGGGGTCAATCAGAAACAATTCAGCCCTAGATTACTCCTGCAGTTTCTATCATGTTGATGTTAAGGAGTTCTGACTTTTTTTTTAAAGTAGACTTCACACCCAGTGTGGATCCAAACGCAGGCCTTGAACCCAGGACCCTGAGATCAAGACCTGAGCTGAGGGACACCTGGGTGGCTCATTCAGTTAAGTGCCTGACTCTTGATTTTGGCTCAGGTCATGGTCTCACTGTTCAAGGGTTTGAGCCCTGTGTAGGGCTCTCCACTGATTGATAGCATGGAGCCTGCTTGGGTTTCTCTCCCTCCTCTTCCACTCACACATAGACTTTCTCAAAATAAACAAACATTAAAAAGAAAAAGACCTGGGACACCTGGATGGGTCAGTCAGTTAAGTGTCCCTCTCTTGGTTTTCGCCTAGGTCATGATCTCATGGTTCGTGAATTCCAGCCCCGCATCAGGGATCTGCACTGACAGTGCAGAGCCTGCTTGGGATTCTCTGTCTCCCTCACTTGCTCTGTCTCTTTCTCAAAATGAAGAAATAAACTTAAAGAGTCGGACACTTACTTACCCAACTGAGCCACCCAGGTGCCCCAAGGAGTCCTGACTTCTTAAAGCACAGCCTCCTTTAGGATTCTGTCACACTCTCGGTTTTCTCTTTTCTACTCAGGTTTCTACATTCCTCCTGGGACTCATACATCACCTCCAAGGAAGACCCTCCTGAAGTCTATAGTCTAGGATAGTCCATATGGTCACACTCTCAGAGCACAGCACTTCATTTTGTAGAATTACTCAAAGGATGAAAGAAAAGCTATGTATGTTTTCTTCAAGGTCCTAGCTTTTATATGGTGTGGGGGGTTCATGTTTCTTATTTCAATGTTTCATTAAAAATAAGTCAATGCAGGCATAGATCAATAATGAGTATTTCAATAACGAATGATTATGATTTATGTGTTTCTGTGCACCTAAGGGCTGTTAAAAGGCTAATGGAAAAGCTAGCTTAAATAAATACAATCAGAAATGAAAGAGGAGACTTTACAACTGATACGATCCTTTTATTGCCATGGTAAGAGTAAAGTATGAACAATTACATCTAGCAAATCGGACAACCTAGAAGAAATGGATACTTCCTATAAACATATAAACTTCTGAGACTGAATCAAGAAGAAATAAAATACCAGAACAGATTGATTACTAGTAAGGAGATTGAATCAGTAATTAAACTCTCTACAAGAAGCAAAAGTCTCATCCCAGATGGCTTCATTAATGAATTCTACCAAACATTCAAAGAAGGGTTAATATAAATCTTTCTCAAACTTTTCCCAAAAACATAGAAGAGGGAATAACTCCCAAATTATTATTTTTTTTTTACAAGTCCAGCATTACCATGATACCAAAACTAGATATCATACAACAAAAAAATCACAGGCCAATATCCCCAATGAACACTGATGCAAAAATCCTCAACATATTAGCAAACCACATTCAACAATACATTAGAAGTATCATACACCATGATCCAGTGGGATTTACTTCAGGGATGCAAAGATAACTCAGTAGTATCTTATTCAATGTGATATACCACATTAACAAAATGAAAATAAAAGTCATGATCGTCTCATTAGATATAGAACAAGAATTTGATACAATTCAACATCCATTTAATAAACTCTCAACATAGAAGGTCTAGAGGTAATGTGCCTTAACATAATAAAGGCCATATATGACATGGCCACAGCTAACATCACACTCAGTGGTGAAAAGCTAAAAGGATTTCTTCTAAGATCAGGACAAGACAAAGATGCCCACCCTTGCCATTTTTATTCAACATAATATTGGAAGTTCTAGCCAGAGCAATGAGGCAAGAAAAAGAAATAAAAGTCTTCCCAAATTGGAGAGTAAGAAGTAAAATGGTCACTATTTGCAGATAACATGGTACTATATATAGGAAATCCTGAAGACTCCACCAAAGAACTTAGAATAAATAAATTCAGCCAAATTGTGGTATACAAAATCAATATATAGAAATCTAAGAATGAACTATCAGAAAGAGAAGAAAACAATCTTTTACAATTGAATCAAGAAGAATAATATGTCTAGAAATAAATTAAAACAAGGAGGTGAAAGACCTATATACTGAAAACTATCAGACCTGTTTAAAGAAGGTGAAGATATATTCTGTGCTCATAAATTGGAATATTGAAATATTCATCTTATCTAAATCATGTATCTGATAAAAGGTTAATATCCAAAATATATGAAGAACTCCTACATCTCAATGGCCAACAAGCACATGAAAAGATGCTCAATGTCACCATCAGGGAATACAAATCAAAGCCCCAATGAGATATCACCTCATACCTACTAGAATGGCTAGTGTTCAAAAGTCAAGAAATAACAAGTGCTGTTAAGGATGTGCAGAGACGGGAACCTTCATACACTATTGGTGGACATGTAAGGTGGTGCAGCCACCATGAAAATGATATGGCGGTTCCTCAACAAATAAAAAATTGAACTTAAATATGATCTAGCAATTCTATTTTTGTGTTTTTACCCAAAGAAATGAAAAAAACTAGAAAAGACATATGCACCCCCATGTTTACTGCCACATTATTTACAATACCCAGGATATGGAAACAACATAAATGTCCATCTATGAATGAATGGATTAAAAAATGTGGGGTAGTTCTGGTCCAAAAGGGCGATATAGAAGACCCTCATCTCCAATCATCTACAGAACACACCAAATTACACCTGTTAATAGAACAATTCCTCCTGAAGAAGAATGGAGGGCTGACTAAATAGCTATTAAAGAATCTAAGATAGAACAGCAAGAGGACATCGAGAGATGGAGGCATGGTAACCAAAGGAACCCCACCCCTGACTCTGAATGGCAGTGTGTTTGGGGGAATAGTACTGAGGGACCAGGAACAGATCCTTCTGTCCTTGGGCACAGAAAACAAAAAGCCATGATATAAAAGAACAACTAGTATATAAAAGAGACAACACTAGAACTTTGTCGAGTGGCTCAGGAGCTGCAGGAATGTTCTCTAGGTCAGACGGACTGGGAAACAACATGGTTTATGTTCCCACCCCACCCTAAAAGCCTACAGTGGAGCAGGGTCTGGACATTATAAACAGCTGGTCCAGTAGTCACAGTGAACTTGGAACCTTAGCAAACCCAGAGTATACAAGCCCACACTGGCCTCATTTGTGCTGGGACACAGAAAAAGCTGTGGTTTAAATGGGCCAAAGAACTGTAGGATGCTTTCTCTCCCCCTCCCCACCTTAAAAGCCCAGAATTGAGCAAGGTCTGACTCACAGTGAACTTATGATGTCAGTGAGCCCAGGATCTACGGTCCCACAGCAGCTCCTATGGTGCTGGGGCACAGAAACTAAGCCACTTAAAAAAAAAAAGAAAGAAAAAAGTCGAAGGGCACCTGGGTCACTCCGTTAGTTAAGTGTCTGACACTTGATTTCAGCTCAGATTGTGATTTCACGGTTGTGAGCTTGAGCTCCATGTTGGACTCCATTTTGACAGCATGGCCCTTGCTTGGGATTCTCCTTCTCCCTTTGTCCCTCCCCCACTTATGGGTGTGCGCCTCCCTCTCTCTCTCTCTCTCAAAATAAACATTAAAAAAATAAAAGTCTTGATTTTTTTTTTTAGAATTTGTCATACTTTGGGGTTTTTCCTTCCTTTTTCTTTTTTTTTTTTTGATTTTTTTCTTTCTGTAAAAAGCAGCAGTTTAAAAGAGTAATTAGCGGGGCACCTGGTGGCTCAGTCGGTTAAGTGTCTGACTTTGGCTCAGGTCATGATCTCATGGCCTTGGGTTTGAGCCCCACGTCGGGCTCTGTGCTGACAGCTAGCTCAGAGCCTGGAGCTGGTCTTCAGATTCTGTGTCTCCCTCTCTCTCTCTGCCCCTCCCCTGCTCATGCTGTCTCTCTCTCTCTCTAAAAAATAAATAGGGGGAGGGGCAAGATGGCAGAGAAGTAGGGAGCTCTGTAATCTTTGCTCACCTGCAACTATCAAACTGAGAAGGACTGAAGCCACAATACTCTGATCTGCAAGAGTGGGAGGAAAACACACAGTCCACATAGAAGATAGCTTCATAGGTGCCTGAGTGAGTGTGAACTGCAGAAATAAAAACGGGCCTGGAGCCAGAGGCTCTCAGGTGAAGGAGCCCCAGCCCAGCCCAAGGTGGGGAGAGAAGAGAAAGACTGAAAACATTCATCCAGTACTGTATAGAGAAGAGAAAAACCTTGGCCCGGGATGGAGAGGGAACCTATCATCCCATATATAACCGCTGGGCGCAGGGAGAGAAATTTGTCCCCTTTAGCTGGATCATTTTTCCTTGGGCTCAGTGGCCTGCCGATTCCAGGCAGAGGCAGGAGAAAGGTGCTCCCCAGTCCTCCTACTGAATCCAGGCTAGAAAGCCGCCTGCCTGCAGGAGTACATTTCATCTCGGGAGGTAGCAGTAAAGTACGAGGACTAGGATTTGGAAATGAGGCGGGGGCTTGGAAAAAACAAGTTGGCCTGCCCATGGCACAGGGAGATCGGACTCAAAAGAGTGGCTTGCAACGCGTGGTCCGAGAAGGGCTCGGGGCGCTGCCATTCTTCTCCTGGAAACCACCAAGGCAGGGCCTCGGAGAGCAGCCCCTGAGACCTGACCTACTTACACCAAACCAGGCCCATCCGAGCTTGAGAGCTGCCTTTTTTTTTTTTTCCTTCTTTTCTCCTTTTCCCCCCTGGAGACTGGGAATGACCAACTTTGATGCACTGCCATGATAAGATCAATTCTTGCCCTCCTGATAAATTTTCCCTGATCTCATTCCTATCTCTCCCCTCCGCTGGTTTTACGCTTTTAGGCAGTCCTTTGTCTTTTGTTGTTTCTGTCCCCCCCTTTATCTTTTCATTTCTTTTCGTTTCTTTTCTTATTTTCCTTTCCCCTTTTGGTTTGCTTGTCTGTTTGATTTGTCTGTGCATTTGCATGCTTTTGTTCCCTGTGTGTTTGTCTGTCTGTTTTCCTTTTCAGGGATACCTCAAGAAACAAGCCAAAGTACACATTGTGGAGAGTACCAAATATCACTGAGTAGGGAAGTAAAATAATCAAAGACACAACAGGAGAAACTGAGAGACACCATTAAAAGAACACTTACTGAAACGACAGGCCCTGGACAGTCAATGAGCCTCCTTTCATAGAGCAATACTAACAGGTGCACAGTGCATAACGAGCTTTTAAAACTGACAAGAGACAGAAAGCTAGCCAAAATGACAAAATGAAAGAACTCTCCTCTAAAGAAATTCCAGGAAGAAGTCATAGCCACAGAACTGCTCACAACAGATATAAGCAACATAACTGAGCAAGAATTTAGAACAATTGTCATAAAATTAATCGCTGGGCTTGAAAAAAATATAGAAGTCATCAGAGAAGCTATTGATACAAAGACTAGGGACCTTCAAAATAGCTGCGACAAGCTGAAAAATGCTATAAATGAGGTGCATAATAAAATGGAGGTGGCCACTGCACGGATTGAAGAGGCAGAGGGGAGAATAGGTGAATTAGAAGACCCAGTTATAGAAAAAGAAGAAGCCAAGAAAAAGAGAAATTCATCCAGAAGCACGAAAGGAGAAATCGAGACCTGAGTGATACAATAAAAGGGAACAATATCCGTATCATAGGAATTCCTGAAGAAGAAGAAAGAGAAAAGGGTCCTGAAGGGGTGCTTGATCAAATTATAGCCGAGAACTTCCCCAATTTGGGGAAGGAAATAGACATTGAAATCCAAGAGACACAGAGAACT
>CM053560.1:89168702-89194467 GCA_028646485.1 Cryptoprocta ferox
ATGACTATTTCTTCAAGTTTAGGAGAATAGCCATTCTGCCTAATCCACAGAAACACAGAAATTCAAGCAAAATGAGGAGATGGAGCAAAATGAAGAAGAGAAAACCTCAGAAAAAGAAATGAAATAGGTAAACAATATATCTGATAGATAATTCAAAGTAATGATTATAAAGATGCTGACTGGGGTAGAGAAAAGAACACAGTAAGTCCTTCAGTAAAGAGACAGAAAATATTCAAAAGAACGAGATTTGAAGAATACAGAAGCAATCAACAGTAGATTAGAAGATGCACAAGAGTGTATCAGCAACCTGGAAGACAGGGTAATGGAAAGCAAACAAGCTGAACAGCAAAAATTTAAAAATGGGGACAGATGAAGAGGTCTCTTGGACAACTTTAAGTGAACAAACATTTGCATTATCTGAGTCCCAGAAAAAGAAGAAAAAAAGGTGCAGAAAACTTATTTGAAGAAATAGAAACTGAAAATTTCCATAACCTAGGGAAGAAAACAGACATCCATCTCCAAGAAGCAGAGTTCCAAACAAGATGAATCCAAGGAAGTACACACTGTGGCACATGACAATTAAAATGTTGAAGGTTAAAAATGAAGGGAATTGTAAAAGCAGTGAGAGAATAAAAAATGTTACCACAACGGACAATCTAGAAGGCTTTCATCTGATTTTCAGCAGAAACTTTGCAGCCCACAAGGGAGGGGCATCATATATTCAAGGTGCTGAAAGAAAAAAAACCCTACAACCAAGAATACTTTACCAGGTAAGATTATCATTAATATTTGAAGGAAAGATAAAAAGTTTCCCAGACAAACGATAAAGGAGTTTATTACCAATAAACCAGCCCTATAGGACACGTTAAAGGGACTTCTTTAAATGGAAATAAGGTAGCTATAATTAGACATAAAATTATGAATAAAAAGATGCAAAAATGACAACATACACATAAAACATGGAGACGTGAGTAAAAAGGCAAGAGAAGGGTAAATGTTCTTTTTCTATTACAAGAATGTGTTTGAATTTAAATGATCAAATTAATAGAGACCTATTTACTTAGGATGTTATATGTAAACCCAAAACCTATGACAGATGCAACAAATAAAGAGACAGAGAGATAGAAAGTAAGCTAAACATAACACTATAGAAACTCATCAGTCACAAAGAAAAAGAGCAGGACAAGAAGAAAGGAACCAAGAACTACACAAACAACCAAAACCAACAACAATGGCAATGAGTACATACCTATTAATACTTTAAATGTATTTTACCTAAATGTTCTAATCCAAAGATAGAGGGTGGTAGAATGGATTAAAAAAAAAAAAAAAGACCCATCAATATGCTGCTGCTTACAGAACATTTACCTCAGAACTGAAGACAGATACAGACTGGAAGAGAAGGGATGGAAAAACATTCACCATGCAGATGGAGGGGGGAAAAAAGCCAGGGTAGTAACACTTATATCAGAAAAATTAGACTATTATTTTTAAGTTTTTATATAAATTCTAGTCATTTAACATACATAATATTAGTTTCAGGTGTACATATAGTGCTTCAATCCTTCCATCCAACAGCTGATGCTCATAAACAACTGCACTCCTTAATCCTTATCACTTGTTTAGCCCATCCCTCCACCCACCTCCATTCTGTAATTATCAGTTTGTTCTCTATAGTTAAGAATGTTTGATTTGCTTTTTTTCCCCTATCCTCTTTTGCTTGTTTTGTTTCTTAAATTTCACACATGAGTGAAATCATATGGTATTTGTCATTCTCTGACCTCTTTCATTCAGCATAATATTCTCTAGCTCCATCCCTATCATTGCAAATGGAAAGATTTCATTCTTTTTATGGCTGAGTAACATTCCACCCCCATCTCTTCTTTATTCATTCATCAATCAGTGGACACTTGGGATGTTTCCATAATTTGGCTATTGTAGATAATGCTGCTGTACACATCAGGGTGCATATATCCCTTTGAGTTATTATTTTTGTATTCTTTGGGTAAATACCTAGTAGTGCAAATGATGGACTGTAGGGTATTTTTAACTTTTGGAGGAATCTACCTCCATACTGTTTTCCAGAGTGGCTGCACCAGAACAAATAGACTTTAAAACAAAGACTATAAAAGGAGACAAGGAGTGGCATTACTATAATGATAAAGGGGTAAATCCCAACAACTGGATATAATGACTGTAAATATTTATGCCCCCAATACTGAAGCACCTAAATACATTAACAGTCATAACTGAGAAATTGATGGCAATACAATAATAGGAGTCTTTAAAACTCCATTTCCATCTATGGATGGATGATTGAGGCAGAAAAATCAATAAGAAAAACCATGTCTTTGAAGGAAATATTAGACCAGATGGAGATAACCTATGTACAGATCATTCATTCCCCAGCAGAATCCACATTCTTTTCAACTACACATGGAACATTCTCCAGAACAGATCATATATTATGTCACAAAACATGCCTCAATAAATTTAAGAGTGAAGTAATACCATGCATGTTTTCTGATCACAGTGGTATGAAACTAGAAATGTCACAAGGAAAAAAATTGGAAAAAACACCATGTAGGGAGACTAAACAACCAATGGTTCAATGAAGCAATAAAAAAAAAAAATACATGGAGGAAAAGGAAAATGAAATGAAAACAATGGTCAGACATAGAGCCGTTCTAAGAGGGAAGTACAGGGTGATACAGGCCTAGCTCAAAAAAGAATAGGCTCAAATAAACAATGTAACCTTAAGCCTAAAGGAACTAGAAAAAGAAGAAAGTTCAAGGTGAGCAGAAGAAAGGAAATGGTAATCATCAGAGCAGAAATAAATGACAGAGACTTAAAAAAAAAAAAAAAAAGAAAAGGTAGGAGAAAAAGGCCTCTATCCCCCGGAAGACCAGTGCAAAATCCTGCGAACACCACATTTTCTGACCCTGGTGTTGTGCAGGGCCTCAGTTCTGGGGGGGCAGGTTACATTTCACAAGTATACCACTATATACCTTGTTAAAATGTGCTTTACCCCTACTGGGGACCACACACTGCCCATAATAGGCAAAGAGAATCTCTGAAGACAACTGAGCTGGAGGAAAAAGGGGCTAAAACTGAAAGGCAGAGCAAGTGCAGCAGACTTAGGAGACACTCTCTGAAGTGTCAAGCCCTAGGGAACAGGGGACACTGCACTGTAGGGCACTAATGGACCTATTTTTCATAAGACAACTATTGTTAAGAGCAAGAGAAATAGCTGGCTTTCCTAACACAAATAGAGAGACAAAAGGAGGAGACAAAGAAATATGTCCACAATTAACGAATAGGACGAAATCACAGCAAGAAACCTAAGCCAAACAGATATAATATGCCTGACTCCATCTCGTGTAATGACATTTGCATTATAGGGGTGTTAGAAGAAGAAGAGAAAAAAGGGGGCAGAAAATTTATTAGAAGAAATAGTAGGTCAAAACTTCCCTAATTTGGGGAAGAAAACAGAAATATAGATCCAGGAGGCACAGAGAGCCTCCAACAAAATCACCGAAGAAGGTCCACACCAAGACACACAGTAATTAAAATGGCAAAAATAGTGATAAAGAAAAAAATTTAAAAAGCAGCAAGAGAAAAGATGACAGTTACATACAAGGGAAACATCATAAAGCTATCAGCACAGGCTTCAGCAGTAACTTTGCAGGCCAGAAGGCAGTGGCATCATATGTTGAAAGTGCTGAAAGGAAATAATATGCAGCCAACAACACTCTATTCAGCAAGTATATCATTCAGAATAGAAGGAAAGATAGTTTCACAGACCAACAAAATGAAAGGAGTTCTTGACCACTAAACCAGCCCCTCCAGGAAGTATTAAAGGGGACTCTTTCCAAAGGAGAGGCCAAAAGTGACAGCACAAAAGTAAGAAACACAAAAGCAGCAGAAATAAGTATTTCTGTAAAAACCAGTCAAGGGAGTCATAAAATTAAAGGAGGTAAAATATGACACCATATACCTAAAATATAGGGGGGAGAGGAGTAAAGAATGGATTCATACTTAAGTGGCCATCGAGTTAATACAGACTGCTTTAAGAAGAGGTTATATACAAACCTAATGTTAACTATAAAACAAAAACCAGTAATAGATATGCCAAGAATAAAGATAAAGGAGTCCAAGTCGATCACTAAAGACAGCCAACAAACCATGAAGGAGTCAGAGAGGAAAGCATCAGAGAAAAGATATGGAAACAACCACAAAACAAGTAACAAAATGGCAATGAATATGTATTTATGAATAGTTTGAATGTAAATTGACTAAACGCTCCAAACAAAAGCTGTAGGGTGACAAAGTGAATAAAAAACAAGACCTCTCATTATGCTGCCTACAAGGGATTCATTTCAGACCTAAAGACAATTGCAAATGCAAAGTGAGGGGATGGAAAAACATTTATTGTGCAAATGGATGTCAAAAGAAAGCTAGAGTAACCTACATCAGACAAAATAGACTTTGAAACAAAGATTGTAACAAGACCAAGAAGAACACTATAGGATCATAAAAGGGACAATCCAACAAGAGGCTCCCAACATAAAGGCACCAAATACATAACAAGTGATATAATCTATAGTGACACAATAATAGTAGGGGGTGTTAACCCACATACATAGATGACTAGATCATCCGAACAGAAAATTAAAAAGGAAACAATGGGTTTGAATGATACTCTGAAACAGATGGATTTAACATATATATTGAGATCTTTCCATCCTAAAACAGCAGAATACACATTCTTTTCAAGTGAACATAGAACATTCTCCAGAATAGATCACATGTTACACCACAAAGCAAGTCTGAATTTTTTCAGACTAAAAATTTTAGACTTTTTAGCAAGTCTAAAAATTTTTTGAAGTCATACCATGCATCTTTTCTGACCTACAATGCTACAAAATTAGAAATCAACCATGAGAAAAAATCTGGAAAGAGCACAAATACATGCAGGTTAAATAAGATGCTATTAACAATAAATGTGTGAACAACAACAAAAAAAAAGTCACAGAAAAAGTAAATTACATGGAAACAAGTGAAAATGAAAACACAATGGTCCAAAATCTTTGGAATGCGGCAAAAGTGGTTCTAAGAGGAGAGTTTAGAGCAATACAGGCCTACCTGGAGAAGAAGAATCTCAAATAAACAACCTAATTTTACACCTAAAAAGAACAAACAGAACTCAAACTCCGCAAAAGGAAGGAAATCATAAAATAAAAGCAGAAATAAATGCTATAGAAACGAAAAAAAAAAAACAGGGGCGCCTGGGTGGCTCTGTCTTTGAGCGTCCGACTTGGGCTCAGGTCATGATCTCAGTTTGTGGGTTTCAAGCCCTGCATCGGGCTCTGTGCTGACAGCTCAGAGCCTGGAGCCAACTTCGGATTCTGTGTGTTTCTCTCTGCTCCTCCCCAGCTCGCTTGCTCTCTCGCGCTCTCTCTCTCTCTCTCTCTTTCAAAAATAAATAAAAACTTTAAAAAAATTAAAAGAAACTAAAAAACCAGATCAATGAAACCAGGAGGTGGTTCTTTGAAAAGACCAACAAAGTTTATAAACCTCTAGACAGACTCAATGAGAGAAAGAGAGGACTCACATAAACAAAATCACCAATAAAAAAGGAGAAATAACCATCAACACAACAGAAATACAAACAATTGCAACAGATTATTATGAAAACCTATATGCCAACAAATTGGACAACCAAAGGAATGGATAAATTCCTAGAAACAGAATCTACCAAAACTAAAGCAGGAAGAGAAAATTTGAACAGACCAATTATCAACAATGAAAGTATGTCAGTAAACAAAAGCAAAAAACTCCAGAAGTCCAAGACCAGATGGCTTCACAGGTGAATTCTAACAAACACTTTAAGAATTATTACCTATTCTTCTCACACTGTTCCAAAAATAGAGGAGGAAGAAAAACTTACAAATTCATTCTACGGCCTGTAACACCCTGATACCAAAACCAAACAAAGACACCACAAACAAACAAAATAACTACAGGTCAATATCCCTTATGAATATAAATACAAAAATCCTCAATAAAATATTAGCAAACTGAATCCAACAAGACATTAAAAAAAATCATTTACCAAGATCAAGTGGGATTTATTCCTAGGATGTGAGGGCTGTTCAATATTTGCAAATCAATCAACATGATACGTCACATCGACAAGGACAAAAACCATATGATCACTTCAATAGATGCAGAAAAAAACGTTTGACAAAGTACAATATCCATTCCTGATTTAAAAAAAAGTCCTCAACCAAGTAGGTTTAGAAGGAGCATAACATAATACAGGCCACTTATGAAAAATCCCCATCTAACATCATACTCAAAGGTGAAAACCTGAGAGCTTCTCTCCTAAGATTGGGAACAAGACAAAGATGTCCAGTCTCACTACTTTTATGCCAAAGTACAGAGCCTGATGCAGGGCTCAAACTCATGAACCATGAGATCATGACCTGAACTGAGCTTAACCAACTGAGCCACCCAGGCGCCACACCAATAGCGTTTTTCACAGAACTAAAACAAGCAAGCCTAAAACTTGTATGAAACCACAAAAGACCTCGAATACTCAAAGCAATCTTGAAAAACAAAACTGGAGGTATCACGATTCCAAACCTCAAGTTATATTACAAAATGGTAGTAATTAAAACAGCATGGTATTGGCATTAAAAAGACACATGGATCAGGGTGCCTGGGGGCTCAGTTGTTTAAGTGTCTGATTTTGGCTCAGGTCATGATCTTGTAGTTTGTGGGATCAAACCCTGCACTGGGCTCTGTGCTGATAGTGTGGAGCCTGTTTGGGATTCTCTCCCTCTCTGTCTGTCCCTGACTCATGCCCTCTCTCTCTCAAAATAAATGGATAAACTTAAAAAAACACACACACATGGATCAATGAAATAGAAAGAATAGAAAGCCCAAAAATAAACCCACAATTATATGGTCATTTAATTTTTGACAAAGGAGGAATGAATATACAATGGGAAAAAGTCCCTTCAAAAAATGGTGTTGGGAAAACTGGATAGCTACATGCAAAAGAATAAAATTGGGCCACTTTCTGTCACCATACACAAAAATAAACTAAAAATAGATTAAGTATGTAAATATGAGATCTGAAACCATATAATTCCTAGAAGAGAGCACAGTCATTTCTTTGACATTGGCAATAGAACTATTTTTCTAGATATGTCTCCTGAGGCAAGGGACATAAAAGCAAAAATATACTATTGAGATTATATCAAAGGAAGTTTCCACACAGCAAAGGAAAACAATCAACAAAACTAAGAGACAACCAACTGAATGGGACAAGATATTTGCAAATGACATCCAATACAGGGTTAGTATCCAAAATATATAAAGAGCTGATACAGGGGCATTTGGGTGGCTCAGTTGGTTAAGCATCTGACTCTTGATTTTGGCTCAGGTCATGATCTCATGTTTTTTGAGTTTGAGCCCCACGTTGGGTTCTGTGCTGACAGTGCTGAGCCTGCTTGGGATTCTCTCTCTCCCCCCATCTCTCTCTGTCCCTTCCCCGCCTATGCATGCACTCTTTTTCAAAATAAATAAACTTAAAAAAAAAAAGAACTATACAACTCAACACCCAAAAACAAATTATTAAAAAATGGGCAGAAGACAAACATTTTCCAAAGAAGATATACAGCTGGCCAACAGACATCTGGTAGAATGGCTAAAATAAAAAAAATACAAGACACAAGTGTTGGTGAGGATATGGAAAAAACTGCTGGTGGGTCTGCCAACTGGTGCAGCCACTGTGGAAAATGGTATGGAGGTTCCTCGAAAAATTAAAAACAGAACTATCCTATACACTAATTGTACTACTGGTATTTACCCAAAGAATACAAAAACACAAATTCTAAGGGATACATATATCTCTGTGTTTATTGCAGCATCATTTACAATAGCCAAACTCTGGAAGCAGCTCAAGCATCCATTGATAGATGAATGCATCAAGAAGATGTGGTATATATGTACAATGGAATATTGTCCAGCCATAAAAAAATGAAATCTTGCTATTTGCAACAACATGGATAGAGCTATAGAATATAATGCTAAAAGAAGTCAGCCAGAGAAAGACAAATACCATGTGATCTCACTCATGTGGAATTTAACAAATGAGCAAAGGGGGAGAAAAAAAGCAAAACTGACAAACCTTAGCCAGATTCATCAACAAAAAAAAAAGAGAAAGGATCCAAATAAAATCAGAAAAGATAGAAGTAACAACTGACACTAGAGATATACAAGCAATTATGAAAAATTACATGCCAACATATTGTACAATCTAGAAGAAATGGATAAATTCCTGGAAAAATACAATCTTCCAAAAATGAACTAGGAAGAAATAGACCATCTGAACAGACCAGTTACTGGTAATGAAATTTAACTGGTAATCAAAAAACTACCAAAAAGTAAAAGTCCAAGACCAAAGAGATTCACAGGTGAGTTTTACTACTCTTTTAGTGAAGAATACCTATTATCTACACACTATTGAAAAAAGAGGTAGGAAAGCTTCCAAATTCATTTCATGAGGCCAGCATTACCCTGAAACTGAAACCAAAGACCACACAAAAAAGAAAAATACAGTCTAATATCCCTGAAGAACATCTATCAATAAATATAAGCAACCTATATACAACAAGACATTAAAAAATCATTCACTATGATCATGTGGGATTTATTCCAGGGATGCATAAATGGTTTGCTATTTGCAAAAAAACAATCAATGTTATATACATGTCAATAAAACAAAGGATTAAGATCTTATCATCTCAATAGATGCAGAAAGAGTATTTGACAAGATTCAACATCAACTCATGATGAAACTCTGAACAAAGTGGGATTAGAACATACATCAACATAATAAAGGCCATGTATGAAAAATCCACAGCTAACATCATTTTCAGTGATGAAAAACTGAGAGCTTTCTCTGTAAGGTCAGAACAAGACAAGGATGTTCACTCTCACCACTTTTATTCAATGTAATACTGGAAGCCCTAGCCACAGCAATCAGACAAGATATAAGGTCCATCCATATTTGTAAAGAAGTTAAACTGTCACTATGTGCAGACTATATGATAATACACATAGAAAATCCTAAAGATCCACCAAAAAACTATGAGAAATGAGAAATGAATTTAGTAAAGGGACAGGATATAAAATTAATACGCAGAAATCAGTAGCATTTCTATACACTACTAACGAAATAGCAGAAAGAGAAATTTAAAAAATAATATCATTTACAATTGTACCAAAAAGAATAAAATACCGTGGGATAAAATGAACTAAAGAGGTAAAAGACCTATACTCTGAAAACGAAAACACTGACAAAAAAAAATTCAAAGTGACACAAATGGAAAGAATTTTATGCTTATGGATTGGAAGAATATTGTTAAAATTTCCATTATACACAAAACAATCTACAGATTCAATGCAATCCCTATCAAAATAACCAACAGCATTTTCCACAAAACCAGATAATGCTAAAGTTTGCATGGGATTACAGAAGACCCCAAATAGCCAAAGAAATCTAGAGAGAGAAGAACAAGACTGGACATACCACAATCCCAGATTTCAAGATACACCAGAAAGCTATAGTACTCAAAACAGTATGGTACTTGCACAAAAACAGACACATAGATCAATGAAACAGAAATAAACTCATTATTATATGGCCAATTTATCTATGACAAAGGAAGCAAGAATTTATAACAATGAAAAGATGGTCTTTCAACAAATAGTACTGGTAAAATTGGATAATCATATACAAAAAAAATGAACTTGTACCACTTTCATATACCACAAAAATAAACTCAGAATGGACTGAAGACATAAATGTGAGCTCTGAAACCATAAACATCTTCGAAGAGAACACAGACAGTGATTTTTCTGACATTGGCCATAGCAACATTTTTCTAGGTATGTCTCCTAAAGCAAAGGAAGCAAAAGCAAAAATAAGCTATTGGGCCTACATCAAAAGCTTTGGCAGAGCAAAGTAACTATCAACCTAACAAAAAGGCAACCTACTGCATGGGAGGAGATATTTGCAAATGATACATCTAATGAGAGGTTAGTATCCAAACTATATAAAGAACTTACACAACACCAAAAAACCCCCCAAAAATCCAATTACAAAATGGGCAGAGAACATGAACAGACATTTTTTTCAAAGAAGCCATACAGATGGCCAACAGACACATGAAAAGATGCTCAACATCACTCATCAGGGGGATGCAAATCAAAACTACAATGAAAAAAAATAAAAATAAAAAAACCTACAACGAGGTATCACCTCACACTTGTCAGAATGGCTAAAATTAAAAACAAATAAATGTTGGCAATTGGTGGAGAAAAAGACCCACTTGTGTATTATCAGTGGGAATGTAAATTGGTACAGCCACTGTATAAAACTGTGTGAAAGCTCCTCAAAAAGTTAAAAATACCATATGAGGCAGTATTTCCACTACTGGGCATTTACCAAATGTAAATGAAAACACTAATTGGAAAAGATATATGCACCTTTATGTTCACTGCAGCATTATTTATAATACCCAAATTATAAAAACAGCCCAAGTGTCCATGAATAGGCAAATGGAGGAGGAGTATGTATTATGTGTATTTATATGTCTCTACATGGGTGTGTGTGCTCATATATATGTTCATGTATATATGTACACATATATATGTACACAAACATACACACATGCTGGAATATTATGCATCCATAAAAAGGATGAGCTCATTCCATTTGAGACAACATGGATGGACCTAGGAGGTATTATGATAAGTGAAATAAGTTGGACAGAGAAAGACAAATAGTATATGATTCCACTTTAAGTAGAATATGAAAAAGATGAATAAAACAAAAAGCAAAATCAGACCTATAAATACAAAGAAACAGACTGATGGTTGCTGAAGTGAGAGAGGTGGGCTAAATGGGTCAGAGAGAGAGGGCGATATAGGCTTCCAGTTAGGAAATGAGTAAGTAATGGGGGTAAAAGTCACAGCATAAGGAATACAGTCAATGTGGTAAGACAGATAGTAGCTCTACTTATAGCGAATATAGTATAATGTATAAACTTGCCAAATCACTAAGTTGTACACGTGAAACTAATGTGACATTATATCAACTATACTCCAAAAAAAATCTATGAAAAAATGTGGTATATATGTAATGGAATATTATTCAATGTTCAATATTATTAACAGAGTATTATTTTTTATAAAAGAATAAAAACTTGCCATGTGTGACCACAGTGCTAAGTGAAATAAATCCGAGAAAGACAAATACCCTATGATCCCACTTATATGTAGAATCTAAAGCAAAACAAAAACCCAAATTCACAAATACAAAGAACACATTGTTCCTTGCCACAGACTGGGCACCAGAGGGGTGGGAGAGGGGTGTGTGTTGACAAAATGGGTCAAGGTAGTCAAAAAGTACAAACTTCGAATTATAAAATACTTTAAGTCATGGGGATGTTATGTACAGCATGGCAACTATAGTTAAAATACAGGCATTTGTTGGAGATAGGGTAGGTTCAGTTCCAGATCACTATAATAAAGTGAGTATAACAATTAAGTGAGTCAAGTAATTTTGTTTTCCAATGTGTATAAAATTATGTTTGCACTAGAGTCTATTCAGTGTGCAACAGCATAACTAAAAAAAAGTACACATCTTTATTAAAAACACTTTATTGCTAAAAAAAATTTCTAACCATCATTTGACCTCATAAGTCCTCATCACTGATCATAGATCACTCTCACAAATATAATAATAATGAATAAGTTTGAAATACTTTGAGAATTACCAAAAAGTGACACAGACTTGCAGTGAGAAAATGCTGTTAGGAAAATGGTGCTGATAGACTTATTCAATGAGGGGCTTCTACACACCTTCAATTTTTTAAGAAATGCATTATCTATGAAGTACAATAAAACAAGTTATGGCTGTACTGTATTGCATATTTGAAAATTGCTAGGAGGGTAAATTTTCACATTAAAAAATTTTGTACCTATGTATGGTGATGGATGTTGACTAGGCTTTGTGTGATGATCATTCTGCAATATATACAAACATAGCACCATTTTGTACAACTGAAAGTTACATAATACCCTATGTCAATTATACCCCAATTTGAAAAAAAGCTATTTAAGTCTCATTAAGTATTCTAAACACTTTATATGCTTGCCTTTGTGTTGATAATGAATTGGGGAAGGTGGTAATCATCAGGGATTTGTGCTTATTTTAATAATTTACAGCCCATTTGATGGAGATGAAAGAAGAGAATGGGAGTAGTAAGAATAAAAGTGCAAAACAGCAATTTAAGTGAACTGTGGAGTACAAAGTGTGCTTATAATCAAGAGGGAAAGTGGTCTCTTGCAAATTCACTGAAGAGATAAAATTTAATTTGGGTACTAAAATATTTTGACAAATGATTATGGTGGATGGTAAGAGTGGTATTGTTGGGGGAAATGTCATGAACAAAAATTGGTGCAAAGAAAGGATAACATAGACTGGCAGGAGTATCAGGGAAGAATGAGGGAAAACCCTTCAGGGGATTTAGACTGGTTCCATTGTATGCCATATCATCCCATAAAGATCTTCAACAAGGATATATCCTTTTTATTTTAAACATTTTTTGAAGTTTGAGAGGGAGAGAGAGAGACAGAGAGAGAGAGAGAGAGAGAGAGAGAGAGAGAGAGAAAGCGAAAGCAAAAGCAAAAGCAGGGGAGGGGCAGAGAGAGAGGGAGACACAGAATCTGAAACAGACTCCAGGCTCTGAGCTGTCAGCATAGAGCCTGGTGCAGGGCTTGAAGCCACGAACCATGAGATCATGACCTGAGCTGAAGTTGCATGCATAGCCGACTGAGCCATCCAGGCACCCGCAAGGGTATATACTTGAGAAATATTTTATTAGTTACTCCAATTAGCAAAGGTTACAGATGGGTTTGCTATGTAAGGATGAAATGTGGTAAGAGAGTGGAAGGTGGTAAAAGAATGTGGGGGCAGGGAACAGCCTGTAGAGGAAGAATGGAAGATATTTTTATCAGTAGAAACAATAGACTTCTGGGAAAGATGGTGGGGTAGGACAAGCTCACCTTGTCCTATTACATACCTAGACAATACCCACATCAGTGTAAATAGCCCAGAACATGACTGGCAGAACAGATTCTCCCGAGATAACTGTAGAGAAGAGGCCACATGGAAAAAATGGTAGGAAGGGTAGAGATGCAGCCAAGAACCAACCAGACCCCAGACTGTCTGTGGGAAGGAGGGACACTGCAAGCACAGAGAAGAGAAAGGAACAGACCCCACACCAGGTACCCCAGACATGGGAGACCTGCACTGGGAAGATAAATCACCATGACATTTGCCTTTGAAAACAAGAGGGACTTAACAATCAGTGGGGCTTAACAGCTGGAATTAAAAAAAAAAAAAATCAGTGGCTCAGCTTTGGGAGAGCTGGAGGGTCATAGGAAACTCAATCTCCACCCTTAAAGAAATAGCATAACAACCCTGCCAAAAGCAAAGAAGTAGTGGTTTGAAAAATGCCTGGGATATATGGAAAAGAGATTTATTTACTAATCTCAGAGAAGGCACTGGAAGAGCAGAGATCTTCAGGAAACTTCTCTATGAACAAAAGAGGTAGTAGGCACTATTTAGCTCCCCTGCCTCCAAACTTAGATACATGGACAGCTTTGGGAACCAACACAGCACAAACCTCTCCATCTAGATTGCTAACAGGGTGCCCCACCCTTGTGCTCTACTGCATACTCATCCCCTCCCTCTCCAACCACCCGCCTCACCTCTCCATACACCCCTCCCCCAATTCTCCAAAGCAGCTCTAGGTGTCCTCCCATGGCAAACCCGCACAAACCTGGCTAACAGCATGTGCCACTCCTGTGCTCCTACACTATCCAACTGCCTTCCACAGGAGTTCTCCAAAGTAGTGAGACAAGCATGGTATTGTGCAAGCAGCCCTGACAGTGGTTCAAGTGACTCCTGCCCTGGGGAGAGGGGAAGAAAACCACACACACCAGCTCCACTGTAGTGCCAGCAGTGGGTTGAGGGCAGTCATCTGGTCTGACTGCAGGCCCCTCCCAACAATGAAAGCCTCAAGGGAAAGAGGGAGAGCACCCTGCAGTTAAGTACAACTGCAGCTCTGGCAACTGTCTGGTCTGACCTAACTCAAGCCCAGGGCGGCTCCAGATTGATCAATTAACAACACAGCGATCAAACTCTGCCCCCAACAGGCAAAAAGAGCCACTTAGGATGACTGGATTAAAGGCAAGAGCAGCTCAACAAAAACAGTAGGTCACATGTGACACACATAGGAGACAGCCTTGAGGTTCCAGGTTCTGGGAAACGGGGGTGGGGGGGACAATGTGCACGCAGGACACTACAGGACCTGCCCTCCTTTTTAAGTTTATTTTGAAGGAGAGAGAGTGTGCAAGTGCAAGAGGGGCTGAGAGAGAGGGAGAGAGAATCCCAAGTGGGCACCATGCTCAGTGTGGCTCAGTGTGGGGCCCGATACCATGACTGTGAGATCACAACCTGAGCAAAAATCAATTGCTTAACTGACTGAGCCACCCAGGTGCTCCAGGACCTCTTCTTCAAAAAGCCACTACTTTCAAGAGCAGGAGACATAGCTGACTTCTGTAACACGTAGAAACAGACAGAGAATTTGACAAAATAAGGAGACAGACTAATATGTCCCAAATGAAAGGACAGGACAAAAATCACAACAAGGGAGATAAATGAAATGGAAATAAGTAATATGTCCGATAAAGAATTTAAAGTAATAATCATAAAAATACTCACTGGACTTGAAAAAAGAGAGGAGATCTCAGTAAGACCCTCAACAAACAGAAAATATAAAAAAGAGGCAATTAGAGATCAAGAACCTAATAAATGAAATTAAAAACACACTAGAGAGAATAGACTACAAATCAGAAAAAAAGCAAAAGAACAAACCAGCAACCTGGAAGACAGAGTAATGGAAAACAATCCAGCTGAACAGGTGAAAGAAAAAAATAATAATAAATGAAAATATATTAAGGCAACTCAGCAACACCATCAAGCATAGTAACATTTGCATTATAGGGATCCCATAAGGAGAAAAGGGAAAGAATGGGGTAGAAAATGCTTTTGAAGAAATAATAGCTGAAAGCTTCCCTAATCTGGGAAGGAAATAGAAATCGAGATCTAGAACACACTGAAAGCCCCCAACAAAATCAACCCAAGGAGGTCCACATCAAGACACATGGTAAGTAAAATGGCAAAAAGTAGTGCTTATGAGAGAATTTTAAGATCAGTAAGAGAAAAAGAAAACCATTGTATGAAAGAGAAACCCATAAGCTATCATCTGATTTTTCAGCAGAAACTTTGTAGGCCAGAAGGGAGTGGCATGAAAGGGAAAAAAAAAATGCAACCAAGAATACTCTACCCAGGAAGGCTACCATCCAGAGTAGATGGACAGATAAAAAGTTTCCTAGACCAACACAAGTTGAAAGAATTCGTCATCCTGTAAGAAATATTAAAGGAGTAAGGAAAGTGGGAAGTACAAAAGCAGTAAAATCATGTACATCTATAAAAATCGGTCAAGGGATTCACAAAATAAAATGATATAGAGTCTGAAATCATACACTAAAAACATGGGGAAATGAGTAAAAATTTAGTGCTTTTAGAATGCATTCAAACTTAAACAACCATCAACTTAATATAGATTATTACATATGCAAGATGTTATATATACACCTAATGGTAACCACAAATCAAAAACTGGTAGATATGCAAAAAAGAGAAAGGAATCCAAGTAGATCACTAAAAAAAAAAAAAAAAAAAGCTAGCCAACGGAGAGAGAACAAGAAAGGAAGAGAGAAGAACTAGAAAAATAACCATAAACAAGTAACAAAAAGGCAGTAAGTACACACCTGTCAATAATTACTTAGAATGTAAATGGACTAAACTTTCCAATCAAAAGACATAGGGTGACAGAATGGATAAAAAAGCAAGACCTATGTTGCCTACAAAGAGGCTCATTTCAGACCTAAAGATATTCAGATTGAAAGTGAAGGGATGGAAAATCATTTATCAGGCAAATCCAAGTGAAAAGAAAGCTAGGGTGGGAGTACTTTTATCGGACAATTAGACTTTAAAATAAAGACTGTAACAAGAGACAAAGAATGACGTTACATAATGATAAGGGGAATAATCCAAAAAGAAGATATGATAATTGTAAATATTTATGCACCCAACATGGGAGTACCCACATATATAATGCAGCCATTAACAAATATAAAACAAGCAATCAAAAGTAACACAGTAACAGTAGGGCACTTTAACACTCCACTTACATTAATGGATAGATCATCCAAACAGAAAATCAAAAGGAAATAGCTTTTAATGACACAAAGATCAGATGGATCTAACATATATTCAGAACGTTCCATCCTAAAACAGCAGAATACACATTCTTTTTAAGTGCACATAAAACATTCACCAGAATAGATCATGTTAGGCCACCAAACAAGGCTCAACCAATTCAAAAACATAAGTCGTATCAGTCATCTTTTCTAACCACAACAGTCTGAAACTAGAAATCAACCATAAAAAAAAAAATTCTAAAAACAACATGAATATACAGAAGTTAAGTAACAGGCTACTCAACAATCAACAGGTCAACCAGCAAATTGAAGAAGAATTCAAAAAAATATATGGAGACAAACGAAAATGACAATGATCCAAAATCTTTCGGATACAGCAATAGCTATTCGAAGAGCAATACAGGCCTACATCAAGGAGAAAAATCTTCAATCAGCAGCTTAACCTTATTTACTTAAAGGAGGTAGAAAAACAACAACAAACAAAACCCCAAACCAGCAGAAGGAAGGAAAAAATAAAGATTAGAGCAAAAATAAATGGAATAGAAACTAAGACAAGTAACAGATCAATGAAACCAGGAGCTGGTTCTCTGAAAAGATGAACAAAAAGCCAGACTCAGAGAGAGACAGAGCATGCACACATGAGCAAGTGCACAATCAAAATCAGATATGAAAGAAGAAAAATAACAACCAACACCACAGAATACAAAGGATAAGATTATGAAAAATTATATGCCAACAAATTGGACAACCTAGAAGAAATGGACAAATTCCTAGAAACATATAACTTCCCAAAACTGCATCAAAAAGAAATAGAAAATTTGAACAGATTACCTGCAATGAAATTGAATCACTAACTGAAAAACTCTCAAACACAAGTCCAGGACCACATGGCTTCACAGGTGAATTCTACCAAACATTTAAAGAAGAGTTAATACATGGGTGCCTAGGTGGCTAAGTTGGTTAAGTGTCTGACTTTGGCTCAGGTCACGATCTTGTGGTTCATGGGTTTGAGCCTCATGTAAGGCTCTGTTCTGACAGATCAGAGGCTGGAGCCTGCTTTGGATTCTTTATCTCCCTGTCTCTGCCCCTCCTCCATTCACACTCTGTCTCTCTTCAAAAATAAACACTAAAAAAAAGAAAAAAAAAGTAAAGAAAAAAGAAGAGTTAATACCTATTTATTCTTGGAGGCCAGTATCACCCTGATCTGAAACCCAGATAAAGACACACAACAACAACAAAACTATAGGCCAATATCTCTGATGAACATAGATGCAAAAATCCTTAAAAAAATATTAACAAACCAAATCCAACAATACATTAAAAAAATCATTCACCAAGATCAAGTGGGATTTATTCCTGGGATGCAAGGAGGTTTAGTATTTGCAAATCCATATGATACTTCACATTAACAAGGACAGAAACCAGAGGATCACTTCAATATATGCAGAACAAGCACTTGACTAAGTCCAACAACCATTCATGATAAAAACCCTCAACAAAGTAGGTTTAGACAGAATAATAAAGGTCATATATGAAAAACCCACAGCTAACATCATCAAAACCTGAGAGCTTTCCCAAGATTGGGAACAAGACAAAGATGTCTACTCTTACCACTTTTATTCAACATGACACTGGAAGTCCTAGCCACCACAATCAGATAAGAAATAAAAAAGTATCTGGGGCACCTGGGTGGCTCAGTTAGGCATCCAGCTTCAGCTCAGCTCAGCTCATAATCTTGGGGTGAATTCGGGCCCTGCGTTGGGCTCTGGACTGACCTTGTGGAGCCTGCTTGGGATTCTCTCTCTTTCCCCTCTCTATGCTGACAGAGCATAACCTGGAGCCTGTTTCAGATTCTGTATCTCTCTCTCTCTCTGCCTCCCCCATGCTCATGCTTGCTTGTTCTCTCTCTCTCTCTCTCTCTCTCTCTCTCGCTCGCTGTCTCTCTTTCTCTCAAAAAAAGTAAACATTCAAAATTTTTTTTAAAAAATAAAAGGCATCCAAATTGGTAAAGAAGTAGTATAACTCTTACTATTTATAGATGACATGACAGTATATACAGAAAACCCTAAATTGATGGGGGTGGGGGAGAGGGAAAAATGGGTGATGGGCATGGAGGAGGGCACTTGTTGGGATGAGCACTGGGTGTTATATGAAAACCAACTTGACAATAAACTATATATTAAAAAGGAAAAAAACCAAAAAAACTACTGGAACTGATAAATGAATTCAGTAAAGTTGCAGGATATAAAATCAATATACAGAAACACACTGTATTTCTATACACTAGTAATAAAGTAGTAGAAAGAGAAATTAAGACAACAGTCCTATTTACAATTGCATCAAAAATAAAATACCTAGGAATAAACTTAACCAGGGAGGTGAAACGCTTGTACTCTGAAAACTATCAAACACTGATGAAAGAAATTGAAGAGGACCCAAATGGAAAGGTAGTCCATGCTCATGGATTGGAAGAATATTGTGAAAATGTCCATACTGCTCAAAACAATCTACAGATTTAATGTAATCCCTATCAAAATACCAACAGCATTGTTCACAGAACTAGAACAAATAATTCTAAGATTTGTGTGGAACCATAAAGAAGAGCCGAAGCAATCTTGAGAAGGAAGAACAAAACTGGAGGTATCACAATCCCAGATTTCAAGATACACTGCAAGGGCACTTGGGTGGCTCAGTTGGTTAAGCATCCAACCTCATCTCAGGTCACGATCTTGCGGTTCATGGGTTTAAGCCCCGCATCAGGCTCTGTGCTGTTATCTCAGAGCCTGGAGCCTGCTTCAGATTTAGTGTCTCCCTCTCTCTGCCCCTTCCCTGCTTGTGCTCTGTCTGTCTCTTAAAAGTAAATAATCGTTAAAAAAAAAAAAAAAAAAGATATACCGCAAAGCTTAGTAATCAAAACAGTATGGTACTGGCACAAAAACAGATACATAGATCAGTAGAGCAGAATAGAAAGCCCAGAAATAAACCCACAATTATATGGTCAGTTAATCTCTGACAAAGGAGGCAGGAATACGCAATGAGAAAAAGGCTCTTCGCAAATAGTGTTGGGAAAACTGGACAGCTACATGCAGAAGAATGAAACAGAACCACTTTTGTACACCACACACAAAAATAAACTAAAAATGGATTGAAGACCTAAATGTTAGACCTGAAGCCATAAAAATCCTTAAAGAGTACAGGCAATAATTGCTCTGAGATTGGCAGTACCTACTTTTTCTAGATATATCATTTGAAGCAAGGGAAACAAAAACTATTGGGACTACATCAAAATAAAAAGCTTTTGCACAGCAAAGGAAACAACAAAACAAAGACAAGCTACTAAATGAGAGAAGATATTTACAAATGATATATATAATAACGGTTTAGTATCTAAAATATTAAAGAACATATGCAACCCAACATGAAAAAAAGCAAAAAAGCCAATTAAAAACAGGGAGAACAGACATTTCTCCAAAGAAGACATCCAGATGGCCAACAGACACATGAAAAGATGCTCATCATCACTAATTAACAGAGAAATGCATATGTAAACCACAAAGAGATATCACCTCACTCCTGTCAGGATGGCTGAAATAAAAAACAGGAGAAACAACAGTGTTGGCAAGAATGTGGAGAAAAAGATACTCTTCTGCGTTGTTGGTGGGAATGCAAACTGGTTCAAGCACTGTTGAAGACAGTATGGAAGTTCCTGAAAAAATTGAAAGTAGAATTGCCATATGATGTAGTAATTCCACTACTATTTACACAAAGAATACAAAAACAGTAATTTGAAAAGATAGATGCATCCCGATGTTTATTTGTAATACTCAAGATATGGAAGCAACTCAAGTGTTAATTGATAGATGAATAAAGAAGATGTGGTATATATATCATAAATTATTACACACAAAACACACAATTACAAAGCCATAAAAAAGAATGAAAACTTGCCATTTGCAACACATGGATGCATCTACAAAGTATAATTTTAAGTGAAGTCAGAAAACGACAAATACCATTATGATTTCACTCATATGAATTTAAGAAACACAACAAATGAACAAAGAGGCAAAAGACAGAATCTTAAACACAGATAACAAACTGATGGCTACCAGAGGGGAGGGTATGGAAGGATGGCTGAAATAGGTGAAGGGAATTAAAAGTACATTTAACATGATGAGCACTGAGTAACATCTAGAGTTGCTGAATCACTATGTTGTACACCTGAAACTAACATTCTGGAATTAAGTAATAAAATATTTTTTAAAAACCTAAAACAACCCAAAAAAGTGAAAAACAAAAAATTACAAATAATACATCCTGGATAGCTGTGATAGCTGTGTAGTTGGGAAAACCAGCAAGAAGATGATGGAGGTGAATGGGGTCCTAAAAGATTTTAAGTTTACAGGGAAGGTACATTTGGAAGAAAATGGAGTTTGAAGCAAACAAGATTTACCCAGAAGTGTCCCCTAGATTCTAAAAATGCAGGGAAAACTTGAAAGATAGTAACAGACCTATTATTCTTCCAAGTAGGCAACAGATGAGGCAAAAATTTGAGGGTCCCAATGCTTTACTGGCTGATGGGAAAGATTATCACTTGAAAATGTACTTCAACCCAGCACTCCAAGATTGTCTTGAATGGTCACATTCATCAGTAGCGCATCATGATAATCCCCTTCCTCTTAGGAGCCCAAATTACTTAGTTTATGGAATAAGCATCCACACTTACATTTGTTTCAGAATGGTGGCGCCATTGATAGTAATGGTCACATCACCTTTCCCGTCTTCTATTATTTTATCCTTTTGGTCCCAGGCTTGCTCTGATAGCATCAGCAACAGCTTTCGCCATGGAAGGTTGAAGTAGATTTGGGTTAGCTTGTTGTGTTCATCATAGGTGCTTTTCTTGGGGCTACTGGCAGCCCTGGTGAGCACCTGCTCCAGAGTATCCCTGCTTGGATGTAGCAAGCTTAGTGGCTCTGGGTGGGCTCAGAAAGGACAGATGGATGGGGATTCCATCTGGCTGCAGAATAATGGTGTGTGCTGTTAACCACTGAAGTGGCTTAGAACAGGTCACCCCAAAATATGAAACTGTGGCGTAGTATTTTGAAGTGAAGGCAACTGAGAAATAGCACATACAGGAAGGGCTCCCTGCCCTCCACTTTTCTGCCTAAAAGTATGGCATAAATTTTCGGTGAGAAAGGTGCCCTTTCTATTAAGATTTTTTGAAGTAATCTCTGCCTCCAACGTGGAGCTCAAACTCGCAACCCTGAGACCAAGAGTTGCATGTTCCACCGACTGAGCCAGTCAGGTGCCCTGAGAAAGGTGCCCTCTTATACCAGGAAGGGAAGAACATTCATCACTGGAGATGGGGATCCACACCAAGAGAAGTCTGAATGAACTTGACTAAAGTAACCCTTATCTTCCACTAGTTTTCCGCCAATCTATTTCCTAGTCACTTTCCCCGGAATATACCACCTCTAGAAGTCGAACCCCTTTCCTTTGCCTACTCACTCCACAATTTATCACTTTGTTAAAATGGTATGTAAGCCCTGAATCTATACACTTCTTTGAAGTTTCCACTTCTTTTCTATAAAGTCTCCTGTAAAAACATCAAATAAGATCCATGTATCTTTCACTTTTTGTCTGCTAAATTCACAGTCCTCAGCTACAGAACCTCAGAGGGTAAAGTTTTCCTCTCCAACACCTGGTTGACTGCAGAGTGGAAGGTGGAAGAAAAGGACTTTTTATGAGCTCATGTATTGATTACACAAGTAAAGAATTATATGTATACTTAAAGAGACAATAAGAAAATTTTCATCCATTTAAGTTACTCCTAAGAATAAAGGAATCCCAAGGAAAATGATCATTTTTAAAAAGATAGAAATTTATTAAAAATCTGAAGATAGTTAACAATTTATTGAAGTCAGAAAGATAAATATATAAAATATAGAATTAGAAATTAGGTTTCAAAGGATTTGGAAAGAATTCCTTATAAAAGTTTTTGATATTACATTTCTTGTCAAACTGGGACTTGGAGGGCTTTTGGTATTTCACCTCTGACCAGCAGGAGCGCATCAAACTGTGGATAGACAGGAGATGCATATTCACTCTTATCCAAATGTAGCAGAAAGCACCAAGTTTCCTACTAAATGGAATTTGTAGTTTCTTCTGCAATTTTAGAACAATAAGCCCTGAGAATCCATCTCCCCCACTCAAAGAAGAGCCTTTTGTACCTTTGTGCTAATATCTCTGATACTTGCCAGGAGTTAAAACGCTGGCTATCACCACAGGACTCCTTAGATGAATGCAGGTGACAAGGTCTCAGAGGGTGGTTTACTCTGTTCTATTCTTTCACATCTCAAATTCAGTTGGCTGGTCACAGTTAGGCCGGTAGAAATGGGTTAAAAATTTTAGAACTCATGAAAATCTTCTCAAGAAGTAGATTAAGATCATTACTGTAACGCATGACAGAAGAGCCTGGACCAGCAGTGTTTTCCAAGAAGATGGCAGCATGGGTGAGAAGAAGAGACAAAAGCCATCCTACAAGAGGGAGGGAGAAGGGGAATTAGATGGCTTCATAATGCCCCAAA
Source organism: Cryptoprocta ferox (assembly GCA_028646485.1). Taxonomy (NCBI): domain Eukaryota; kingdom Metazoa; phylum Chordata; class Mammalia; order Carnivora; family Eupleridae; genus Cryptoprocta; species Cryptoprocta ferox. The sequence continues at coordinate 89,191,724 of CM053560.1, forward strand.
TCTGACCTCAATAAAACACACTGGAGCTTCTGGATTCAATAGTAAGATAACTCCTAAATTTAAAAAGTAGAAAGAAGTAAATACTGACCAAGAGGCAACTTGTACTTAGGAAGCTTTGAGTTAGGATTTGAAAGAAATAGTCTAACATAGGAGAAAGAAGGAAATAGGAGACACTTAACTTTTTCACAGCAGGAATACTCCTCTTTTGACTTGTTTTCAAAAGCTAAGAGGATACCAATCTCCCTCCCCACCAAATAATCTGATTAAAAATGGGTGGCGGGCCTGAATAGACATTTCTCCAAAGACATTCAGATGGCCAACAGACACATGAAAAGAGGCTCGACATCACTAATCAGGGAAATGCAAATCAAAATCACAATGAGAGGTCACCTCATCCCACTCAGAATGTCTAGTATCAAAAACACAAGAAATAACAAGAGTTGCTGAGGATGTGTAGAAAAGGGAACTGTTGGTGGGAATGTAAATTGGTGCAGCACTATAGAAAACAGTATAGAAGTTCCTCCAAAAAATTCAAAATTGAAATGTCATACGACCCAGTGTAATTCCATTTCTGGGTATTTATCTGAAGAAAACAAAAACATTAATTCAAAAATATATATTCACCCCTATGTTCATTACAGCAATATTTACAGTAGCCAAACTATGGAACGACTCAAGTGTCCATCGACTGATGAATGGATAAAGGTGATGTGGTATATATACACAATGGAGTATTACTTAGCCATAAGAAAAAAATGAGACCTTGCCATTTGCAACATAGATAGACATAGAGGGCATTATGCTAAGTGAAAGAAGTCAGAGAAAGACAAAAAACAGGATTTCATTTATACGTGGAATCTAAAAAACAAAAGAACTCAACAAACAAAAAAACAAATAGACTTATAAATACAGAAAACAAAGCAGTGGTTGTCAGAGGGGAGCAGGGTGGGGAGATAGGCAAAATAGGTCAAGGGGATTAAGAAGCACAAATAAAATAAAACAAATGAAAGGTAGAGCACAGAGAATACAGTCAATAGTTCATAACTTTGTATGGTGACATACATGTGAACAATTCCATAATGTATGTAATTGTTGAATCACAATGTCATATACCTTTAAACTATATAATATTGTATGTCAACTATACTTCAATTAAAAAAAGTGCTTGCTTTGGCAACACTTATATTAAAGTTGGAAGATTAGCAAGGCCTCTGGGCAAGAATGACATGCAAATTCATGAAGCATTCCATATTTTAATCACTATAGTGTACAACTGAGTTAATGTGTATCTAAATTAATAACAATGTTAATTATGCTGGAATTTTAAATTAAAAAGATAAAAATTTTTAAAAAAATTTGAAAAAACAAAAACCTAAGAGGAAGGTAGACTATCACGTTCTATCCTGAGCAAAGGGCAGACGCCATTTGGGAAACTGGCAAATCACTAGGTTGAAAACTATCACCTGAGACAATAAAGCAAGCAGCCCCATTCAGAAAAACAGAGGAAAGGAATCAAAGTCCAGATAGTGGCATTTTAACTGTAGTGGGAGAGGTGTGGGCATGTTCCCCTTTACTCATCTGGGGGAATATGGGCTACTTGATGTTAAAGGATTATTCCTTAGTCAATGTTAATTAGCCAGTCAAATTAATGACCTTCTCCCAGTTTCCTCTTTAAGTGGGAAGGCCCTCAGGTGCCAAATGCCATTTTAAGACAAATGGCTCAGGTGGAGTTCTTAGGGTTCACAAGCCTGGATGGTGGAAGACCAGCACACACACAAGAAAGCAGGAGCTAATGCTAACACCTCAAATTGTTCATATAAGATCAAGGTTCTGATTCAGATACTACCTCTCTTCAACAAATGGAATCCAATTCATCACCACAGGTGATGCCAACTGCCAAAGGAGGCTAAATTTCCTGCAGTGTCTTCCTTAATTCCTTGGATTTTTTTTTAATGTTTATTTGTGTGTGCGCGCAAGAGACAGAGACACAGAGAGAGAGAGAGACAGACAGACAGAGAGACAGAGAGAGGGAGAGAGGGAGCATGCATGGGAGGGGCAGAGAGAGAGGAAACAGAGGATCTGAAGGGGTTCTGCACAGACAGCAGAAAGCCTCATGCCAGGGCTTGAACTCACTAGCCGTGAGATCATTACCTTAGCAGAAGTCAGCCTCTTAACTGACTGAGCCACTAGGCGCTCCCCTTGGATTTTCTTTTTTAGTCGTTGGTTTTAATAGTTTGGCTGTATTTATTCTATAACCTGGGTCACTGCAGTCCTTGATTCGACTCCAGTAAGGAAGAAAGGAACAGGACTAGCTCAGAAACCGAGAGGCATGCTACCCTCTTACTGAAGGGTGGTGGGCTTTCCTTGATCATTAAATCGATTTAGAAGCTGCAAGGCAATGGCCTACCCCTCTAGTTTACACCACAGGGATCAATGACCTACAGCTGAAAGCTAGGGCATCTGGTTATCACCCAGTTAAGGGCTGGGTGCAGTGGATGAGAGTTGAGGAATCTGGAGTCAGTACCACCACGGGGTGCCTTCGCACACTCTTAACACCCCCCCCCCCCCCCCCCCCCGCCTCAGATCTTCCAGAGAGTTGTTGGGGGCTGGGCAAGGGGATGCCTTTTCACTCTTAACGTTTTAGGCTGGTGGTCTCCAACCTGTAGCTCTGTGGGGCCTGTCTCTCCAAAGGTTTAACAGGCAGAGGAGAAAGAATCCACCTGGCCCAGGGTCACTCAACTGCT
>CM053560.1:89194567-89365433 GCA_028646485.1 Cryptoprocta ferox
CCAGTTTGGGAATCTCTATATAAGCAAAGCATTCAAACCCAATTTGGGCCCATCCTAAAACCCCTCTTACCCGGCAAGGGTAAGGCCAAAGTGTGCAAATCAGGTTGTGTGCCGCTGCTTCATAATAAGCTAATATGACAACCGTCTAGCATGGACGGTTTCTGCCAGTCGGACATCGCCAAGAGAGAAAGCCGGACTTTACACGGAATGTCCTAGTCTTGCTGAAAGGAACCCCCCACCCGATTGAGGCCGCGGGTTCCCTTCAGGTGCTGGCCACTTGGGCGCGTCCCCTGCTGCCTGCCCGGTCACCTCGCTCCGCGTCCCCCCGCCCCGTGCTCACCCAGCCGTTGTGCGCCTCCAGCCAGGCGCGATGCCGTCCGGTGAGCCGATTGCAGAGCAAAGCCACCAGGTGCTGGCAGTCCTGACCAACGTTGGTCTCCCACTCCAGGTCCTGTTCCTGGCCCCGCGACATGGTCAAGTAGGTTCCCGGTGGCGGTCTCTCCAGCAACGTCCCCGCGAAGATCAAGAGCGCTGCTATGTGGCCCCAGCTGATGTTTTGGGGGTGGGCGAATAAATCCCGCTCCAATTGCTCCACTAGCGCGACGCGGTTCCCGCGGTAGCCGCGGTAATTCGACAAGAATTGCTGGTGGCTCTGCTGTACTTGGGCGGCCACGTAGCGCAGCACCTTGGCTTCGAGAGTGGACGGCGCCCGGGCGGGGGTGCCGGGCTCCCGGGCGCAGAACTCCAGGTAGTCCGTTAGTAGCCGCGCCGTACGCTCCCTCAACAGGTCAGCCATGGCCTAACCTCGGTGGGAGGGCCGACCCGACGCTGTTTTCTAGGCCTGGCTGCGCCTCCGCCCGGGGAGGGGCCGCCACGCCCCTCCCCGATTCCGCCGTGCAGTTGTTTCTCTAGGTCCGGAGAGGAGCCTTTGATGGGAATCCCATGTGCACCTGTTCTGGTCCCAAAGGCCAGGCCCAGTGGTGTGGACGCCTTCGCAGAGCGATCAGAGACAGGGTGAGACTTCTTTGGGGTTACTGTTTAGCTCTGGGCCTGGGGACTAAGAATCCGGAGGGGACAGTCTGGGAAGTTGGGCTAGATTTTTGCCTCCTTTTAAGGAGAAATTGACACAGGCTACACACAGCCCTCCACTGACAACTCCCTTGCAAGGATTAGCGGCATCTCCCGATTGGACAGAAGCACCCAGGTGTGTGTTGGAGATAATCTTTCTTTGGATCTGGCGTACGCGGCAGGAAATAGGATAAGTCTCCTGCAGGCTGCTGGAGTGCCAATACTGGCTGTATTTGTTCATTCAGAGCCTGTTAGTACTGCAGATGTAATGGAGAACAAGGCATGTGGTCCCTACTCTCAAGAACCCTATGGACTAGTGATGAAGCAAAGAAAGAGGCCACCACAGTAGAGTTTAATTATCACTATAGTGGGATTGGTTCATTACTCAGCTCCCTGATAGTGGCTGCTTTTGGTAGCCACCGCTCCTATATTGCATAGAATTCTCTTTACTTTTTATTGGCCAATTCCTCATTGTTCCAATCCCCTATTTTACTTAATACTTCTTATATTAATCTTTTTCTGTTCATGATACTGTATGGCTTCTTTCTCATGATTGGACCCAGACTGATCCAGAATTGGTACCAGCAGTGAAAATTCTGAGGGTTCCAGGGGTCTGGAGTATGTTGAAATATCCCACCAAGGGTGAAAGATGAGTCCCTGCATCTTGTATCACATACAATAAAAAAAAGAGGTACGGGCACTTGGTAGGCCCTTTTGGATTTTGGAGGCAACATACACCACATATGAGTGTGAATTCAACCCATCTACAGGCTGGTGGATCGGGGAGAACAAGAGAAGGTTCTGCAGTATATGCAGGCTATAATAGTACAAGCTGCTTTACCATGTGGGTCTTTTGATCCAATAGATCCCATGATACTTGATGTGTCAAATAGGGATACGTATGTAGCCTCCAGCAAGTACCAATAGGAGAATTATAGCACAGACCTCTACGTTTTCAAAGCAAATCTATGTCCTCTTCTGCAGATAGCTATCCTTTCAAGAAGCAGGTTCTGGCTTGCTCCTGGACCTCAGTAGAGGTTGAATAGCTAACCATGGGACCGACCATGTAGCTTGATCCCTCATTATGTGGATGTTGTCTGACCTACCTAGACATACATTGGGCATACACAGCAGCAATCTATCATCAAGTGGAAATATATGACTGAACTCAGGGAGTCTATAAAGTAAATTGCATAAGCAGGTGGTGCAGGCTCCTGCAACACCAACTCCTGTTGCTTTGCTGCCTCCCTCATTCCATGCCTATGGCCTCCAACGGATTGCTTAGGATCAGTTGACTGAGAGACCCATTACAGATGGGTCTATATGATGTGCTGGTACCACATGAGAGTGGACAGCTGTAGCATTACAACCCCACTCAGGGCTGACTGTGCAGACAGTGGTAAAGGAAAATCCTCCCACTGGGCAGGGATTCAAGCCAGATATTTGATTGTCCACTATGTCTGGAGTGATAGATGGCCAGAGTGCAGATCTATATTGATCCTTAGGCAGTTGCTGATGATTTGGCTGGATGGTCAGGGCCTTGAAAAGAATAGGATTGGGAGATTGGTGACAAGGAAATCTTAGAAAGAGGTATGTGGCCGGATCCCTCTGGATGGGTACAGACTGAAGATATTCATGTCTCATATGAACACCCCCAAAGGGCAGCCACTGCAGAGCTGACTCTTAATAATCAGGTAGACAAAATTCTGTGGTCTGTGGATGTCAGAGAGCTTCTTTACCTAGCCATGACAGTGCTTGTTTTAGGGCCTGTGAACAAAGAGGCTATGGCAACAGGGAGAGAGTATGGCAACAATAGAATTCTCCCTAGGAAGGTTGAGTTGGCCAGCAATATTGCTGTGTGCCTGGTCTACCAACATCGGTGATTTATTTATAGTGAGCCAAATGAATTTTGTCAAAAGGGAGTATAAATCTCTGTACATCAAGCTCTGATTTGAACCATTTTTGACATCTAGGGGATTCCCTCATTGAGTTAAATAAATGTTTTGATATGTGATATTTTATTTGCCAGAGATCCATGATGTTACCTTTTTGAACATTATAGTTTAGCAGCAAGCACAGTTTTTTTTCTTAGATTCGGAGTAGCCTGGAAGTGAATAGTAAATCGTCTGGCCCTGCCATTGGTTGACTTCTAATAATTATTAGTTGAACCAAAGAGCAAATGAATGAATTAACCTCCACACAGAATTTCTGATCCACAGGATGTAAGGAGGCAGTATGTAGTCAGATTTGGTTGAAATCCTGGCTCTGACATTTAGAAGCTGTGCAACCATGAGCAAGTTATTCACCTCTCCTAGCCTCAATTTCCCCACCTTAAAAAATGGAATAACCTACCTGCACCATATGGCTGTTACAAGGATTACATGAGTTGGTGTGTGCAATGTGTTTAGCACAGTGCCTGGCACACAGGAAAAGTACTTTACAGAGAAATGTTTTTTTTTATAATATAGTTTATTGTCGAGTTGATTTCCAAAAAACACCCAGTGCTCATCCCAACAAGTGCCCTCCTCCATGTCCATCACCCATTTTCCCCTCTCCCCCACCCCCCATCAACCCTCAGTTTGTTCTCAGTATTTAAGAGTCTCTTGTGGTTTGTCTCCCTCCCTCTCCTTAACTATTTTTTCACCCTTCCCTTCTCCTATGGTCCTCTGTTAAGTTTCTCCTGTTCCACATAGGAGTGAAAACATGTGGTATCTGTCTTCCTACAGAGAAATTTTTTTATTGTTAATATGAACTAACCAGGGTTTACCATGCTCATTTGTCCAACCACTTTTAACCAAAAGTCAAAATGTGACATGTTGGTGAGCCTTACCTATCTGGTTTCTTTGCTTTGTTTTTTAAATACTGAAAATAGCTATAGACTACCTACCATTTTTTTCCATGTATATTTTTTAACAGCTTAATTGTGATATAATTCACATACCATAAAATCTACCCTTTCAAAGTATATAATTCAGTAGTTTTTAGTATATTCCCAGGGTTGTGCAACCATCACCACTCTCTAACCCCATTACCTCAAAGGAAATCCTACACCCGTTGGCAGTCCCTTCCCGTTCACCCCAACCTCAGCCCTAAGTGACCACCGATCTACTTTCTGTCTCTGTGGATTTACCTATTCTGAATATTTCATATAAATGGACTCATATACGGCATAATCCTTTATGTCTGGCTTCTTTTGCTTAGCATAATGTTTTCAAGGTTTATCCATGTTGTGGCATGAATCAGCACTCCATCCTTTTTATTGCCAAGTAATATCCCATCATATGGATATGCCACAGTTTGTTCATCCATACCTCAGTTGTTGAACATTTGAGATGTTCCACTTTGGGCTACTATGCACATTTGTGTTCAAGTTTCTGTGTGGGCATGTCTTCATTTGTCTTGGGTACAGACCTAGGGGTGTGAAGACACCTATTATTGGGGAGCACAGATAGGGTGACCTCTGCTTCATGGTTCCTGGTTTACAACAAGGTTAAGTGTTCACCAGTGGTGTATTCGGTTCAAAGATAGGCATTTTTGGTTATCACAATCTTTGCATAAAAGTTCGTACCATACTTACATTTAGTTGTTTGTCTTTATTTAGGTGGTTAAATTAACTAGAGCATCATTTCTGATCCCATCTCCTCACTAGACGGTCTGTATCCTTTATACAATGACACAAATATACTAATTTCATTTTTTTTCACCAGAAATGGCCATGAGTCAGCCTACTGTGGAGACTGATCAGTCCTGAAGGCCATCCTAGCTCCAGCCACGTCCCATCTAGAGAATGAAGGTTCTGTGCTATGCTTTAAAGAGTGATTTGATTCTCTCCTATCACGGGTGAGAGGGTGCGTGGTTTAGCCTCATGTTCTTGCAAAGGATCCACAGAGACAAGAAGATTCACTGAGAGCTTTTCCCCAACTTGCCTCCTCATCAAAATTCCTGGCCCACTGCAGTCCTGCCCAGTCCAGATCTCCAGGAACTGTATCTATAGTTTTAGGACCTGAATTTTTAACCTGCTGTTGACCTGCATGGTTTTTCTCAGCAGGCAAATTTGGGAAATGCAGATTTATACATTTCTGCTCAGCCAGCTCTCTAGGGCTTGGGAGGAAGCCAGCTGGCAGCAATATGGCCCCAACTCCAACCCCAGTTAATCTAACCTATCTATGGGGTTACCCCAGGATCCCAAGTGCCCTCTTCTGAAAAGATTTTCAGCAGTCCACAGGCCCCAGGTGGCCTCTAGCCTTTCCCAACTGCCTCTCTGTGCCCCTTTGGAACCTCCTCTGAGGGCCTCTCCTTCAGCCCCTCTCAATGACCCTCATCCCCACCCTTTTTTTCCAAGCTCCTTAAGGGCCTTATTGCCCTCAGGGGGTTCTCACACAGTGGTGCTTAAGAAGGGATCATTAGCCCCATTAGCTGTTTTCAAAGTATTGTCCCAATCCTGAGACCCTTTCAGGAGATCCCCCAAGGTCAAAACTATTTTCATAATACTTTCTTTTTGTATTTGTGTCTTTTAAGACTTTCATTCTCTGGGGAGTGATCCAGAGGCTATGATTACCTTGTAAAAGCATCACCAATGGAATATGTGCTCTGTATTCTTGTGTTTTATAATTTTCTCAGTTTTAATTTCTCATATGATAAATATTGATAGATATAATCCACAAAACCAAAAAGCTCAATAATTTTTAAGAATGTACAGGGATCATTAAGACCAAACTCCTTGAGAACCACTGGCCCAAATGAATCTCTACTGGACGGTAATTACTAATTTGATACATGAGTGGGGGCTGTTTAAGGAGGGGAGGAAATGGGGGGAGGGCTGAGGGGAAGAAAGAGCAAGGGAAGGGAAATAGGGAGGACTGGAGGAGATGGGGGGGTAGGCATGGGAAAAAGAGATAAGAGAGAGAGGGAATAGGAAGGGGAGGTGGGGCAGGAAGGACAGTGGATGGATGGAGGAAACAGGGAAGTAACCGTTGTTGAAGATGTGCCAAAGGCTGAGGTAGGTGCTTTACATATTTTAGGGTTCTCCCAATTCTACGCATCAGGAAACTGAGGCTGAGAGAAATTCAGGTATCATGTATCCTATAATAGTGGTACAGCTGGGTCTGAACCTAGGTGCACACCACGCTGTCCCCATCTTACAGATGGGTCCTGGCGTCAGTGGTGCCACCTTCCAGTCAGCTGGCCAAGTAACTGTGAGTCCGGGACACAAACACCATTATCACCTTTTGCTGCCTTTAAGCTGCTTGTAATCTAGGGAAGGTGTGGAGGAGCTCAAGGGGTGGAAGAGGGAAGTAGATATGGAGTGCCTACCTCTGGTCTCTGGCTCATTCCACAAAAGGGCTGGTAGCTGGGCCCCACTTCTGCGAGGCCAGCTGCCCACTCCAAAGCAGCTGCCTTGATTTCAGTTCACAGGTATTTCCTGTAAAAGCCCATCACCGCACCCCTCCTTACCTGGCCCTCCTTCCTGCCTAACCCTTCGCTAGCTGTGCACACCCAAGAGCACATCCATATGGACCTATCACCATAATTGGCTTGGTAGGTTTGCCCCCAAGTCCTTTAAAAAAAAAAAGAAAGAAAAACTGATTAAAAAACTCCACGCAGCCTTATTTTCAATATGCAAAATACAATTTATTACTTGGAGTTACCCTGGAGTCCCCACATGGTGTGTCATATTCCAAACCAAGTATTTCCTCAATAAATACTAAACAACACCCACTGTGAAATCAAATACTTACGGGGGGGGGGGGGAGGTGGCTTACTGCCAATGGGGGTAAGTGAGTGTTCTAGGGAATATGTTCTTTTTTCCCCCCATAGCTTTTTTGATTGGAAAGTTATGGGCCATTTTTGCACATATACTGAAGATGCTCTCTGCTTCCCCAAACATAACCTTGAATTTGCTTCCCCCTAGTCTAGGTGACTTTTCCTTTGTCCTGTCTTCCTTCACTTCTAGGCGGTCCAGGTCAGAGTGCAGACACTAATGGGTCTGTAGGAGAGAGGGAAGGGGATACCATAACTAGGAGACCGGGAGTAAACTCTGGGATGTTCTGGGAGTGCAGCCTGGGAATTCGGTGAGACACTCAGGGGCCTGACCCTCCAGCGGCTGGCAGGAGCTGGCTAGGCGCATTTCCCCAAGCCCTTGCCCAGACTGGATTCCACTGGGCAAGGGGAGAGAAGGTGGCTCATTCTGGGCTCTCTGGAGTCAAGCAGGGGCCTTTTACATTTCTCTCTCTACCCCAAGGCCTGCTGTGGAGTAAAACCCTCAGTAAAATGTTTGCTTGGCAAATGACTGAACCTCACCATTATATTTACTTTAAAATAATTAATGGAAAAGCTAGCCTGGCTGATTTTTGACTGACTGGTCCATTATGATACCTGAACAAGCAGTTGTGAGGGTGGGCCTAGCACATGCCCTGATGTTTGCAGGATCACCAGGTTCAGAACTGTTTGATGGCCATGCCCTGCTCTAGGTCTGGAAGGACCTCTCTGAGCAGCAGGGCCAGAACTACTACTAGGAGAAGGGCCAGGCTGGCGCAGGGGCAAGAGAGGAGACTGGATGACCTTGGGTACTCAGCACTCACAGCCCAAAGGCACCACAGCAGCCCAGACCACCCCCAGGGCAGGCCTCCACCAGGAGTGATTTTTGGTGTGTGAGGTGACCTTCTATTTCTGTAAGTAGTACATGCCACCTTTATGAATGAACGAATAAGCCTCAACACCTTAAAAACAAAAAAGGACAAGTGATCACATAACAAAAATCCCTGGTGTCTTCCAGAAGGAAATGCTGAATTTCAAATAAAGACAAGGTATTTTTTATGTTATTTTTTCTCAATATAAGAGCAGCAAAGACATTATCACTCGAGACCTATTAATTTGCCTTGTCATTACTTTTTCAATGCAATAAATATGAATATACTTTATATGGATATGATCTACTTTAGCCTGAGTGGATGCTATCAATTCTAAAACATCTACTATTACTAATAGGTTTTTAAATAAGTTTGCGGTCTGGTGTTCCTGCACAGAAAGGTTTTGGTTGCTCTGAGAAGTATTTGTGTCACAAAGAGTATTCAGCTTTACCCTCAAATGACAGGAAATATCCTGTCCAAGTAATCACATCATCACAGAATTCATAAATCAAACATCTGTCCACTCTATGCCTATCTCTCCTTCATTTAGAACTGTCCACAGAGATGGAAATGTTTGATCTGAAAACGACACTACCAGACTGAAAAATAAACTTTTACATTAAAAACATTTTTTAAAAAGTGACTTTGTCCAGGGGCACCTGGGTGGCTCAGTCGGTTAAGCGTCCAACTCTTGATTTCAGCTCAGGTCATGATCTCACGGGTTCGTGGGATCAAGCCCTGCATTGGAGTCTGTGCTGACATCATAGAGTCTGCTTGGGATTCTCTCTCACTCTCTCTCTCTGCCCCTGCCCCACTCATGCACACACTCTCTCTCCCAAAATAAATAAATAAACTTAAAAAAAGTGATTTTGTCCAATTACATTTGGAATTGGAATCTTCTAGCACAGATCAATTGACATAGTCTGCCTCATGTAGTGCATTATGATCAGCACTTCTAGAGGAAGGTTCCAAAAGACACAGTGCACACTGAGAAGAATCAGATTTTAAAGTGCTCTGAAAACAAATTTGATTCAAGGAAATACTACAGGATGTGTTAAATGCTGAATCCTGTTGGTAATAGAATGAGTTGAGACTATATAATTAGAATAACCTTAAAAATGGATAAATTTTAAAAAGTGTTCAAAATGCAAATCACTGTACTTGAAGATGTCCTAGTGCTGGAGGCTCACACTGGTATCTTTCCAGGGGTGGTACTGTTAATAGTAATATTGGGGACGCTGAGTGAACTTCAGCCATGGAGTTGCTCCTTTAAGCTAAGTTGCAATGGCCCTCAGATCCTCTAGAAGAAAGATCTATTTACATATGACGATTTCAAATTCTACTCTCAGGTGTGCATTGTGAAGAGACGATTAAGCCCAGACCTGCAAAGACAGGAACACAAACAGATACTTTGTAGTCCCTTAGTAGTTAATGACTTGCAAAACTGGAGTTTAAAGAAAATCAAGGTTACACACACACACACACACACCCCACATCCAAAATACAGCACTCACATGTCTTGGATGGATTACACCTTACTCCTGGCAACTCAAAGGTACTTCTTTGGACCTGACTTCTCCCCCAGCCCCACTTAGCTAATCATCTGAAGTGCATGTGTGCCTTCTTACTAGGGACTCATAACTCTCAGGCTAAGTAGCAAAACCATCTGTACCCACACAGCTCACTGAATACATTAACATGACTACTAATTTAGGAAACTCTTGCCTAGAAGATGAAGCCACAGAAAACTTTGTTGTTTGTTTTAGGAACTGCACGAAAATCCTTTAATCTATTTATCCTAAGAGTAGATGACTCAACTACTCTCTTTAGAAAAGACATTTCTCAGGCCAACAAATGATTGGTTACTTTTCAAGACTGTCTTCAAAATCCTCTTCCTCCCCCAACACTGTGTCCAGCAATCTTAAAATTATTATGGCACACAATTGTCCAATCCTAGTTAAATCCCTCCATCTGGCCTTAAACCAGACCCCCCCCCCCACCTCATAAACATCTGCCTTTGTTCTTCCCTTCTAAGATGCCACTAAGATTGTCATGTTTGTGCTTTGCCCCCTAAATTTTGCTTTATGAATATTGGAGGGATTTCTGGGGAGCCAACATCCAACAAAGTCACAGAGCTCTTTGAGAATCTGATGAGAGCCATGAGGACACTTTTACCAGAAAAATGGACACACATGAAAGGTGACATGCAATTTCAAGAGCTTCATGGGTCTCCTAAAACCCCCCCTGTGGGTCTCACAGGGCTGTGTCACCATGGGATAAGAACCCTGAACTACTGGGAGGCACTCTGTGGTTTGCCAAAGGCTAGAATCAGAAGAGTCCTACTTTTAGATTCAAAGGGAATCTTTTGGATTACCTACCCCAATTATTACCTCAATTACTTGCTGATACACAGTTGTTTAATCTATGCTTGAACACTTGCATTGATGGGGAACTCATCCCTTCTGTGGCCATAGAGTTGAAATTAGAGTTCTTTCTGGCTGACACAGCCCATCCGAGCTTACCCTGAGCCTCTGTTTAAAGAGGCCAATCACTTCTCCTCTCACACACAGAGTAAAGTAGTTACTCACTTTACTCACACACAGAGTAAAGTGCTCTCTTACTCTTAGGGTATGGTCCCATGATCCTGAGCAGAAAGCAGTCCCGTCGGGGGAAACTCGTAGGGTGCTAACGCGGTTTTCATGTCCAAACAGTATGGAGACTCGGGACCCCTTAAGAACATCCCAGACATTGATGGTATAATCGTTGTATCCAGCAAACAGCAGGCGCCCTCAAAGTAGAAGGATATGATGGTTACTGACCCAGTTCCTCTCTTTGTTTTTCTTTTCATGACTTTCACTAACTCACTTGCCCATTCATTCATTCATTCATTCAACAGTGATTTAGTGCCCACTCTGTGCCAGGCACTGTGCTTTGCCCTGGGGATTCAGAGAAGAGAAGCTGCTGCCCCGTGTGGATGGTGGTGGTGGTGGTGGGTAGGCAGGCAGGCAGGCAAGCACCTAAATTGACACATGGTAGCACTATGTGATAAGGGCTGTAATGGAAGTGCTTAGCTGTGTGTGAAGTGCTGTGTGACCGTGAAGGAAGAGGGATCTAGGAGGGCACTGAGGAGGAAGTGACATGAGTTGGCTGAGGGCTGAATAGGAGTTCACCAGGCAGAGAAGAGAGGCAAAAGATGCTGTAGGTAGCACAGCAGCATGCATGCATAAAAGCACAGATGCAGAATGGGGGCTGTGTCTGGGGAAACTGAATGGTCCTGTCAGTGCTGCCCTAACTTTCACTAGCAGCCTCCCCCACAGAGAGGGCAGAAGTGCCATGAGCTTCAAGGCATTGAGAAAGGGGCTCCTGCTGTACCCCCCTCCACCTCTGGAAAAGTCCCTTTTCAGAATGGAAGGCCGAGGAGGAAATACCTAATTAAAGGCCTTTAATTACACATTTCAAGGCACTGTAGATATGAAGTTTCATATAGCATTGTCTTGAAGAACAGCATTAGGTGGGCACTGCCTTCATTTCCCCTAAAATGAATGGGGTAGGTGAAGCCCCTTCAGGTAAGGTGAGGTGGGGTGGGAGGTTGGGGAGGAAAACTGGTGCAGATGTAGACTGCATAACACACTGGCTCACAGGAAGTTCAGCTATAAGCTGGATCAGGAGCTGGGTTTCATTTAGGTCCTGTCTTACAGTCCCGGGAAAGTTCTGAAATAAAATCTTACCACTGAGGGAGAAGTCCACACTGGATGCTCCAAATATGATACTCTCTTTGGAATAGATGGCAACCTCCCTGTCTGCCCGGAGGTCATAGAGACGACACTGGGGTGACAAAGAAAACAAAGAAGGACTTATTTCTGGCTCTGGGTTGATGAAGAGATGACCACAGGCCTATATGCAGTGCCTTGTGTAGTTTTAGGGATAAGGGAAATACCTCCAGTTTTCTCCCCTAGTATTTTCTCCCTTAATCCTGATTCCTATTAATCGGGATGGATCAGTGGAGACTCAAAGAAACAGCAATTACAGAAGCTTTTTGGGGTACAAAACCAGAAATGAAACCCCTTTTTTTCTGATAAAGGATATTCATTGTAGAAAATTCAGAAAAACTCAGAAATGCCTAAAGAAGGAAATAAAAATCACCCCAAATCCTGTAAGTGTTTACTAACATCTACGCTATTTCCTTCAGTCTTATTTCCATTTTATGTGTGTATTTAAATGGAGTGGATATTTCATTATTACTTCAATTAACATTAGGTTATAAGTTTTTTCCCCTCATATCATTAATCTTCAAAACACATGACTAACATGGTTGTTTATATTCCTCATGTGGATATATCAGAATATGTTTAGCCATACCTTTTGACTGTATCTAATTTTTCTCTTTTATAAATAAAATGTTGATGACCATTCTTTTTTTTAAGTTTATTTATTTTTGATAGAGAGAGAGAGAGGGAGAGAGAGTGCACAAGCAGGGGAAAGGGAGAGAGAGTGCACAAGCAGGGGAAAGGCAGAGAGAATCCCAAGCAGGCTCTGCGCTGTTAGCAAGGAGCCTTATGTGGGGTTGAAACTCACGAACTGTGAGATCATGACCTGAGCAGAAATCAACAGTTGGATGGTTAACCAACTGAGCCACCCAGATGCCTCTTGATGACCATTCTTCTGTAAAAATCTTTATACACATCTCTGATGTTTTCCTTAGAATAGTTAAGGAATCGAGTCCTTAGAATAAAACTGTTTCCAAGAAATAGTGTGACCAGATCAAAGGGTAGGGATGTTAGAAAAGCCCTTGATTTGTATGGCAAAATTGTTCTCCGGAAGGGTGGTACCAATGGTCCTAACTCCAGGCTCCTTTACCACATCACTTCCATGATGGACCATTTCACTGCTAATCCAAATGACCACTGATCACTTAAACTTGCATGTATTGGGTTACTGGTGGTCTGAAAATGTTTTCAGGTGCTTGCCATGTTGGATTTACTGCTTTGTAAACAGTCTGCATTGTATCCTCTTTTTTTAAATTAGGGTATTATCGATTGTGCAACCCTATTTATAGCTAAACAATTTCAATTTGGTCTGTCATATAGGTGGCAAGAATTTTTCCCAGATGTATGCCCTTATAATCTGTTATACATTTTTTGGCATACAGAAGTTTTAAATTTTTATTATTAAAACATTCAATCTACTCCTTTGTAATTTCTTCCATAGGAGCAAATTCAGATGAAAACCACTATTTAATAAGATACTAAATATTCTGAGGACACCAAAGGCAACTTTTTTCTCTAGAAAAATAGGTCAATATAACTTGGCAATTAGTATCAAAAGCCTTAAAAGTAGTTCTATTTTTGACTTAGCAAGTTCATGTTGGGGAATTAATTCTAAGGAAATAATAAGTACCAAAAATACTTACTTATAGCAGTGTTCTTTAACAGAAAAAAAAAAAACCCTGAAAGACCTAAATGTCCAAAAATTGACTAGTTAATGTCCATAACATGGAATACTATTCAATCACTAAGAAAATACAATGCAGAAAGGTTAATTATTGGCATGGGAAAGTGTTCACAATCTATTGCTAAGTGAAAAAAGCAAATTATAAAGCACTTTGTTAAAAAATAAAAAAGACAGAAAGGAATTCACCCAACTGTGATTTTTCTTGGGTTAGGAGATTAAGATATTTTAATCCCCCTTCCAACTTTTCCTCAATGAATTCACATTACTACTGTAATAAAAAAATGTTTTTTTAAAAAATAAAATTAAATCGCTGCATCTCTCTCTCAAATAGGAAAAGCTCTCTATAACTTAGAAACATACCGTAGCATCATCTGATCCTGAAGCAAAGGCATCTCCGCTTGGATAGTATCTGCAGAGACAAAGTTTGGGTAGAAAGCACTGTATTTAGGGTGGTAATTCCCAATTCTGAATGTTCATCAGAATCATCTGGAAATCATCTGGGAAGGTTGTCCCATGCGAGGTCCATGGAATTGGAATCAGAATCTCCACTTCTAGGAACACAAGGACCATTCCTTACAGAGGCCAGGAAGGGAGGCTCATCTGGCTGGCCCACTGGCCTCTAGTTTTCTTCCCTATAAGTAGAGGACAGTGACAATGGTCTTGCAGAGTGTGGGTGAGGAGGAACTGAGATAATACGTGTATATGCACCAGGCACTGAACACAGATCAGGCCCCCTGTAACCGTAGTGTCCGATGATCACACACCTCATTCCTGGGACTTGGCTCAGCTCAGGGATAAGAAAGTGATTATCCACAGAGATGCTGGAATCAGATATCCAGAGCCTTGCTCATATCTCTGCAATGATCCCTTGCTACATGTGATACCTCTGGCAAAGGACTTCATCTTGCCCAGCCTCAGTTTTCTCATTTGAAAAGTGAGGATGATAATGCATTTTCCCTGTTGAGGAGACTGAATAAGATAGTATAGGCAAAGAGCTGGGCATGGTGCCAAACAAAAAGCATTCAGCAAATGATGGCTATTAATGTAACATTCTCATTGTCTTCTCAGTAGTTAGGATTCCTGGGGAGAAGAAAGTTTAAATTGAGACCTAATGGATGTTAGAGGAAGAGAAGTCAGGGTAGGGGGAACAGCATGGGTGAGAGAATGTGCATTTTAAAGCTGTATTTTGTGAATATGTTGGTGTTCAATTTATTTTTGTGGCTTTATATTCTATCTGCATCTTACCAACTTCATTTACTATCTGTATTAGTTTTCTATGATCTTCTAGGTAATTACTGCACATTTGCCAAAGTTAAGTGTCTTTTCCCTTTATCTCTATCCTACAGTTGAGGGCAAAAAGCCAGAAAATTCTTACAAACATTTCTATTGTTCACGTAAATAAGCACGGTTATCTTGTTCTTGCTTTTAAGGGGAACAAGTCTAGTGCTTTCTCACTAATTATAATGAAGATGCTTGCGTGATTATGTTTCAAATACCATCTTGACAGTGCCATCTTCTAAATTTACATGTCAAGTCCTCACCTCTCTCTTGGGATCCAGTTCATACATAGATCCTGCTACCTACTTAATGTCTCTACTTCATTGGATACAGGCAACTCAAATATAAATATCCCAAAACAGAGCTCCATCATCCATGTGCAATAACAGACTCGTACCTGCACCTCCCCAGTCTTCCCGGTCTTAGTAAATGGATCACTGCTTACTGCCCCTTATAAAAGGTTTGGGTTCCCAAGCTCTGGGTTCTTCTCCTGTAATGCAACCCTTGGCCCGTGCAGGCCTCATTTGACACTCTCCATTTCACCCTGTGGAACTGGGGCTCAGGAAACCAGCACATAAAATGCTGATATCTGGCTACTGCCACTGCTGGGAGTTATAAACTGTCCTTCATCTTGAACCCAGGAGTCTCATGTCTTCTGTCAGCATGCATGAAACTGTGGTGGCCTAAACTTATAGCTTGCAGCTAGGACAAAATCTCAGAAATGTCACAATTCTGGACATCTCTGTCTCCATAATGTCTTCTTTAGTTCCAGCCACCATCACCTCTTTCTTGAACTCACACACAACAACTTTCTAATCGGCCATCATACTTCCATTCTTGCTTTCCTACAATCTATTCTCCAAAGAGCAGCTGGAGTGATCTCTTAAAGGCAAAACAGAGGCCATGTCAGCCAGCTCCTACCTGGCCTTTGGTTAGGTCCCTCCATATCTTATCTTACTCCAGCTCTCTGCAAGCCTTGGCTCTTTCAAGGCTTTCTCAGAGAGGCCTTCCCTGATCATTCTAAGCAATAACCCATCCCATCCCATCTGCCTGTTTTATTTTTCTTACAGCACATTTATCACTACCTTAAATTAAGTTGTACATTTGTTTATTTGTGTTTGTCTTGTCTCCTTATCTCTGGAACAATGTCTAGCATATAAGTCTCCAAGAATACTTGCTGAATAAATGAACAGGAAATATGGACTCTGCTTAGGGAGGATAATATCAATTGCTCCTACTGCCATTAATAAAAATATCCAAGAGATCTGGCATGCTGTTCAGTGCACCACAAATCTGCCTTTCTTGCTGGAGAGACCTCTCTCAGCCAAGTAAACTGAGTCTGGAGGTGGTTCCTAGGCCGAGCATTACCCCAGGCCAGGGATTACCAGCACAACAGAGAAATTACGTGAACATTCTACTCACTGACCGGACACTGTTGATGTCGGATTCATGTGTTTCAAAGGCCTGCACGCACTGGCCGGAGCGCATGTCCCACACCATGGCTTTCTTGTCACATCCCTACAAATGCAAAGTTACCCAGAGTTATGGCCACTGCAAGGACTGTGTACAGGCGGGCATGAGTTCCTGTTATGTAACAGAGCCATTTACTTCCCATGAGTAAGGGCTGACAACATGCTTTTCTGAGATTAGCTTTCCTCAACTGATAAGCCCTTAGAAAGCCAGAACCAGATCTCAGGGTATGCAGGGGGCAAGGGAAGGCACCCAGCTTCCCCTTTCAGCATGTTTTTTTTTCTTTTGCATCTTTCCAAGTTGGTGCAAATGCTCCAGAGCCTCCTTCTTGCTTTCCTCCTGGGCATTTCTCTCTCCATTTTGTCCTCCCCTTTCTCATTCCTCTTTATTTCTGCCTCCCAGCTCAGGGGGGAGGGCAGGCATACTGTGGGTGCCCAGTGGGATGGCCCAGCTTTCTCTCAGGTGTAGGGGGCAGCCCTGAGCAAAGGTGGAGCACCAGGTGACCCCTGGGCCATCTGTACCTCTGCAGCATGCCACTAAGGGTCGTGATCTTGCCAGCAGTTAGCTGGATATCTCTAGCAAGTCACCGTCTAGGGCTTCTGCCTCAATACCTATAAACCCCCTCTCTGGGTTGCCAACATGACCCAGAGAATCATAAACATGAGGTTTTCATGTTATACTATCATGGTTCTAGGAGCATTTGACAAATTCCTGCAGAGTGACCCTGTTATCAAGTTTGGAGAGTATAATGTAGACTCTCAATAGTCAAATAGAAGAAGTAATGACTTAAAATTGGTGTTTAAGTTGCTGGTTTCAAGAGAAAAAGAGTGGGATGAAGTACCATAACTGGTATTTCAGGAAAATCCGCTGTAGGGGTTCAGCACTCTGATTATCTTTAATGAGAATGTGGACAAAGCAATCAAGAGTGTCTTCCAATCTTTGAGGACACTAAATTAGATGGAGTTTAGTGCCCTGAAAGAGACAATATACTCTACAATGATATTAACAATTTGAAAAGACAGTGTAGTTGAGGAAGGATAAATATAGTTATTCAAAGGCACAGAAATGAAACATTTACAGATGGGGCCAAATACCCAAGAAGAAAATGGGATCCCTGCTGATGACAGATCTCACAGCCCTCGCCTGACGCTGAGCACTAAGACACAGGCAGCTTGGAGCGAAGGGCTCTTGTGTCTTCCAGCTGCAAACACCATGTGACACTGTGTCTAGCACTGTCCTCTCTCACCAGTGTCCTGACTAAAGTGAGACAGGACCTGAGTCAGGTTGGCCTGCTTAGTTCCCTGTTCTTATTCACTCCTGATGTATGTGTAACACACGGTCAACTCTTCCACCTACTGCTCATAATATCTGGGGGGAGTGGGAGTATTATTTTGCATTATGCCTGATTTACACATGAGGAAGTTCAGTCAGATAGCAGAGCCAGGACCCAGGCATCCTAGTCTAGTGCTCCTCTGTGCCACTGTGACCTTGTGTACCTGGCCCTGAACCTTCAACTATTCTGTTCCCTGTGCCCTGTGGTGGGAGAGCAATAGCGACTGACAGGGGTGGGGCGGGAGGGTGTCTCACAAGCCCCAAGCCCTGATTACGCCACAGCACTGCCTCACCTCGGCAGCCGTCTGACTGGTTTGGTACCCCTTTGGCTCATCTCCAATGCTCTCAGATGCTAACTCTGCTACTTGTTTGAGGAATGACATTTTCAACTGTGGCAGATATGCAACTCGAGCCATAGCACTCATATTAGGAGAACATTCCAGATCCCTCTGTAGACTGAATGTCAGCAGCAGGAGACCCTCACAGCTCAGCACCATAATTGCCCACCACGCAGTGCCACTGCCATGGGAGCCGGGGGTGTGGAAGTAAGCAGAGGCCAATTCCTGCAGCCCCTTCTAGAGAAGTGTCTGATCCAGTCCCCAAAACCGCCAGCATGAGCCTCCCATGGAGACAGACGGCCCCTAGGGATTTTCCTTGGGTGTTTACCCCAGACACGAAGGTGTTGCCTGTTTCCGAGGGCGCCAGGTCCAAGCAGAGCACGTCAGCCCCGTGCCCGTGGAAACTCTGCAGCAGCTGCCCGCTCTCCACATCCCACAGGGCACACGTGCCATCGCCACTCGCCGTCAGGATCTGTCCCCAGAAAAGGACAGGAAGAGTGCTGTTATTATGGCTTCTGTCAGGGGAAGTCAATCAGACGCTTCAAGCTGGAAGGGGAAAAGGTGCCTGCTTGGACACACACACAGGCCTTGCTGTATATGTGGATTCAAGCACAGAAATCTTTCTCCTATATTGAGGGGAAATCATTTTTGACAGCCTCACTGTCCCTGAGATGTGTGTCGATGTGCCTGTCCTCCTCCGGGGTATGAAATTCGGAAGGCCTCTGTGCTGTATCTGCAGGGCCATGTGCCTGCTGGCGTGCAGGAAGTGCTCCATGAACATCTGTTGAACAGCACCTTGAGTGGCTCCCACAAGCAGGCCGGACGCTCAAAGTGCTTCTCAGACATCAATGTGCTCCCTACCCACCTCGCTGCAGGTTAATATTGCACTGAGTTGGGGGATGGGGGTGGTGCTGAGATGCCACAGTTCTCACAGACTCTCAGGTCATACCAATGCTGATCATTGGACCCACCCAGAGCAGCAAGGGTCAGGCAGCATTTTCTTAGACACACTGTCCTGTGGCTGCTTCTTTCCAGAGCAGGGTGCTGCCTGAGATGGTTCTAGGGCCACTGATAAGGCCACGCTCATGCACTCACGTATTCAACAAACATTTGCTGTGTGATGACGTTCAGGTGCTGTGCTAACAGGCATTGATCAGGGTTTGCACAACGATTGTGTCTTGATCTCTGCTCTCCTGGAGCTCAGTTCAACAGACTTGGCCATAAGAACTGATACCAGCCTCATTCCCTACCCCTGTGTTAAACAATTCTGAGACCATGCATACTTTCCCGGGGCTATGTTCGACAATACTGAGACCAAGTAAAAACAACCTAGCTGCTGGCTTCAGGAAATACCTGCTCCTGCAAGATATGACTGTAAACCAACTCAACAACTTACTTATCAAGACTAACAGCTTGTCATCAAGACTGACTTCAAGACCCTTACCTTGTGGGCTTCACCAATCCAAAGCTATTAGTGTTATAATCATTTTCCTGCCTGGAGAGACTCACCTTAAAATCGCCCAGCTTGGACCCCATAACCCTCCAAGTACCCTTCCCTGATTTCTTCATTTTGAGATGCTACGGAGACTTTGTCAAGTTGGGATTCTCCCTTGCTGCACTAGGTCTAATAAACTTGACATTGCTGGATAGCACGTTTTTCTGAGAATCTTAGCAAACAAGATGATGAGGACTCACAATGGAGTGAGAAGTGCTGAGATACAGGCAGGCCCATGGGAGGGGCAATCAACCCATTCTGGCAACATCTGAGCTGGTCTTTTTAAAAAAAATTTTTTTTAAGTTTTTTTATTTATGAGAGAGAGAGAGAGAGAGAGAGAGAGACAGCATGAGTGGGGGGAAGGGCAGAGAGAAAGGGAGACACAGAATCTGAAGCAGGCTCCAGGCTCCGAGCTTTCAGCACAGGGCCCAATGCAGGGCTTGAACCCACAGACTGTGAGATCATGACCTGAGCCGAAGGCAGAAGCTTAACTGACTGAGCCACCCAGGCACTCCTGAGCTGGTCTTCTAGGATGAGTGAGAGCTTTCCAGAGGAACGGGACAGAGGGCATGCAGGTGAAGGCCTATCTCTGCACCAAAGGAGAGGTGTGCCTGGTATAGAGTGAGGACTTTAGCCTGTAGGCCAGACTGAGCTGTGGGAAGCGAGAGGATAAGATCAAAGATATTTTAGGGAAATCTGTCTAAGATCAGTGCAGCAGCCCTCAAGCAGCCTGTATATAACTTACAGGTACACAGGCCAGCCCATACTGTGAAAGGAACCCTGCAGTGCCTGGGGTGAGGGTGTTAGGGTTTTAACTTTTGTCAGGGCCAGTGTGTGTAAGGCTTGGGCTCTAGCTGAGCATAGCCTCCTGGGGCTGGGAGAAAGGCAGCAGAGACTCCGGGATCACAGCCTCTCAGCTCCAGCTGCCCGTACTGCAGGGCCCGGGGCAGCCTGTCCTGAGCAGCCATGGGCTGGGAATCCACAAGGGCTAAGCCCTGGATAGCACAGCACCCCCCACACCCCACCTTCCTGCTTCTCCCAGGGCCTGGATGAGGTGAAAAGAGAGCACAAGAAGTGGCTCTTGCAGTGAAACTGCCCACAGAGAGAGCCCTCTGTGGGTGGAGATTACTGATGGCTGAGGAAAGCAAATGGGCTCCAGGCTTTAGGACTGCCAGTATTGAGTGCACCCACTGACCGCACTGCACCCCCAAATTCCTTCTGCTGGTGGTGTTCTCTCCTCTCCATACTTTCTGTTCTCTTTCCTTTTCTCTTACATTCTGGGCCTAGCACTTACAGAGAATCTCTTTTCTATGCATTTAGGAAACACATTACAAGGAGGGAAATCTGTTCCCACCTTGGCCTTGTGTCCTCCAGCTGTCCGATCTGATCCGGAGCATATTTCCTGCCAGGCAGTCTGGGGAAGCCTAGAATCTCCTTGCAGCCAGGAGAAGCCGCTTCAGAGCTCTTCCCTGGAGCAAGGGCTGGGTGAGTTCCAAGAGCTCAGGCTTCTTGGGTGTGGCCCCCAAGGCCCTCCTCAAAGCTCTCACGCAGGGGCAGCTCTCAAATTTGGAGAATCTCCAAGGCTGCAAAGCCCCTACAGCTGTCCACGGGACTCACTCCATCCTTGGCTTTAAGAGGCCTTCCTTTAAGAGGTACGGGGCACCTGGGTGCTCAGTCGGTCAAGTGGCCAACTTCGGCTCCTGTCCGTGAGTTGAAGCCCTGCATGAGGCTGTGCTGACAGCTCAGAGCCTGGAGCCTGCTTCGGATTCTGTGTCTCTCTCTCTCTCTGCACCCAACTCCCTCAAAAATAAATAAACATAAAAAAAAAAAAAAGAGGCCTAGGTACACCTGACAAGGTGACCTAGGCTGGTAAAAGTAGCTTATGAACACACAAGACTTGGATTAGGTCTTAATTTGGGTACTTATATCTTATCATATGCTATAATTCCCTTTAATTTCTCCTGGCCCACACCCATTCCTGTCCTATAGGAAAGGGCCAATAATCTCTAATCTTCTTTGGGAAATCCAAACAATCTGCTTTAAACAATTATTTCACCCGAGCTCTTTGGGAATTTTCTATACCATATTCTTCAATCAAAGAAATAGTTTTTAAAAGTTATACATAAATCCTCAATAGTAAAAAAATTTTTTAAAATACTTTTACTATGTTTGTGATCTTCATTACAACATAAGTAAAAATAGAATTTAAGAGCCCAATGCTCATCACAATAAATGCACTAAACAGAACCTCTAACTCGCTGTCAGTCATTTATTCTGGAACGTAGAGATTTTGTAGGTTTAACACCATAGTCTTATACCAGCCCCTTGAGTTTTTCTTTTTCCATCCTTGATCCCCAAAATATAAGGAAGCTTAAGGTTCATTAAGGTATGCAAACCAGGTCATGCATCTGAATTAGCCAGGAAGCTTTGTGTAAATATTAATAAGTAATAAAGCAATAAAACCTAAAATTTATTGATAGTTACCAGAGGCAGTACTAAGTATTTTACGCAAATCATCTCACCCTCCGAAACTCTTATGAGGGAGGAATTCACTACCATTCTCACTTGCAGGTAAGAAAAACAAAACAGAATAAAACCTTGTTTAGGACTGGCTGGTTAGAATACAGTGAAGCCAGGATTTGATCCCAGCTGTCCAACTCCGAGCCAAGATCTCTACGGGGCTCTGTCTCCCGGGCTGCAACCCACAGGGGTAGCCAGCAGGACCTTCTCTACCTTGGGCTAGCTGCTTGCTAGGAGGAAAGCACTTTCTACCTCACAAGTGCCCCATTTAAACCTCAACTCCAGCACCTGTGGCCACACAAAGCGATGGTGATGGGACACCACCAGAGGGACTTCAGATGCCTGAAGGCTCACTGTTCTTGCTTCCCTCTGAGTCCTCCTTCATCCAGACTAAACGTCCTGTGTTGCTTTAGCTGCTTGCTCCTCAGGCCCAAAGACATCTGGTTCTGGCCATAGCAGCCAGCCAGGCCACAGCACCCCCTACCGTACAGGTGTGTGAAAAGCCTGGTCGTTAACAACAGGTGCAAACACTGCATCCTTTGGTCAGCAATGAAACAGTCGGTTACCCAGTCACCTGGGGCTCCCTGCTGAGAACCTTGCCTCCCTGCTGACCTCAAGTCAGCTGAGCCAGGGTGGGCCATGGAAGGCTTTAATTTGACTCAGATGCTCTCCTCATTATAAGAAACCCAAATCAGAGCTCCAGAATGGTTCAGTTGGTTAAGTGTCCGACCCTTGATTTCGGCTCAGGCCATGACCTCATGGTTCATGAGATCGAGCCCCTCACTGTGGGGCTCTGTGCTGACAGCGTGGAGCCTGCTTGGGGTTTCTCTCACTCCCTCCCCCCACCCACACTTTCTCTCTAAAAATAAACATTAAAAAAAAAAAAAAAAGAAACCCAAATCTGATGCAGCCCCTGAAGTGGCTCTCTGCCCTTCTACAGGGTCAGCCCAGACATTCAGGGGACCCTGTGATCTGGCCCTGCCCACCTATTGGCTGCCTGCATCCCACTGGGCTGTTCTCACACTTCACCGGCAACACCCTCTCCCTCCAAGGCTGGCTCAGGCAGCCCTTTGCAGCAAGTCTGGGACCACCCCTCCCGCTCTGAGCTCTGAGCTTCCCCCGCTGTTCAATCACAGATGGTTTCCATGAAGGTCCTGAGAACAGAGGACGGTGTCAGCGAGTCCACCCCCAGAACCGGTAGTATCCGGCAATGTGGGTGGTGGGCACCCATGAAAATTTGCTAAATAGACATGAATGAATAAACTAAGGATCCTTTTATGACTTGTTAAGAAAACTTAGTCAAAGTTTTGAAGTTGGCTTATTCAAAGTAGGGGACAGATTTACTATTGGAAGCTTTTACTTTTGGCATCTGTTAAAACAGGAGTGTAAAGTAGGTACAGTGAGGTGTGTAAAGTGCACAACCCTGAGGCTCAGCAGCTCACTGCAGTTTTACTCATGTACAGCAGCTCATGTAAGCACCACTCAGACTGAAAGATAGGAACTTCCACCCAATCAGAAGGTTCTCTGTTCCATTCCCACAACCACCAAGTCAATTAGAGGAGGATGTTTTATGTGATATGCAGTTTATCTCAACTCTATCATTAATAGCCCTGACTTTCTTCATTTCTGATTTATTAAAAATAATAATGATAACCAATGAGAAATAAGAGGAGCTTCCTCTCAGAGCCAGCTGCTGGAGCACACCCCTCCAGTTAAGAAAGACACCAGACTGGCACTACTTACAATGCACAAAATAGACTTTAAAACAAAGAGGGGCACCTGAGTGGCTCAGGTGGTTAAGTGTCTGACTCCTGTTCTCACCTCAGGTCATGATGATCTCATGGTTCGAGAGTTTGAGCCCTGCTTGGGATCCTCTCTTCCCTCTCTTTCTGCCCGTATCCCACTCACACTCTCTCTCTTTCTCTCAAAATAAACTTATGAAACTAAAAAAAATAAAACAAAGACTAACAGGAGACAGAGAAGGGCACTACATAATGACAAAGGGAAAAATCCAACAAGAAGATACAACAATTGTAAATATCTATGCACCTACATAGGAGCACCTCAATAAATAAACATAACAGACATAAAAGAAGAAATTGACAGTAATATAATAATAATATGGGACTTTTAACACCCCACTTATATCAATGGATAGATCATCCAGACAGAAAATGAACTGACTGTGGCTTTGAATAACACATTGGACCAGATAGACCTAACATATATTTTCAGAATACTCCATCCAAAACCAGTGGAATGCACATGGTTTTCAAGTACACAAAGAACGTTCTCCAGAAGACATCAGATTCTGGCCACTAAACGAGCCTTAATAAATTCAAAAAGATTGAAATTATATCATGCATCTTTTCCAAGTATAGTGGTATGAAACTAGAAATCAATCATAAGAAAAAATCTGGAAAGAACACATGGAGGTTAAATAACAGGTTACTAAATTTAATGGATGGGCCAACTAAGAAATCAAATAAGAAATGAAAAAATACATGGAAACAAATGAAAATAAAACACAACAGTCCAAAATTGTTGGGATGTAGCAAAAGCTGTTCTAAGAGGGAAAATTATAGCAATATAGGCATGCCTCAAGAATCAAGAAATATCTCAAATAAACAATCTAATCTTAGGCCTAAAGGAGCTAGAAAAAGAACAAAGCCCAAAGCAAGTAGAAGGAAGGAAATAATAAAAATTAGAGAAGAAACAAATGACATAGAGATTAAAAAAACAATAGAACACACTAATGAAACCAGTAGCTGGTTCTCTGAAAAGATCAACCAAATTGATAAACCTTTAGCCACACTCATCAAAAAAAGAAGAGAGACAACTCAAATAAATAAAATCTGAAATGAAGGAGAAGAAATAAAAACTGACACCTGGAAAACACAAAGGATTTTAAGAGGACATTATGAAAAATTATATGCCAATGAATTGGATAATATAGAAGAAATGAATAAATTCCTAGAAACATATAACCTTCCAAAACAGAATCAGGAAGAAATAGAAAATTTGAACATGGGTGCCTGGGTGGCTCAGTCAGTTAAGCATCTGACTTCAGCTCAGGTCATGATCTCATAGTTCATGAGTTCGAGCCCAACAGCAGGCTCTATGCTGACAGCTCAGAGCCTGGAGCCTGCTTTGGATTCTGTGTCTCCCATTCTTTCTTCCCTTCCCCCACTTGTATTCTGTCTCTCAAAAATAAATAAACATTAAAAAAATTTTTAAGTAAAAAAATTAAAAAAAGAAAATTTGAACAGACTGGTTACTAGTAATGAAACTAAGTTAGTAATAATAATAATAATAAATAATAATAATAAAAGCTCCCAAAAAACAAAAGTCCAGGACCAGATGGATTCACAGGTGAATTCTACCAAATATTTAAAGACAAGTTAATACCTATTCTTCCAAAGTGTTCCAAAAAATAGAAGAGGAAGGAAAGCTCCCAAATTCATTCTACAAAGCCATCATTACCCTGATACCAAAACTAGATAAAGGCACTACTAAAAAAGAAAACTATAGGCCGATATCTCTGATGAACATAGATGCAAAAATCCTCAACAAAATATTAGCAAACTGAAACTGATCCCGACAATACATTAAAAAAAATCGTGATAAGTAGGATTTATTTCAGAGATGCAGGGTGGTTCAATATTCACAAGCCAATCAATATGATACCTGGACATTAACAAGTGAAAGGATGAAAAGCTTATGATTATCTCAATAGAGGAAGAAAAAGCATCTGACAATCTTCAACATCTATTCATGATAAAAACTCAACAAAGTAGGCTTAGAGGGAATATACCTCAACGTAATTAAGGCCATAAATGAAAAACCCACAGCCAACATCATACTGAATGGTGTAAAATTGAGAGCTTTTCTTCTAAGATCAGGAACAAGACAGGATGTCTACTCTCAACCTTTTAACTCGACATAGTATTGGAAGTCCTAGCCACAGCAATCAGACAAGAAAAAGAAAGAAAAGGCATCCAAACTGGCAAGGAAAAAGTTAAACTGTCACTATTTACAGATGACATGAGAGTATATATAGAAAACCCTAAAGACTAGCAAAAAAACTACTAGAACTGATAAATGAATTCAGTAAAGTTGCAGGATACAAAATTAATATAGAGAAATCTGTTATATTTCTATACACTAGTAATGAAGCAGCAGACAGAGAAATTAAGCAAACAAGTCCACTGGGGCACCTGGGTGGCTTAGTCAGTTAAGAATCCAACTCTTGATTTCAGCTCAGGTCATGGTCTCACAGTTGGGGAGTTCAAGCCCCGCGTCGGACTCTGCATTGTCAGTGCAGAGATAATTACTGCCCGTGTTTTCTTTTATGAATTTTATGGTTTCAGTTCTCACGTTTAAGCCTTTAATCCATTTTGAGTTTATTTTTGTGTGTGGTGTAAGAAAGTGGTCCATTTCATTCCTTAACATGTTGCTGTTCAGTTTCCCCAGCATCATTTGTTGAAGAGACTTTTTCCCATTGTATATTCTTGCCTCCTTTGCTGTAGATTAATTGACCATAAAAAGTGTGTATTTCTGGACTCTATTTTATTTCACTGACCTATGTATCTATTTTTGTGCAAGTACCATACTGTTTTGATCAATACTGCTTTGTCGTATAACTTGAAATCTGGGATTGTGATTCCTCCAGCTTTGTTCTTCTTTCTCAAGACTGCTTTGGCTATTTGGGGTCTGTTGCAGTTCCATACAAGTTTTAGGATTGTTTGTTCTAGTTCTCTGAAAAATGTTGTTAGTGTTTTAATAGAGTTTGTATTATATCTGTAGATTGCTTTGGGTAGTATGGACATTTTAACAATATTGGTTCTAGAGCATGGAATATCTTTCCATTTGTTTGTGTCATCTTCATTTTTTTCATCAATGTTTTATAGTTTTCAGAATACAGATCTTTCACCTCCTTGGTTAAGTTATTCCTAGGTATTTTATTCTTTTTGATTTAATTGTAAATGGAATTGTTTTATTTTTAAGTTTACTTATTTATTTTGATGGAGAGAGCGTGCATAAGTGAGGGAGGGGGTAGAGGGGGAGAGTTGAGAGAGAAGCCCAAATAGTCTCCACACTCAACACAGAGACCTATGCGGGACTCAATCCCACAACCCTGGGATCATGACCTGAGGCAAAATTAAGAGTTAAGGTGGCTCAGTTGGTTAAGCATCCAACTTAAGCTCAGATCATGATCTCGCGGTTAGTGAGTTTGAGCCCCACGACGGGCTCTGTGCTGACAGCTCAGAGCCTGGAGCCTGCTTCAGATTCTGTGTCTCCCTCTCTATCTCTCTGCCCCTCCCCAACTCATGCTCTGTCTCTGTCTCTCTCTCAAAAATAAACATTAAAAAAATTAAAAAAAAAAGAGTTGGACGTTCAACTGACTGAGCCACTCACTGCCCCCCAAAACAGACTCAATGCAGAGAAGAAATGGCAGTTGCCAGTGGGGAGGTTGGTGGTGGGGCCTGGGGGGTGGGGTTGGGGTGAAATAAAGGGGATTAAGAGCACATTTATCACGATGAGCAGTGAGAAATGCATAGAAATGTTGCATCGCTCTATTGTACAATATAATTATGTTGTATGTTAATAATACTTGAAAAAGATAATAACAATACCAATCATAATAGAGGACACTGGAAAGTTTTCACTCCTCCTTAGTCCTTTGCCACTTCCCCTGCTCTCCAGTAGGCTGGCCCACCATCTGGCCGCTTACTTACCTGCATGTCTGAATTGGTGAAGCTGCAGGCAGACAGGTAGTTGGTATGCATAGCGACAGACTTCTTTTTAGCAGCCATGTTTTCATTTTTGTCAAATGTCAGTGGATACACAGAACACTTATTATCCAAACCACTAGCATGGAAAGAAAGAAGTATCAAATGCTACTATAAGGCAATAGAATACATGTACACATTCTCATGCACACAAATTTTTTCAAAATGTTTCCCTTTGGCAGCATCATATATTGTAAACTTTCCCCCAACTTTTACTTGGAAGATTTTCAAATGTACAGTAAAATTGAAAGAAAAATAGTATCGTGAACACCCAGATCCCTTGACCTATGTTTGCCAACTTTGGATTTTGCCGTATTTGTAGGAGAAAATTCTGAACCATCTGAAGGTAAGTGCAGACATGACATGTTACATCTAAATACTTTAATTTGCAAATTTACATCTTCTATAAAAAAGAACATTCTCCTAGGTGGCCACTAAACCATTATCACATTTAGAAAACTAACACAAATTCCCTAACACCGTGCAATAGGCCATATGTATTCAATCTTTCCCAATTGTCCCCAAGATCCAGGGCCCAATCAAGGTTCATATATTGCACTCTTTTTATATCTTTTTAAGATCTTCTAATTTTTTAATGTTTTTTTGAGAAAGAGAGAGAGAGAGAGAGAGAGAGAGAGAGAGCACACACGCGCACAAGCAGGGGAGGGGCAGAGAGAGACAGAGAGAGGGAGACACAGAATCTGAAGCAGGCTCAGGCTCTGAGCTGTCAGCACAGAACCCAATGCGGGGTTCGAACTCACAAGCCGTGAGATCATGACCAGAGCCATAGCTGGATGCTTAACCTACTGAGCCACCTAGGTGCCCCTAAGATCTTTTAATTTAGAACAGACCCTCTACCTCTTTTTTGTTGTTCATGACAAGAGATCTTAGGCCAAGTGTCTTACAGAATGTCACACACGATCTGGACTTGTCACATTGTTTCTTTTTTTTAAATTAATTGAGAGAGAGAGCGAGAGCGAGCGAGACAGCGAGAGTGCCCTCAAGTGGGAGAAGGACAGAGAGAGTGGGACAGAGTATCCGAAGTGGGCTCTGTGCTGACAGGCTGACATCAGTGAGCCCAGGGGCCCCACATTGTTTCTTAATGGCTATTTTCAAGTATAACTTTTTTGGCAGTAATAGTATAAAGGTGATATGTGTTCTTCTTTCTTACTGCTTTACTTTAAGAGGTTTCTGATGCCTATTGTCTTAGAATTGGTGATGCCAACTTTGGTAACTTGTCAAAGTAGTGAGCATTAGATCTCTCCATGGTAAATGTAACTTGTTTATAACTAGTAATAGTTTAGGTTTGACACTTCAAGACCATGTGAATATCCTGCTTTCCAACAACCTTCCATGCAATGGCTTCAGTATGACTACACTTGTTTGAATCAAATATTACTTCAGGGGTACAAAAGGGTGACGTTCTGATTTGATCATTCCTAAAAAATGGATCATTTATTAGCTGATATTTTTCTGTGAAGAAAAATTCCCCTGTACACTGATGGATTCCTTTTTCTCTTCAACTCTGTTATGATCCATTACTATCACTATTCCATGTGATGCTCAAATTGTCCCAAATTTGGACAGTGGGGGCCCCTTCAAGCAGCTCCTATTTCCTTTTGATATAACTCTGTTGGTCCTTGAAAATTCCCTCTGTACACTGATGGATTCCTTTTTCTCTTCAACTCTGTTATGATCCATTACTATCACTATTCCATGTGATGCTCAAATTGTCCCAAATTTGGACAGTGGGGGCCCCTTCAAGCAGCTCCTATTTCCTTTTGATATAACTCTGTTGGTCCTTGAATATTTCCTTGCTTTCTGGAACGAGAAAACACCCTAGGCTCTCTTTATTCTTTTCCTGTTCCAGACCTAAATTGGCCTTCCTCCAAGGAGCCCTGCTTCCTCTTAGTGGGGGACAATGTTTAGGCGCTATCTTCTGAGGCCCTGGGGATGCCAGGGGGTCCCTTAGCTTTTCCAGTTGCTCAAAGTAGCAAGTGTAGACTTGGGAAGTCTATTAACCAGTAATTCATAAGCTTGTGGGTGAGAATGATTTGCAGTTAGGCTGTGCCATTGAACCAACATGCTGTGGACCATGGGCTTCCCCAGCCCTCAGGGTGGAAGGCTTTCTCCCATGCTGAGGCTTCAGAGTAGTTTCTGTAGCTCTGTTGGGATACTTATTACTTAGAGTTATTTGCACTGCTATGAGAACCAGAGAAGTTTGCAGTGTGATGCATCTGGTGTTGAACCTCTGCTTTAGTATCTAACTCATTTTGTGATCTTGCTTATATTTTTTAAGGTTTTCTGAGCCTTAGTTTCCTCAACTATAAAATGGAGTGGATCCCATCCACCTTTCACAAGGGGCTGTTGTGAAGATGCATAAAGAGTTCAGAATGGCCCTTGACATATGATAGAGGCTCATTAAGTGGTAATAATTGTTATTTTTATATTCTACATGGTTGGAAGCTGACACTATGTTTGTTTGTTTATTTTAATTTTGAGAGAGAGAGCAAGCACACATGTGGGTAGAGAGAGAGAGGGAGAATCCCAAACCGGCTCTGCATTGTCAGCACAGAGCCTGAGGAGGGACTTGATTCCAAGAACCATGACATCATGACTTGAACTGAAATCAAGAGTGGGATGCTTAACCAAACGAGCCACCCAGGTGCTCCTATCCTATTCATCTTTAAATTCCCCAGAACACTCAGTCCAGTGCCTTGTGAACAGTTGCTCATTTCAAGTGTACAATTCCTGAGTCAAGTCTTCTTGGGGATCTGGCTTTCAAATAAAAAAATACATATAAATAAATCAATTAACACTTTTGTTTTTTGAGAAGAGGATTGTGTCAATACTGTTAGAGTTTAGCTTTCAAGTTTGGAAGCAACTCAGAAATAGACCCACTAGTGAGGCAGATGGAGATAAAAATATCCCCATTATTCCCTAAAAAAAACCACACAAAAAACTGAGACTGTGGCAGAGATGTGGGTCTGTGTGATCACAGAGTTACAGGGGTGTCACAAAACCATGGTCAAGAAACATCTCATTAGATCATCACTAGAAAGGCAAGTTAAGCGCAGTGGCTATTGGCAGGTCTACAAAAGGTCTGAGCAGGGGAGATGGTTATCTATGATGGGGATTCAGTCTCTCAGTTTCATTTTTGATGCTCTCTCCTCATCTACTGGACCACGTATTTTAAATATTTGTTAATATTTCACCAATATTTAAGCCCTGAACTCTGTCCACTTTTGTTTCATAACAAAGTGTGAGGCACCCAGCACAGGTACTGACCACCTACCATATTCCAGGGCTGAGAAACAGATGTGACTGAGATTATGGCACCAGCCATCCCTCCTCTGAGCTTTTTCTCTCTGCAAGGCTGTCACCACAAATGTGTCCAGCTGGGCCTCATAAAATTGTTGTCTTCCCTGCTTGCCCCTCACCCTCATGGACATGATCCCACTGGGTTCCATTTAGCGAGGGTTCAAATAAGACACAGCCAACAGAATCATTTTCTAAACTACTGTTAAAGACCTGTTCATTATGTTATATCCACTGCATATTGTAGAAGGATCTACCCAACACATTCTTTTTGTAATGTAGAACCAGACAGCTAGTAGCTCAGTGTCAAATATTGAGAAATTATATAACTCATCCAACTCTATGTATCTGCAAACATCAATGCCCAGTTAGAAACCTGCTACTCCAGGGATTTTTAAAATGTAGAGTATTTATTATTCCTAATGAGCAAGCACTGATCTTACCTAATGAGAGGTCGGCTTTTGCCTTCAGCTACTGGGAAGTCATCTCTGAGTCCCAGGAATGGCCTGCTTGATGGGAGCAGCTTTGACCAATAGTCTAACAGTGTGATTTATGATGAGGGCTTTAGGACATGCACTGTGACTTCCAATCTCCTCCCTGTAAGTTCTGACCTCCTCCAGAGGAACCAGAAACTGAAGGTATTAGCCTAAACCTCTAGGACACACTGGAGACTGAGGGTCAGCCACATGGGCAGTATGTGATTGAGCCCCAGTAAAAACTCTGGACACCAGAGGCTCAGGGGAGTTTCCCTGGTTGATAATACTCTGTGTATCATCACACATGTGGCCAGGAGGAGGTGATGCCATCTGTGACTCCACAGGGAGGGGACACCTGAAGCTCCAGGTTTGGACCCCTCCTGGGCTCTGCCGTGGGCACCTCTTCCTTTGGCTCTAATTTGTATCCTTTCGCTGTGATAAAACTAAGCCTAAGTATAGCACTTCCCAGAGTTCTGTGGTTGTTCTAGAAAATTATCAGACCTGACAGTGGTTGTGGAGACTCTCAAATTTGTGGCTGGTATCTGAAGGGACAGAAGTCTTGTGGGGACTGTGACTTCTAACTGTCCGGCTGGCTAACCTCCTTTGCACTTACCTGATAGTATGTGTGTGTGTGTGTGTGTACACACATATATAAATAATGTTTTGAATATATAGCATTTAGAAACATGTTTTACAAACTGAGGGGGGAAGGGGAAGGGGGAAAGGTAATGGGGGGTGATGGTCTTGGTGGAGGTCACTTGTGGGGAAGAGCACTGGGTGTTATATGGAAACCAACCTGACAATAAACTATAAAGTTAAAAAAAAAACTAAAACCTTTATAAATAAATAAAAAAAAAGAAACATGTTTTATATATATGGCACATATAAATACCTATATACCTATATATACATATCACATATGTATGTGTGTCTTTTATTGTGCTTACCTCGTATCACTTCAAGAAGTAAATGGAAATGAATTTTATATAAGTATTACCATTCACTTATAAAATGGAAATATAATCTACTTTTGAGTTATTTAAATAATGAGAAAATATGAAATACATGTGTGTGAACATGGGTTCCAAAGGCACACAGGGTCTTGGCAAATGGAGAGTTCATGGAAAGATGCCCCCAAACAGCCACTCAAAGGGAGGGACACTGGGGACGAGAGGTGGTACGAGTTAGGCTGGAGAAGCCTCCAAACTTTTTGCTTGGAGGCCAAGAGTTTTCACTTTTGAAATAAAACTCTTTTCTCCTGATTCTAAAAAAACATATACTTATTTTTAAAACTTGAAAATAGAGAAAATTATTTAAAAATAACCCAGAGTCCTATCATCCACAAAGAACTGCTACTGGATTTTCTGGTATAGTTTATCACAGACATGTGACTGCCTCTTTTCTAAAGATGGCTGGGCTCCTACTGTAGAAATACTGTGAATGGTTCCAGAACTGTTTAACACAGGGACAGGGAGTTGTGTTGGTTGCAGTCCTCAGTGCCAACTCTGTTAAACTGAGCTCCAGGAGAATAAGGAAAAAAACACAGTCTTTCTAGCCACCTGGATGCTCTTTTTTTTTTTAAGTTTATTTATTTATTTTGAGATAGAGAGAGAACCAGTGGAGAAGAGGCAGAGAGAGAGGGGGACAGAGGATCCGAAGTGGGCTCTGTGCTGACAGCAAAGAGCCTGACGCGGGGCTCAAACTCAGGAGCCATGAGATCATGACCTGAGCTGAAGCTGAATGCTCAACAACTGAGCCACCCAGGCGCCTGTGGATGCTCTTTTCACTTACTATAATTAAGAAGTTTCCTTTCTAATAGTTGTATAAAATATTTCTTTCAATTCCTGTACCAAAATTCACTGAACAATTTCCTTTGATGGACATAGTGTTCTTCCCTACCTCCCCCACTTTTTGCTTTATTTTAAATAATAAATATTATTGCTCAGGTGGCTTTTCTATATTATGGATCATTCTTTTCAAACAAGG
Source organism: Cryptoprocta ferox (assembly GCA_028646485.1). Classification (NCBI taxonomy): domain Eukaryota; kingdom Metazoa; phylum Chordata; class Mammalia; order Carnivora; family Eupleridae; genus Cryptoprocta; species Cryptoprocta ferox. The sequence goes on from CM053560.1 coordinate 89,227,721, forward strand.
TTCTTAAATGTGGTATCACTAGGATCAAAGGTTATAAATTTTTCAAGGCTTCTTTACCAACAAGTTTTCCAAAATGTCTGCACAATTCCCAGTCCCCACCAACAGCATTTGAGAGTAGAGGGGGCTGGTTTGGAACTTAAACAACTGTCAGTCTGTAGGGAAAATAATTATGAGGGGCGCCTGGGTGGCTCAGCTGGTTAAGTGTCCGACTTTGACTCAGGTCATGATCTCACAGTTTGTGAGTTTGAGTCCTGCATCGGGCTCTGTGCTGACAGTCAGAGCCTGGAGCCTGCTTCTGATTCTGTGTCTCCCTCTCTCTGCTCCTCTCCAGCTCATGCTCTATCTCTCTCAAAAACAAATAAACATTAAAAAATTTAAAAAAAAAATCATGAAACAGATTTTTGTAGTTTCTTTTTTGATAAAGTTCAGGGAGGAATTTAACACAGTGTTAATCAATAAACAACAAAAACCAGACGTTCTTGTTTGTTTGCTTGTTTTTGCCCATCGAACAGTGTTTTATGGCTAACAGGACACCTGAAAAGCTGCTGTGGCCCCTACTTACCCGCATGCAATGGCACATCCCGACGGGGCATATGCACAAGCCATCACCCACGTGCAGGGCATCGTGACCGCGTGCTCCTGAAACACCGTATGCAAGGTTCGTGTTAGGAACGAGCAGTGTTTCTACGCAAATGTGTTAACCTCTCGTTTTCACAAAATGACGTGATCCGAGTTCCTACTCAATTCCATTCCATTTCATCGGGCCGTGGTGTGGGGTAAAGATCAGCTGGAGACCGATGAGGAGACTCAGTTCTCCCGTAATCAGCCGAACCGTATGCCATATATTCCAAAAGCTAAAAATCTTCACCAGCAAAACAATACCCTTAATGTTTTACTTATTTCTTAATGGTATACTCCCCTCGTTCTTCTGAATGAATAGCGGGGCTTATTTTCTTTGAAAGGTCTGTCTGGATTTCACTGTGGTTACATACTTTACCCCATTTACTCAGATTTCCCCTAGTTTCAAAGTCTATTCTTAAATGATTCCACCTGTATGTTGCATGTGTCTCCCTGTGAGTGCACAACAGCTGCTGTGCCCTGTGGGTCCTGAAACTATTCATGGGAAGGTGTGAGTGGGGGCGGGCGTGCACAGGGTGATCCTGAATTGTGCTCACAGAGAACACAGAACCAGTAACATGGCAGCTATGAGAACTAGGTGTAGTAGTTCCTGCTCCTGGCTGGTGGCGGGGTCACCCACATTCTCCTGCATGCAGACAGGCAAACGATAAAGCCACGATTCAAACCCATCTGAATCTGTGGTCTTATTTCCATGAAAGACATGGGCCCTGTTCCTGGTTCTAATACCAGCAAGATGTGCGGCCCCATGCAGGTCACCCATTTGTCCTCCCTGAGTCTCTCCCCATCTGTGAAGGGAGAGGATGGGACTAGATGATTCCTAAAGTACATTTGGGTGCTGGTCTTCTTTCCTGTTTGATTCCCTGTGTCCCTGTGTTTTTGTTGGGGAAACATGGGCCCTGACACTGCCCATGAAAATTCTGTCACTTGGAATCTACAGTCTTAAAAAATTTTTTTTAATGTTTAATTTTTGAGAGAGAGAGAGAGAGAGCAAGAGCGAGAGAGAGAGCGTGAGCAGGGGAGGGGTAGAGAAAGAGGGAGATGTAGAATCCACAGTAGGCTCCAGGCTCCAGCTGTCAGCACAGAGCCTGATGCGGGACTTGAACCCATGAGATGTGAGATCATGACCTGAGCCAAAGTCAGACACTTAACCGACTGAGCCACCTAGGTGCCCCAGAATCCATATAGCCTTTTAGACACCAAGAATAATCTGTGGCAAAGGGCCACTCTAGGCACAGGGCACCCCAGCTCCCCTCCCCTACAAGTAATAACTACGGTCCCTGCCGGGGCCACAGTGGCAACATCATGCCCCCTAGAAACCAGGTAATGTGTGCTCAATGACATGCTAAGGCTTAAACAGAAACAATAATCCCCCTGCTCCCGACTCCTGAAGATGCTGAGGCATGCTGGGAGAAGTAGAGGCTGCCATGGAGGGAGGTGCTGGATAGGCAAGCCCTTTGCAATCTCTTAAATTGCCATTTTTACTATTTCCCAGAGGCCTGACCATTAAGGACTCTGCTCCAAAAGATGGTTCTGGCCGCCCTCCCCGCTCCCTGCCCCACTGCCTTGACCAGGTTGTGTAGCAACTGCCTACCACAACAGCTACTAAACACATCCAATAATGCAGAATATGCATGTTGTTTGGTTTGGGGCAGATATAGATCTCTGTGTTTTATATACTGAAAAAGAAGATTTTCTTTGTAAGTAAATAACAGAATCAATATTTAATACACAACAGTCATTACCGTAAATGGCAACATGATGCAGGCTTGTAAGCACACCTATACGTTGATTTTGGCCTTCCTCTTTAGCTAAGAGTCTAAATTCGGAGGCAAGCATGCCCAGGCCAAACACAGGATAGTCAGCTCAGCCCCCGGTGGCCATGGCTTCCCTGCCCACCACCTACTCATGTCCACGGTGCTACAGAGTCCGATCAAAGACACAGAGGGGAGAGAAACCTGGGGATTTGGGAACGTCTTACCATCCCTGAGAAGAAAAACAGTACATGCCTGTGTGAATGTGACAAGTTTTCTAGGCCAGGCCCTTTCCTGTTTTAGTGTTAGCACCCTGTCTGGTGGCTCCCCACGCTCCCACCCTGGTGAGGCGTTTTAGCTCTCAAGAGGAAAGGATGCTTCTGCAGGCTGCTGAGCTGTCCAAACCCAGATGGGCTTTTGTGGGCTTTCCATCCCCAGATGGGCACCTGAGACGGGCACTTGACCGTGACTGGGGGTGTCTGGAGGGGATGAGGACCCAGGGCTGGGGCTGTGAGGTGCCACTCAATGTGCCAGCAACAACACCTTACCTTGTTAGTAGTGAAGGAATCCCACACGATCACCTTCCCGTCCTGGAAGGAAAAGAGTAAACAGCTCAGGAGTTGTCAGCCCATCCTTATAGGGAAGTGCTGAGAATTGCTCATAAAAGCTGTGTCTGGCTGGACAGTGTACAGGAGAAAGCCAGAGTGAGTATCTGGGTAATCAAGACCTATCCTTGAACAAAAGGGGAGTGAATGGGGGGCCGAACTGTCCAGCCTGATTAAAGGCTCAGTTCTCAACGTTATACTCCTTGTATAGATACAAAGACAAAAGCAATGCTCGGAGACTTCTGTTATACCATTTAGAAACCAAGCACAAATTGTTGGTATACTGCCCTCACCCACCATACCCTAACTGTCAGAAAGTGATACAGGGGTAAGACAAACCTGAAATGACCTCTAGGTCCCTGACAGGTAACGAATGGTCTCTTACTTTCTCCCTCATTCCTCCACTAGCCATCCTGGCTTCTGTGCGCTGTGCTCCCTGCAGGGACGGGTCAGAGCCCCACCCTCATCCCTGACCCACTTCTCGGAGCTGTGCCAGCCTGAGATCAGTGTAACGTCCCCACCCTGACATTTCGCACCCATGCTGAGAACAAGTCTATCATGGTGGGGATCCCCTGTAGACAGCTGTCCTGCAAACAGAGAGCACTCCCTGTCAGGGTGGGCTCTGGGCTGGCGCCAAGTTCACTGTTACTACTGCTGCAGCCCACACTGGGGCTGTGGGGAGTCCCCACGAGGTCATGTATTTGTCATACAAACCCACTGGGGATAAACCCACATAAGCCCTAGTCCCTACAATGCAGTCACCTGCCTAGCACCTGGTGTGCAGGTCCTCTGGGCCCCCAGGCTCTGCCCAACAGCAGAAGAGGATGGCTGAGCTGACTCCTTCAGCACACGGGTCCCCCACGCACCTCAGGGATGGCGAGTCTGCAGCATCCTGGCATACTTGGTTTTTGTAATCACTCAAGACATTTAGAGCCAAATCTGACTAATGAGGCAAGGGCGGGGTAAGAGATGCCGCTTATGGGCACAGGCAAGATCTGATTATCCAAAGTGACACGGGTGCTTGCTTTGCATGATCCACTGGAAGATTTCCATATTCCCACTGAGTGTGGCCGAAGGGCCCAGAAACAAGGTCAAAGTGGGCATTTTGGGGCCTTTCAAAACTCCTAAGCACTCTGGTTCTAGTCTGATTTCTTAGACTAAAAGCCTGAGCACAGTGTATGGGATAGATGAGGTAAGAGAACAGGGAAGAGAGAAGGGGCTCCAGGCCTTGGGGTCCTCCACACCTGGAGCCCCACATGCTGCATGCAGGGTGAGGGGGAGGGGAGGAATGGACTCTGTGCATTGTCCAAGTTGGCGTTCCTTTGGTGGCTTCCTCCACCTCACTGCCTGCCTGTCCCCACCACCTACCCACTGTGTGCTCTGGAGAGAAAAAGGCACCCAAGAAGCTAAAATCAGTCATAAAACCAAATGTGGGCCTCTCCATGAGCACAGATTTATACACCAGGAGCCCACGTACCTAGAGAAACCGCCTCCACTCTAAACCCGAAACCACGCGGTCAGGCTGATTAATCTCCTGCCTTCAAGGGAGCAGGGCTGCTCTGAGTCACTCTGTCTGCTCCAGAATGTTCCTGCTGTTTCCAGCTTCCTCCCACACCCACCCTGCTTCTAGTTTTTCTGCAGCAGAGGTGGATGGATGGAACAAGTCAGCGGTGTACCTCCTCCCTAAGGATGGTATGAGTGACAGAAAATCCAACATATGTTACATTTTTAAGGATTAAAAAAAGCCAAAAAGGCTAGGTAGCAACATGTATATCGTGATAACCACTTTGCAAAAAAAAGTCTAGAAAGAAATGCTCTAAAATAGTAATAATGGCTGGGACCGGATGGTGGGAGTAAAACCTTTTCTTTGTTCTCTCTTTTAGCGTTTTTTTTTTAATGTGGCAGAATACTTAAGGGATAAATTTTTTTATGAACATAAAAGAAAGCAAGTACAACGTGACATACTAGATCTGTAGATCATAAAGGAGATTAATAATGACCTATTAATTAGATAATTAATCTCTAATCTAGGAGATTAATTTGACCTGTATCAAATACAACCTGACATAGATGTTAAGGGTGTGTGGATTATTTAGAACATGTATAGTTTTTTTTAATGTTTTTATTTATTTTTGAGATAGAGAGACTGAGAGAGAGAGAGAGAGAGAGAGAGAGACAAAGCATGAGTGGAGGAGGGGCAGAGAGAGAGGGAGACACAGAATCCGAACCAGGTTCCAGGCTCCGAGCTGTCAGCACAGCCCTCCGATGCCGGGCTCAAAACCATGGACCGCAAGATCATTACCTGAGCTGAACTTAGATGCTTAACTGACTGAGCCACCCAGGCACCCCTAGAATATGTGTACTTTTTATACTTAAAAGGGCTATTAAAAAAAAAAACCCAACTGTCCTTTGGAAAAGCTGGGCTGAAGGCAGGGATACGGGGAAGCCCAAACTGGCCATAAAAATATATGACTTCAGTTTATAGTTTTATATTCAATGCATGTTACATCAAAACAGACATAAAAAATACCAGGCAGTGATAAGCAGCCTCCTGATAGTCATACTTTTGTATAGACCCCTCCCGCATTATACCAGGGTTGGTCTGTGTAACCAGTGGAATATAGCAGAAGTGATGGAATGTCACTTCTGAGGCCAGCTCATAAGAGACAGCATGGTTTCTGCCCCATCCCTCTTGCACTCTGGGAAATGCTGGCTACCATGTCGTAAGCAGCCCTCTGGAAAGGTCCACATGGTGAGGAACTAGGGCCTCCAGCCAATGAGCCATTTTGGATGGGAGTTTCTGCCTCAGTGGCACTGTGTCATGATCAGAGACCTCATCAGAGACCCTGAGCCAGGACTACCCAGATAAGCTGCTCCAGATTCCTGACTCTCAGAAACCATAAATATTTGTTGTTTTAAGTTGCTAAATTTGAGGGTAATTTATTATATGGCCCTAGATAACACTAATATGTAAGATATAAAATAAACTATGTCAATGAGATAAAATGAATGAAAAAAATATCCTTTACAAAATACGTATCTTAAATTTGTTATTTAGGGGCACCTGGGTGGCTCAGTCAGTTAAGTGTCTGACTTCAGCTCAGGTCATGATCTCACAGATTGTGAGTTTGAGCCCCATGTCGCGCTCCGTGGTAACAGCTCACAACCTGGAGCCTATGTTGGATTCTATGTCCCTCTCTCTCTCTGCCTCTCCCCCATTTGTGCCCTGTCTCTCTCTCTCTCAAAAATAAATAAACATTATAAAATTTGTTCTTTAGGGCACAGATATTGCTGAACATAAGCACTTACATCCTCAATTTGGGGGGAAAAACCCTCTATCTAAAAAATGGTTTCATTTACAAATAAGACCCTGAAATATGCTCAGGAAGAAATAATTTTGAATGGTTTGTGAAACATAGTTCATGTTTCAGTTATTACCACTTCCAAAGCTACCCAAATGAGTGATGTTCTACAGTACGCAAGAGAATTCTTAAGTATGCTAACTCATGTCCTGTGGAGAAGAAACAGAGTCCTAGAGATTGGGAAGGGCTTCTTGAAAAGGAAAGCTCTCTTTCTTCTTTCGCTATAAAGTCAGACACATGCTCACCATCAAATAGCAGGTGCCACGTACCTGGGATGAACTCACGATCCTTCTCTTATCTTTGCACCAGTCCATGCAGAGAACTTTGTTCCCATGGCCTTTGAGGGTCCTTCTGGTCTTCATGACAAACTGCCCCAGGGCCTCCACCCGCTCTGCAACCTGGTGTACTAGAAGGACAGGCGTCAATCAGTTCTGTTGCCAAGGATCAGATTCTGAGCCATATGCTGGCAAAGGGATGACACTGGTCTTTCTCTGTGGCCACAGCTTGATTCTCCTGTTCTTTACCATAATGCCTTCACAGCGCTTTTTCTTTTGAGCTCAGTGGAGGGTAGAGGCAACACTTTCATTCTGCCTTCGTGTTTAATACCCTACGTGTTTCAAAGCATTTCCATCTCTGTGTGCTGAGGGATCAACAACAAGACTGCCTCATATCTACAGACTATGTATCTTTTGCTATACAGAATTCTCCCACTGAAGGGCAAGAGCTCTGAGAGGTAGGCAAGGCAGCAGCAGAGTGAGATCACTGTCCCCATTTAACAGGTGAGGAGACTGACGCTTTCAAGTGTTCTTTGGCTAAGTTCAAACAACTAACTGGGAGTGAAGCTGGGGTTTCCGGTTCTTTCACCTACCTCTACCTTTCCAATCACAGGGAAAAGTGACTTCACAAAAACTGTCCCATGAGGTGCCAGCAGGCACCGTGACTCCTGACTGACTACCCCCGTCCTGCCCCCATACCTAGCAGAGGCCTGGGACATGTAGGTGCTCCATTCACATGCTGTAGGCGAGAATGAATGAGGGAGCCACCGGTACAGCCATGGGTTTACTGAAAACTTAACAGTGTCAGTAGAGGGCAATATTCTAGAAGTCTAAACACATGACCTACAGAAGGAACCGACACCAGGGAAGAGTTTCAAAAAGGAATTTCTCAGGGTCTGGGACCATGGCCTCTTTCTTGAAGCAAAGGGAGAGCTTTCGAGGGGCTTGTCTTAGAGGCTATCACTGTGGAGTATCAGAAGGGGCCAAGTTCCCACAAAGAGACTGTTTAGTCCAGGCCCTGCATCCAGACGTGGGGAAACTGAGGATGGGGGACCCCATGGCTTCTCCCCCTTGTGCAGTGCCACTGCCCTTCTGGTTGGAGGCTGTGTCAGAAGGAAAACTGGGGCTCCTGACTCCTCTCCACTTCTCCTTCCTCCAAACCTCCCAGCAGGGCCTTTCCCCAGGCAGGCGAGAAGCAGGGAAAGGGGCATTTGAGGCAAGGGGCGGCCCGAGGAAAGGTGTGGTGTCTTAGCACAGCAGGACAACGTGGGTGGTGTGAGGCACGGTGGCTAGCCCTCTTCCTTCCCGGGATCCGCTGGAACTTGAAGGGGAAATGCCACCTCCCTTGTGGGAAACCCAGGCAGAGAGGGCCAGACTGGACTGTAGTTCAAGCCAGTGACAACAGAACCCTTCTCAGAAACCCACCCTCCCTGGCTGGCCCTCCCTTCTTTCTCTCTAAACACTGCACTGTGTATTTCCTAAAAACAAGGTACTCTCTTACATAACCACAGTATATAATCAAAGTCAGAAAATTAACACTCAAACAATACTACATCTAGTCTATAGACCTTCCTGAGAGACTCTCCATTGTCCCAATAATAGCTTTACTGCAGAAGAAAACCCAAGGTCATGTGCTGCATTCAGTTGTCAAGTTTCTTTAGTCTCGTGACTTAGTTTCCCAGTGTGGGCTTGTCTCCTGGTTCCTCAAGATTACATTCAGGTAATATGCATCTGGCAGGACCACCACAGACTGACACTGAGCTCCTGCCAGCGCGCCCGGTCAGGAGGCACCTGTGATCCGTTAGTCTACCATTACCGGCACTGTTCACGCTGACCATTTGGTGAAGGTGGTGTCTGCCAGTGTCTTCACTGGACAGTTACCATTTTGCCTTTTGTAATGAAGAAGCATCTTGTGGGGATGTCCTCTGAGACTATATAAATACTCCATCACTCTTCAAACTCTAGTTTTATCATCTGTTAATGATTCTTGCCGGAATGGTTTATGATGATAGTTGGCAAGTGATTTTCCTAATTCCAACATTCCTTCTGCTTTTTGAGTTGGCTTTCTAATAAAAGGAGCTCTCCCTCCCCTCCAATGTATTTATTCATCCATTTATATTAGATGGACTTATGGATTCCGTAAGGATTATTATTTATTTTGATGCTCAACTACTGCCCGATTTGCTCAGTGGAGGCCCTGTCAAGCAGGCTCCCAAGACCTTCTGACATGACCTTCCCCATCATTCCCTGAGCACTTCCTATGACAGACTCACATTTTTCCTTGCTCTGGCCTTGGAATCTGCCACTTCTCCAAGAAGTCTTGGTTTTGTGTAGTTGCCCCACATTTCTTTGTGATAAAAGAACAAAAGTGTGAACAAAAGTCTCTGTGAAAACCCAAACTATAAAAAATACTTAACTATAAAGTACTACATGAGGGGCACCTGGCTGGCTCAGTCGGTGGAGCGTGCCACTCTTGATGTAAGTTAGAGCCTTACACTGGGTGGAGAGATTACCTAAAAATAAAATCTTAAAAAAAAGTACTACCTGAATATGCAATTATTATGCTATCACTTCTGCTAAGACACTGCATTCTTTATTGCCACATACAGCACATGAGTTTTTTAGAGATGTATTCTTTAAAACATATTGAATATAGTTTAAAAAAAACAAAGTGAATTTTCTAAGTTCTTATAGGCCCTTTACACATCTGTACCAGCTCAAACTTGTAAGCATATATTATTTAGTGTTTTACTTTGACACTTCGCATCGATATTCTTCCTGCTTTCCCCACTTCCACATTAGGACAATCATAGCTATTTAATGTCCCTCTCACAAACATTAAAAAAAATTAATTAAAAAGGTGACTCACTCTACCTATATAGGGCCCTCTTTACATAATGTGAATCTGACCACATCCCAACTATTATTTTTTCTCAACCCACTCGTCCTGTTTCTATGTGGCAAATCTCACATCTGTTAAGTTAAAGAGTTACAGCTTTTTAAATGTCTCCAGAACCCCCACTATGTGCCAAGTGCTATGCTGGATGCTTGGGTACAGATAAAGAATAAGACAGTCCCTGCTCTTATGGAGCTCACAGTGTGCAGGGGGGAGATAGGCCCGCACACAGATCACCATGGCAGTGCGGGTGACAGAGGTGTCAGGACTGCTGGCAGGTGTGCCATCAGAAGATGTCACAGGTACCTGGTTTTGAAGGATCCATAAGAGTTGGGGTAAGGAAAGGGGAGGGAGGAAGCTAGCTTCTTTATATCTCTGTTTTTTGTTCAGTAAAATGGAAGACACTGCTCTAATCCACAGGGGTGTTCTGAGGTTTAATGCAGGAAGCGAATTAAAGTGCCTAACAGGTGTCTGGCAGGCCAGGAACCAAAGATGTAGAGTTGGGGTACTAGTGGGTGGGGAATAGAAAACTGGAAACAATGTAACCTGGAGGGGGGGGGGCTTCTGAAATGGAAGGGCCACAAAAGCTTATGTGTTTGGGATAGGAGAGAATGGGAGAGTAAAAAGAGGAGGTTAGGGACAGGGAGAAGGATTTTTCTTGATTTATTTTAATATAATTATAGAAGAGAATGCACACCCCCACTGAAAGTAATCAGAAAACAGAAACATGATTGCTTACAGCCCTGCCTAGCCCGACCATTCTGAACATGTGGTATATATCCTTCCAGGCCCTTTCTCTGCACACATGTGCACAGGTGTATACGTGCACAGGCAGACTACACTTCACATACAATTTTGGGGATCAGTTTTCTCATCTGATATATTTATGGATGTCTATGTCAAATATACTTATCTGTCACTTTAAATGACTACATGACGTTCCACTGTATGGATATACTACAGCTCTAAAATTCCCTACTGGGAGACACTTTGTTCTAGGGCTGCCTGGATACCTTTGCACTGCATTACCTCCTTAGATAAATGCCAATTCACGGCAGTGCTGAATCAAAGGGATTGCACATTTTTAGAGGCTTTCAATGCACGTTGCCATTATCTGCCATTTAGTGCACATTTCCTGGGGGGACAGGTGCTGGGTTGAGGGCTTTACACACAGCCTGAGACACAGGCTAAGCCTTATTTCCACAAAGAAGGAAGGAGAAACTCAGAGAGGCTAAAGACCTTATGTACAAACACTCAGACCCCTAAGAACAGAAAACACCTCCCATGGTGTAAGTTCTGGGCAGGTGGCTCTAATACTTTAGAAGATCAAGGACAAAGTAAGGTGGTGACAATGGCTTCTTGGTCTAGGAGACACCCCAACCTTGGATCCCCCTACTTCCTGATGTAACCATAGCAATGGATCTGGGTTAGGGACTCTAGTCCGGTAATCATGAAATCCGTCCTCATCCCGGCTCTGCCTCTACCCAGCTGGGAGACCTATGCAAAGTTAGAACCAGAAGAGAACTTAGTAACTCATCAAGTCAGGCTGAGCACCAATCCTGGGCACCCTGTGGGGGACACCGGGCATGCTGGTGGGGCCTGGGGTTTGGCAAGTGTATGAAGCAGGGGTTTTCAGTTGCCATCAGCTCCTCCTCCTGTCAGCCTCTACTTTCTCTCACAGACAGAACCTTAGAAGCCCAGGGCAGAAAGTAGCCAGAGCTGAGCTGAGCTGGTGAGTGGGGGTGGGAGGACTCCAGGCCCAGGAGCGTATGTGCTCAGCATACTTCTCGCCCACTGGCTCCTAATGTGAGTGAGCTGCACTGACCCTCTCACTTCCCAGAAGAGGAAAGTGAGGCCTGAGGGGAAGGCACAACTTATAAATTAGTGGAAACAAATGTCTCCTCTGAGCCTGTGCCCTGCTCTGTAAAAGAGGGTGTTCGGAGTTTATCTAGATGGAGCCCTGGAAATAATCTATCATCCTGGCTTCAGGCAAAGATGAACTTTTCATGAAGATGTGGCTTCCTGTCAACTTTCAGGGAATAGTTTTATAATATTTATTTTATAATCGGTTGCACATGTGAACCTAAAGGAACATGTATAGTAGTGTGTAGGTCTGTTCATGAAAATCCAAATCACATAAGTTCGTGAAGTGAAAATATGCATCAGGGTCCTTCTCGTCATTTCAAAAGGCCATGAAAAGAATAACCCAAGCACAGACAAGCTCTAAAGTTTTCATGAACATGACTGGTAATACATTAGACAAGTTCAAAGACAAGTGAGATGTCTTCAATAGGAAAACAGAACCACTTAAAAAATTATCTTGAATCACTTTCTAAATTTTGCACCAATATCTTCTGATGGCCACTATTTGGAAGAAGATCTAAGTCATCAAGGATGAAAAATTATCCAAAGCTAACTCTAAAAAAACTCACTTTGTAACCCGTGAGTGTCTATTGATAGATGAATGGATAAAGATGTGATATATATATATATACATACACACACGTGTATATATATATATATATATATACACACACATATGTGTGTGTATACACACATACACACACACACACCCTCCCATGCACACAATGAAATACTTCTCATAAAAATAGGTGAGATCTTACCATTTACAACACGGATGGACCTGGAGAGTATTATGATAAGTGAAATAAGTCAGGGACATAAACACAAATACCAAATGATTTCACTTATATGTGGAATTTAAGAAAGAAAACAAACAAATGAAAAGTAGAAGCAGAGCCATCAATACAGAGAACGGACTGGTGGTTGCCAGAGGGGAGGTGAGTGGGGGGATGGGCAAAATGGGTAAAGAGGTGTGGGAAGTACAGGCTTCCAGGTATGGAATGAGTAAGTCATAGGGATAAAAGGGGATATATAAGAGCATAGGAAATATAGTGGATGATACTCTGATAGTGTTGTATGGTGACAGAAGGTAGCCACACTTGTGGAGAGCACAGCATAACATATAGAGTTGTTGAATCACTATGTTGTATACCTGAAACTAATGTGACACTGTGTGTCAACTATATTTCAATTAACAATACAGATAAAAAAAAATTTAAAAAACCATTCTGTCTGATTCTACCCCAGGATTGAATGAGGTGGGATATAAACAAAATCCTCAAACACTGAGGAAAACATCTGCAATCACATTTCCTCACTTGTGCTTGAGATTTTGGAATTGTTCCAAAACATTCATTAGCTACACACACACACACACACACACACACACACACACACACACAAAATCCCCAGAATTCCCTAATTAGAAATTGGAAAGGCTGAGCTATGGTACCGTCTTTCAGATGGGAGTACTACATGGTTCCATTCAATAATTTCAAAATACTGAGATTAAAAAGAATGGTAAAATGACATGAGGGGCACTTTAATCCATTGTGTCAGATTAAAACTAGGCTCAAACTCTAAATCTAGTACAATCCCAAGTATGCTCACAAATATATACACAAACATAAAATCATAAGCTATGAAACACATCAAAATGTTATAACTGGCTATCTCCGGGTGGTGGGGTAATGAATGGCTTGTTTTCGTCTATATTTCTAACCATGTGGCAGTGGGCATTCATTTATAATTATTTTTTAAATTTTTAATGTTTATTTATTTTTGAGAGAGAGTGTGTGTGAGTGAGTGGGGGAGGAGCAGAGAGAGAGGGAGACAGAGAATCTGAATCAGGCTCCAGGCTCTGAGCTGTCGTCAGCACAGAGCCTGACACAGGGCTTGAACACACCACCCATGAAATCATGACCTAAGCCTAAGTCTGACACTTAACCACTGAGCCACCCAGGCCCCATGGCATTTGTTTATTACGATGGTACCCTGGGGACACTTGCATTAGCTAGCTTGTGCACAATTATGAATGCAGAGCCCGAGCAAAGGGAGATGGAATAAAAGGCAGGTTTGGTTTCTGCTCCCTCTCATGGCTGCGGGCAGCAGGTGGAAGAGCAGCAGGGAGGGGATCAGCTTGTAGGGAAATTCACTTCTACCCTCAGGACACAGCATATTTCCTTAGAACATGGAAAAAGTCAGCCAACACATTTGCTTCAGACTAATCCAGAAATCCAGTTTTCCTAGATTTCTCCCTACACCATAAAATCAGAATAATCCAAGGCTCCCGCCATAACACAGCCTTTGACAATAAACCCTTTCACAAAGTTACATTTAGAACAGTTAGAAAAGTGAATAGCATCTGATGAGAAGTCCTATGATTTGCCCAAATGTCATCTGAATTTGTACTCAAAGAAATTACGGAAATCTTTGAGTTGTTTGTTCCTAGACTAGATGAGAATCTGTCCCCATAGAAGCTGGGAATCTAGAAGAAGCCCCCCACCGTCCCAGGAGGCCGCCAGTACATGGTAGCTGAAATTAACACAGCATGCCTCCTACTCTGTTTGCAGCCTGTTTTCCATATCATTCTTCAGTTTAACTTTCAAGTTAAGGACTCTTTAAAGTTGAACTCTCTTTCTTCTTTTTTCTTGATCTTGACTCCTGTTCCAGTAGTCATTTTTTATTATACACACAGTAAATGCACAGATGGGTATAAAGTGAAAAATACCTCTACTGCCTTTCCTCCCATGGGCCCTCTCTAGAGGTAACAAGTTTCTTGTGTATCTGCCACAAACTCAATGCATACACAAGCATCTCTTGTTGTTTAAGCTAATGAGATCATGTTATATATACTGTTTGGAAATTTTAAAAATTTAATATTGAAACCTTTTCATACACATGCATGGATTTTTTTTCCTTTTTTTTAAAAAAAAATTAATGTTTATTTTTGAGAGAAAGAGACAAGAGTGCAAGCAGGGGAGGGGCAGAGAGAGAGGGAGACAGAATCCAAAGCAGGCTCCAGGCTCTGAGCGGTCAGCGCAGAGCCAGACAGGGGGCTCGAACCTACGGACTGCAAGATCATGACCTGATCCAAAGTCGGATGCATAACTGACTGAGCCACCTGGGTGCCCCTCTTTTTTTTTTTTTTTTTTGTATTTTTAATGTAAATCTCACCTGAGTGATGGCCTAGCAGGGTGAGAAGGAGAGTTGTACTAGGAGCCTGAGCCCTGGCATCTGCTCCCCATTCTCCCTTAGAGTAGCTGCAGAACTTTAGGGTAGCTAAAGGAATATAACCCCTCCCTGGATCTCAGTGGTCTCCTCATCGGTACGGGCCGCGTGGAGACAGAAGGAAACTTTTTGTGCCTGAGGAGTGAGGCTGAAGCAGGTGACCCTTCTAGTTTTAAGAGCTGTGTGATAAGACCTCCAAAGATGTCTATTCCTAATCCTTGGAACCTGTGAGTATGTTACTTACACCACAGAAGGGGCTCTGAGATGTGATTAAGCTAATAACCTTGAGCTGTGACTGTCCTGGTTTATACAGGTGTATTCGCTGTCATCACAAGGGTCCTTGTAAGAGGGAGATCAGAGTCAAGATGTGATGAGAGAAAGGAGGTCAGAGGGTGTGAGGTCACAAGCCAAGGACTGCAGGTGGCCTCTAGAAGCTGAACAAGACAAAAAAGGCACTTTCCTCTAAAGTTCAGAAGAAATAAAGCCCTGCTGATTCAGTTTAGACTTCTGACTTCTAGAAGTGTAAAAGAGTAAAGGTATGTTGCTTTAAGCCATGTTTGTGGAAATTTGTACGTCAATGGGAAACTAATACAAACTATACCTCATGATTTTAAAATGTCTTAGAATCAAGCAAGGGAGCACTTACCCATGAAAGAAGGTAAGCAGAAGGCAGTAAGGGGAAACATCTAGGGAGAAGGAGGAAGCTCTAGGGGAATACGGGGAAAGGCAGGGGTGCTGGGCCTGGGGCTATGGGGATATAGTAGCCAGGCTTCACCTTGGGCCACCCATATCAGCCACTTAATGTTAGCCAAGGGTCTGACTCGGGGATGAGGCTCAACAGTATGGATGCTGGTTTGAGGGTTAAAGGGAGGGGAGCAGAAGAAGTGAGAATGTGGAGTTGGGTATAGTTTGCTTTTCCTCCAAGTTCATGCTCTACTATTTTGTTGTGTTTTTAGGCAAGAATGTGGGCAAGTCAGAGCTAACAGAAGGCTGATCAACTGTCCCAGTTTGCCCAGGACTAAAGGATTTTCCAGAATGCAGGACTTTCCATTTTAAAACTGAGAGTCCCAGGCAAACCAGGATGACTTGGTCATCTTAGCTTGTGGCCTGAAAAGGTTTCCCAGCTTGGGCAGAGGCTAGAGGGCCATCTATATAACACCAAAATGCAAGAATGACAGGCTCAGTAAGAGGCTGAGAGATTGGAAGAGAGAAGAGCCCAGTGACCCTAGATCATGGAGATCTAGGGGGTGGGGGACAGAGAGGGACTGGTCAGAAGAGGAAGAGTAGTGCTGAGCACCACAGGGATCCAGGAGACTATGATGGAGACGGAGAGAGAGGCCAGCATGTTAGGATGATCACCCTTGTGAACCCTAAAGACACCACGGATGGGGCAGGGCTAAGGTCAAAAGGAAGTCTCAAGCCATGTGCCAAAGTCCTTAAGAAATGAGGCAGCCTGGCTGGGAGGCCAGCAGATAGCAGCATGGAGATGAGGAAAACAGATGTCAGTTGAAAGGAGCAAAGGTTTCATATAGGAGTAGAGGAGAAGCGGTCTGGAAGCTGCAGGGGGAATAAAGGGGAACATGGCCATATGACTCCTGGCCTTTTCAACTCCAAAATTCTAACATATATGCAGGTGGGGATAGATCTTTCCACTGTGGGTCCAAAAGTTGGCTCTGGCTTCTGAGGGTACTGCATCCTTGGCAGGAGTCTCTGCTGAAAACCTCTACCTTGACTATCTCTCTGCCTTAAGGTCATTTCCCAAGTCACAGAAAAGGCTAACAGGTTCCTAGTGGGCTGTCTTCACTGTTGATCAAGAGAGTTTCTGGAGAATCTCCTCTGCACAGAGTCTAGAGGTGTTGAGCAAAAAGCTGAAGCGAGGCTGGGCTGGAGTTCTGACTGTCTGGGCTGGAATCCTGGTCCCACCACTGGCTGACTGCTGTGCTCAGTTTCCTCATCTGTAAAATGCAGAAGTCAGATGACCTACCTCAGAGGCACTAACACCATACGTCCAGCATCATCGACATCATCTGCAGAATGCAGGAATTTGCAGAGTGAAATGAGGCAGACTCTGTCATTGCCTCCCAATTTCCAATCCCTACTGGTTCCTGATAACAGAAACCCCACTTTATTTGGGGATGACAATGTGCCCAGCTCAGTTCTTCCTTTCCCAGACTCCTGTGCGGTAGCGATGGAACCTCCTTGTGGCCAATAAAGTACAAAATCTGTTGGAAGAAGGGAGGTTTTGGGGAAAACTTTTGCTTTCCTGATAAGAAGGAGAAACAGAGGCTGGTGACCACTTTCCCCCTTCTTCTGGCCCTGGATACAGAGATGATGTTTGGAGCTGTGGTCATTCATACTGTAATCACAGGGGCAAATGCCAGTGTTCTCAGGGTGGTGGAGAAGAAAGACTGCAGGGTGGGTCCCTGATGGCACCCTGAGCTGAACCAAAGCTGGTGATCACCTACCCTTGTTCCTGTTACACAAGGAAAACAGCTCCCAATTTGCTTAGCTACTTTATTTGGGGTCTATAGTTAACTGTAGCTGGACACAACCCTAAATGATATAGGGGTTTAGTGTGTCTCTGAAGGAGGCCCTTACAAAAAAAAGCACAGCACACTCTAGATTCAGGTCATCTGCTTCTATCAAGAAAGGAATCAGGTGCTAAACGACCCAGCATGAACCCATGTTTCTTTTCCAAACGATATAAAAGGGATGGCCCCAAATAGGAGGCGTAGGAGCAGGGTGTACAGCTGTGCCTGAG
Source organism: Cryptoprocta ferox (assembly GCA_028646485.1). Taxonomy (NCBI): domain Eukaryota; kingdom Metazoa; phylum Chordata; class Mammalia; order Carnivora; family Eupleridae; genus Cryptoprocta; species Cryptoprocta ferox. The sequence goes on from CM053560.1 coordinate 89,245,104, forward strand.
GGTACCATGGGGAGGCTGTGCTCAGCAAAGGGGAGCTGCCATCCTGGGAGCTGAAAAATAAGCAGATAATGCCACTACCCCAAGCCTGGCCCTGAGCCCAAACTGCTGAGGACAAACCATCTGACAGAGTAAAGGGAAGCTGATCCCGCTAGGAGTCAGTTAACCTGGTTACTTAATTGCTTCCTCACAAAAATCACGAAGCCGGTTCTGAATTATGGTAGTGTCAATAAGTACGTGGTTTATTTAAGATTGCTGTTGCTCTTTTATGCCAATCACACCGCATCCCTTCAACAGCTTCTTAAACAGCCTTAAGTGAACTAAATGGTAGGATTTGGTAGGCTCCTCTGCTCCTTCCCCCACCCGGTTCTCCACCCCCAAGCAAAGGGGGCAGAATGGAAAAATTTGGTTTTAACTCAAGAGTCTGGCTCCTTGGAAAAGCAAAACTGAGGCAAGATACAACAGCGATGGAGAAAGCCAAATAATTAAAAAACAAAACAGTAGTTTACCCGAGGCCGCGCCCACAAGCAAGCGGTAGCGCTTGCTACCGCTGACACCCCACCCCACTCTACCCCGTCCCCCGGGGCTCGGCTCCGGCAGGAATGCAATCAATTCGCATCTTTCAGGCAGGTGATGGAGGGAATTCATCCCAAGACCCTACGGGAGGAGAGCAGCGGCCAAGGGTGGCTACCACCAGGCGCCCCCTCCCAGAGGCGGAACGGCCTCAGCTAAGCGGGCGGGGGCTCTGCAAGGTGTCTGGCGACTCCGAGGGCCGCCCGGCTCGGGCCCCACAGCCGCGCAACTAGGGGCTCCGGGCCGCAAGCCACGCCTCACCTGACTCCCTGGAACCAGGGGGCCCATCCAGGGCGCAGGCCTGGCTCCCGCCCCGCACCCCCAACCCCGCTCCCTCCGGGGGCCGGTCCTGTTTCCTCGGCCCGCCTCCCGGCGCGCAGCCCCCGCCCCGGCCCGCACTCACGCTCCACGTCGTGCAGCTTGGCCCGCTCCTCCTCCAGTTTGCCCTTGAGGCTCTCGGCCTCGGTCTTCAGCGACGCCAGCGTCTGGTTCTCGTGCAGCCCGTCGGTTGCCATCTTCGCGCCGGGACGCGGCGGGGAGGGAAGCGAAGAGCGGGGTGGCGGATGAGCTGCGGCGGAGGCCTAGCCGGCAAGCGGGCGGGAGCGGCCCCCGGCGCAGCTCCAGCCGCCTTCTCCCGGAGCGCGGCCCCGCCCTCCGGCGCTGACGCGGGCGGCTGCGAGCCTGGCTGCGGCGGCCGACTCCCCCTCCCCGCTCGGCTCGCCTGCGGATTCCCGCGTCCCCTCCGCGCCCCCCGCCCTGGCACCTGCGGCGCGCGCCTGGCGCTGTGCCCGGGGCGATGCACGCGGTGGCGCTGCAGCGCACACCACCCGGAGAAGCAGGGAGTGTCGTGCCCCTTTTACCGGTGGGAAAACCGAGGCTCAGAGACCATAACGTGACTTCACACGCAGGTAGTGAAGGACCAAACTGGGATTCCAATCCAGGACTGCCCAGTTCCTAGGACCCAGTGAAGTCCCAGTGACACACCCTTCCTACCAGCCCCCTCCCTGGCGCCGATCAGCTCTCAATGGGACCTGATAGCCCCCCCCTCCCCCCCCCCCGTGGCTGCTACTTGCGGAGAAGATGAGCAAGAAGAGGGCAACGAGGCCCGGTCCGCACCCACCACTGATTCCCAGCCTCATCGTGGGTAGCTCTGGTTCCCCATCCGCCTCTACAAAGAACCGGAAACATTCCTCCTTTGTTGACTTAAAATATACAAAAATAAAACTCATTTTGGCTTCTGAGAAGCTGTAGTGTTAACGACACTAGAACGGCACACTCTGGGGTTTGCTTTTCCTTTTTTCACACAGAGAATTAAGTGCCTGGTCTGGGGTCAGCAAAAGTAGGTTGGTGGTAGGGGTGGGGTTAGTATTCAGGGGCCCAGATCCAGGATTTTTGAACCACACTCAGTGATCTCAGCTGTGTCATTTCTGAGCCAGCTTCCTTCAACTTAGAATGGAAGGTCCCTAGGATTCTCTCAAAGATACAAATTTAGTGACTTTAAGGCAGGCTCAAGCATCTCTTTTTCCCAGTCCTCTGCAATGCCAGGCCCTGTTACAAGTACTTGACGTTAATAAATCACAACAGTCACCCTGAATGGATACTCTTCTCCCCATTTTACAAATGAGGAAGTTGAGGCATGGAAAGGTTAAATGAGTTGCTTGAGTCAGACTCCCAGAAAGAGGCAAATGCAGGATTTGGACCGAGGCATTCTGGCTCCATTTAGCTACATGCCTCCAGACTTCAATGTGGAAGACCCATCCCATGGCTTCTCCCTTTTCCCCCTCCATGACCTTGTGTGTGTGTGTGTGTGTGTGTGTGTGTGTGTGGGCAAAATGGGAAGGCAGATCAAGGTTACAAATTCTAGAGCAAACATTCCCAAGCAGGATTTTGGGGGGTGTTCTCACCCTTCCCTCCCTCCACTTGCTGTCCTGGGTGGCTCTTCATCAAAGAAAAGTTGGAAGTAATCTATATTAATCTGTGTGTGGTTGTCTAGAAGGTTAGATTCTGGGCTCCACAGTTTCCTTATCCAGAACATCTATTTCATAGGGCTGTTATGAGAATTAAATACAATAACGTGAATGAATCTCTTAACAGATACCACCCTCATAGCAGATGTGTTTTAACCACCAGCTCCTTTTTCCCTCCCCATTGATACAGGTTTATTCATCATTTATCCTCAGTATTTAGAATAGCTGGTGTATGGTAGATGCTCAGTTAATGTTAGCTTATCAAGCAAATGAATAAAACAATATATAAAATGTATAATTAAAAATAAAACAAATATATAAGATATCAATGTGTAAATAGATATATACAACTATTTATAAAAGTGAAAATATTACATCTGCTTCAGAGTTTGTAGAGCAGAAGTGTAAGAGCATGGGTTCCATCAAGATCATACTGCCTGAAGATAACTACTGGCTGTGCTGTGTGGCCTTGGGTGATCTACCTGACTTCTCTGGGTCTCAGTCTCCTCCTTTATAAATGGAAAACACCTCCTCAGAAAGGCTCATCAGCGGTGACCGTGTAGAGCATCCCATGACACATAGTATTTGCTCAAAATTAAGGCTCTCTGATACACTTAAACAATTCACAGGAAGTAATTTAAATGAGACACTAGGCCATGGGAGACACTTCTCACCAGGGTCACCTCAGAAGGCCTGGCCAGGCAGCATCTTCCCATCACTTCCTCAGGCTGGTGCCTCGTGGCCCATGGTGGGCCGAGTGTGCCTGCTCAAGGTCTGCCTTTGTGTGATCTGGAGAGAGCGGAGCTTCACGCTGGAGCGTGGCCTCCTCTGGAAGTGTGTTCTCTCTGTAAAATAAACCCCAAGTATCCCCCCAGTCTGGAGGGTCTGCCATCTAGAGATGAGGCCATGCAACTTTTAATAGCTGGGAAAGTTTATAAAGTGCCTTCCTGTACTTTGGTTTCCACTCCTGTTTCTAGGTAAGGATGCTGGAGAGCAGAAAAGCTGAGGTCTGCTACCTTTCAGCAGGAGTAGAGTTATAGGGTTGCCTCTATTTATGAAAAGGGTCCACTGGGGGCCCACAATCCCAAACACCCAGATAAAAATTAGCTGTCAGTCACTTGGATGTCTCCTCAGCCACAGGAGGGTGTCTAAATAATTGGGAACCGCCAAGTGCTTATGGTGGAGATAGCCTGTGACAATTTCCTGAAAAGTGCTTCCGACCTGGGAGAATCTATGATGCTACAGGATGTGACAATGGGAATTCTGGGTTCCTTCTGTCCACAGAAGAAGATGTTTAAAAAACAGAAGAGCTAGATTCATAAATAGCACTGTTCCAGGATGGTAGGGCCACCAGAAAGCAGGCTTCTCTTAAGAACTGAATGTCCTTAGTTTGACGATTTGCAGAGCCAAGCTTAGAACACAAGGTGCTTCAGGTAGAAGCCCATTATACTAAGCCTGAATCTTGTGACATCAGGATTGTTACCCTTTTCCAAAGTCTGTGTGTCACTGGGGCTGTTTACTTGCCATTGCTTTAGGAGAATAATTTCTTTAAATGTAATTACTGTCAGGGGTTACAATGGAACCAAGAGGATGAATACTGTCTTTTTCTCTTCAGGTGGATAAAATGGAAAAATCCCCTCTCCTTTCTTTGATACATGCCTTTTAAAATGTGTTGATAATTGGGGGTTTCCTTACTGGGCTTCTGGAGAAGAGTGCTTTACCACTTTTGACCATGTGGGGGCTCTGCTCAGCCACATTACTGAGCCCAGCTTTGCAAATCCTCTGAGACAGGACTAATTTCTAGGGCTTCAGCCACTCAATGGGCATTTTGTTGCAAGATCTGAATAAAGTGAGTACATGGTCACCTCTAGTGAGGATTGATTTGTGTTCTTTGAAAAATGTCAGGATTTGTATTCAATCCCTAGCCCTCAGTGAAGTCTCAGGCCTAAGGAGCACTTTTACCTGAACTTAATGTTGCTTACTACTGAAACCCTATAGGGTTCAGTCTTCAATAGAGCTGTTCCTAGGGAAAGCTGGACCAAGGCCTTTGGAGAGGTACTTCCAGGCTGTTTATTTGCCAGAGTCCCTTTTAGCTTGGTTGCTTGCCAAGCAGACTAGTAGAAAGCAGAAGCAAAAAACATTAGTCCTAGAAAATAACAATAATACCTAAAACATTCTTTGAGCACATCCTGTGCTGTTTTAAACACTTTATCAGGGGCACCTGGGTGGTTCAGTCAGTTAAGCATCTGACATCGGTTCAGGTCATGATCTCACGGTTCATGGGTTCAAGCCCTGCATTGGGCTCCACACTGATGGTGCAGAGCCTACTTCGGATTCTCTTCCTCTTCCTCTCTCTCAAAATAAATAAACTTAAAAAAAATAAACATTTATCAAATGAACTCATTTGATTCTTACAAAGCCCTGTGAGATAGATGCTATTATTCCTGTTTCACATATGGGGAAACCTACATCCTAAGAGAGTTGAGATCTGCTGGCACACCACCACCAAGGAATACAACTAGGATCTGAACTCAGGAGGGCGGAGACCAGCGTTCACACCCTGAACCCCCCTGATGTACTGCCTCACTCAGCCCAGTGTACTGAAAATGTGTGTGTGTGTGTGTGTGTGTGTGTGTATAAACTCATCTGTCACAGGACCCAAACATTAGACATCATTTTAAAACAGGGAACTACTTAAATTTTTAAAAGGTGGCACTTACAATTTCTGCACACATTGAGCAGTAGCTGAGCTGTTGGGACTTCTTGAAAACTGGTCTCAGAGCCCGTTGTTTGAAACATTTGTCACAGGAGCCAAATACATTAACTAGAAAGGTCTGATCACACATTTTTTTAATCCAAAATGAAGCTGAGAGAGAGAGAGAGAGAGAGAGAGAGAGAGAGAGAGAGAAAGGGACATATATGCATGAGAAAATCCCACAGAAATAGCTTTTTAAAATCTTATCTTCCTTTCATCATGATGGTTGCTTAGACTTCTACATGTGGGATGAAGTATATACAGTTAATGTATAACCTTTGATTTATTACAACATACTGCTGGGTCAACACCAACTCGTTTATGTAATCAGTAAGAAAGCATCAGACAGTAGGTTTTCTGGCGCTACCATTTAACTGGCTGTTTTGGCAGCTTCAGACACGGACACAATTGATCTTTACAGCACAATATTAATCCTGTGGGGCTTTGCAGTGGAAAGCATTGTTGTAATGGATACCATAATTTAAAACTTAAAAAATATTCTGCCTCTAAGGGTAAACTTTTGGAATAAAGAGTCACAAAATGGTAGAATCTGATCCCAACCGATATCATAAGACTGAGTAAACATAGTACTGGTTCTCTGCAAGGGACACATCCCACTTATTAAACATTTGACAGCCACAGACCCAGGGTCCCTGTCTGTCCATCAAGAGGTCAACAGACAGGCCCAGGCCACTGAAGGGAGGGCAAACTTAAGGAAGCAAAACCATCTGGTGGCTAAGGGTGCTGGCTCTAGCTGACCGGATCCTGGCCCCACTACTTAGGCAAGTTACTTTGAGCTCTCTGGATCTTTGCTGATCGATCACATGGGGATCTTTTTTTTAAATGTTGTTTTTTTTTTTTTTTTTTTTACCATTTTTTATTTATTTTTGAGAGACGGAGCATGAATGGGGGAGTGGTAGAGAGAGAGGGAGACGCAAAATCCGAAGCAGGCTCCAGGCTCCAGTCTCTGAGCTGTCAGACCAGAGCCTGATGCAGGGCTCGAACACAAACCGTGAGATCATGACCTGAGCCGAAGTTGGACGGTTAACCGACTGAGCCACTCAGGCACCCCACATAGGGATCTTAACATGTACTGTCACAGGGTCACCAGGGGTATTGGAAGAGATAGTTCATAAAGCCAAGCTCAAGACTGGAACACAGTGAGTGCTCCATAGACGTTAAGCCGCCCTGTGAGTACCTACAGCAGCAGCAGCAGAGCAGTGGGAAGGGGGCAGGGTGAGGAGGCTAGACGTGTGGAAAAAGCAGAGGTGAGCCTATGGCCTCATTTCAGGCAGAACACAATGAAGGCCTTACTTAGAACAATGGTGTGGGATGGATTTGGACCAGGCTTAGGAAGAAGGAGCCAGACTTGCTGACATGTGGGGACGAGGAGGGGGAGATGTCCACCGTGCCTCTTAGGTTTCTGTTGGGGAGGCAAGGTGTTGCAGTGCCACTGCTGGAAATGAGGGGAAGAGGGTAAAAGGAGGAGGGAGCAGCAGCCATCGTGGGCCAGCAAATTTAATAGGTGTTCCAAAGAGTGGGGCACATCAAGATTCAAAGAAATAACCCCCTGACTACAAAGATATTTGGGAGTACTGGTCTGAACATTTCAAAAGAGCCAAATTTGAGAGGAATGCATTTCTGGGGCAGGTGGCAGTGGGGACACTGCTAAGTCTGGATGTCTACTATGCAGAGGTCACCATGGGGCTGGAGAAAGAATGGGGAGTTCACAAATTGGGTTGAACCCTCCCACAACAAAGGGGCAGCTGATAGTTCCTGAGATCTCTAAGTAACAGAGGAGTAGAGGACAGTCCCTTAAGGATGAAAGCAGAATGGAAACAGCTACTGACCACCATGCAGTGCTTGGCCCTGACTGCGCACAGCCACCCCGGGAAGGATGCAGACATCTGTGTCACAGCTGAGAAAGTGCCAGGGGATGAAACGTGTTCAAGGTCAGTGGTGGAGCCTGAATCTGTGTGTAGTGGGACTCCACAACACTTACCGTGGAGCCAGCACAGCCAGTCTGCTCTGCCTTTGCATAAAATGTGAGGTAAAGAGTGTGCAAGGGGCTGCCCACTGGAGCCTGGCCTTTGGTGAGGACCTGGTAATGTTGCCCCACACAGCCATGCCTGCCAGTCACAAGGTCATGCTGAGGACTCCAAGTAATAGCATTAGGAAGGTGAGCCATGGGTTTTTCAGCAAGGGAGCAACGTCATTCAAGTGGATTATTCCAGCATTTGTGCCTCCAGAAGTAGGTCAGAGAGAGAATGTACAGCAGGAAAATCAACTAGGGTAAGAGACTGCTATCGTGTTCTGGAAAAGAGGAAAACAGCTGTGAATGGAGTGGCAGCTCCGGAAATGGAAGGAGAGAAGAAACCCCAGGGCCCGAGGGGAGAAGGAATACAAGGATGGCTAGGCATTGTGGCAGAGCAAGAGAAAAGGAAGGAGAAAAAAAAAATGCCAATATTCCAAATCTGGAAAGAGATGCTGAATTTTAAACTCTTTCAAATGATAAGAGCTGCACATGTTTATTACAAATAATTGGAAACGGAAGGACATGAAGAGGGACAATCACCTGCATGCCCTATACTTAGGTTTTCTTCTAGTGTCTTCACAAGCATATATTAATACTTTTTAAAAAATTGGAACTGTATGCCATATACAATTTTGAACTTTAGTTTTTTGCTTCATAGTGCCATTGCATATTCTTGGAAAACACCACTTTCTAACAGAGACCACAAGTTTTGAGACATACCAACCTTAAACTGCTTCACACAGGTAGCATTTTAGATCTGCTTGTTAAGCACAGACAAGCCACAAACTAAATTTGAAATATTGCAGTATTTAAAACTATAAATATTATACACGGGCATTGTAGAATCTGGAAAAATCAAAAAGGTATGAGGAAGAAAATAATCACCTATAATCCCACTTCCCAGAGAGACTTCTTTCCACATTCTGGCATATGTAAGAATACATTTTGTAGTTTTAATATTTTTATATACTGATGTTTTTCATTTAGCATCTATATCACAGCTAAATTTAATCTCAGTGCATTCTACCATACTTATACTATACTTATGGTCAATAATCCTTTTTAAGGTGAGGGAACTTTTCCCAGCTAGCACAAATGCCTCAGTGAATATTTTGACAAGAAAAAGATTAAAATGTCCCATTTTAACGAGTCTTGACATGAAGTTTTTCTGCGGTCGTCCACAGAACTTCTCAAACCTTTCCCTAACCCCATGCCAAGAACAAAATTTCTTTGCAAAGTTTCACCTAAATATAAATTTGAAAATTACTGAACAACCCACCACCCCATATTTATTTTTAAGAGTACAGGCCAAAGATAGAAAGTCAGAAGGGAAAGTCCCTATTACCTGCTCTGTGGTTTTTCCCCTTATTTAGATTTGGTGCATATTCTTCCAGACTCTTCTGACCCCATAGATAAAGCTTTGTGAGTTACACAAATAAGGCTGTTAGCTATTTGCTTTTTTCACCTTATTTATTGTCAGTACTTACAGATCTGTTTTCTGATAACAGCTTCAGTATTATTCTATTCTATGTACTATCACAATTTATTAAACCAACCTCCTGTTATTGCATATATAGGGTATCTCCAGTTTTTACTTATAAAATAAAAGTAAAATGGACAAAACAACCACCCCTCCATGCTTTGCTGGTGAGAAAGTAAACTGGTGCAGCTGCTGTAGAAAACAGTTTGGCAGTTCCTCAGAAAGTTGAACAGAGCTGTCACCATATGACCCAGCAAACCCACTAGGTATATGCCCCTGTAAACTGAAAACACATGTTCACATAAAAACTCATGCAAGAATGTTTGTACTAGCGTTTAAGCCCAAAGTGGAAACAACTCATCAACTGATCAACAGATAAACAATATGTAGTATATCCATAGAGTAGAATGTTATCTGGCAATAAAAAAGAATGAAATCAGGGGCGCCTGGGTGGCTCAGTCGGTTGAGTGTACGACTTTGGCTTAGGTCATGATCTCACAGTTTGTGAGTTGGAGCCCTGCGTCGGGCTCTGGGCTGACAGCTCAGAGCCTGGAGCCTGCTTTGGATTCTCTGTCTCTGTCTCTTTCTGCCCCTCTCCCGGTTATGTTCTGTCTCTCTCTCTCTCTTTGTTAAAACATTAACAAATTTTAAAAAAGGAATGAAATTCTGATACATGCTGCAACATGGATGAACCTTGAAAACATGCTAAGTGAAATAAGCCAGACATAAAAGGCCACTTATTGTAACTCCAATTATATAAAATGTTTAGGATAGGCAAATCCATACAGATGAGGAAAGTATATTAGAGGTGCCAGTAAGTGGGGGTAGGGGAGAATTGGGAGTGACTGCTTAATGCATAAGGGGTTTCTTGTCTAGGGTGATGGAAATGCTCTGGACTTAGATAATGCACATCCTTGCATATATACTAAAAACCGCTGAAACAGGTGCTTTACAATGCTCAGTTTGGTGTGCATTATCTCATTAGAAGTTATTTAAAATTTTTTTAACATTTATTCATTTTTGAGAGACAGAGAAAAAAGTGTGATCAGGGGAGGGACAGAGACAGAGGGAGACAGAATCTGAAGCAGGCTCCAGGCTCTGAGGGTCAGCACAGAGCCCCATACGGGGCTCGAACTCACTGACCACTAGATCATGACCTGAGCCGAAGTCGGACACTCAACCGACTGAGCCACCCAGGCACCCCCAAAATTATTTTTTTTAAATACAAGACTCTGAACAGACCCTTCACAAATGTGGGCATTCATATGGTCAATAAACATATAAGAGGTGCTCAATATCATTAGTCATCAAAGGAATGCAAACGAAAACCACACTGTGATACCACTACTTACCCATGGAATACCTAAAATTTAAAAGACTGACAATTCAAAGTGTGGGCAAGGGGGTGGAGAACTGGATCCCTTTCCTTGTTTGTGGGAGTATAAATTGGTACAACCTCTTTGGAAAACTGGTTGATAGGACCTACTAAAGTTATACATACATATAATCTGTGAGCTGGCAATTCTACTCCTAGATATACACTCATCAGAAACAAGTACTTATATCCTAAAAAAAAATGAATAAGAATGTCATAGCAGCTTTACCCATTATAGCCCCAAACTGGACAAACCCAAATGTTCATCAACAGATGGATAAGTTGTGATATGCAATAAAGAAGAAGAAAGTTCTGATAGACATGATAGTGTGAATGTATCTCACAGACATGACTGTATAATGTTTGTAATAAAACCTTCCTATTCCATAGCTGCATTCTGAGGCTTATGTCCACATGCAGTGTTGCTTTGATCCATATTTAAAACAGATTATATAACTTTACAGATGTCTCACTTTTTCCACCCGAATGCCAGCACAAAATACAGTTTTAAAGCAAAACACCTCTCTAATATTTCAAAAGAAACACGTGCAGGTTGCAGAACAAATCGAATGTGCAGATTAACCACCCCCCCCCACCTGTGCTCCGTCCTCCCAGAAATCCCACATAACACCTTGGTGTGTGCACACAGGAACATTTCCGGAGTGTGCAGGAGAGCCTGAGTATGTTAGCACATACATACCTTCCACAGAGTCAACACTTGGAGTGACCAGCTGAGAGTCAGACCTGCAGCTTGAAGGTGAAGGTGTCGAAGCAAGAAGCCACACCTCTAATCTCCTTATCTGAGTGTCGAGGCTCAGCGGCTTTGTCCCTTCCCACAGGCACTCACTGCTGACAGCAACCTTCTGCCCATGCACACAAGATGCACACCCTCAGAACCTCTGCTGACCTGTGTCTTGGGCTCAGTTCTCTGCCCCCTGCAGGAGGCAGACTTAGCAGCTTTGCCCCTCACGAATCCACCCCCTGCTCCACTGAGCAACCCTAATATTCACCTGAGACTGTTATCCGCACCTCCTGCCTCCTCAGTACTCTGCCCACCAGCACATCTTCATTTTGGCCATTTTTCACACCTTCAGCTTTGTGGCACTGAGCAAGATGTGGGATGAGCACCCCTCTCCCGTCTCCATGCATAAATTTCTCAGCCTCTGCAGGTCCGCTTGTCTTGTTCCCAAATAAGATCTACTCCAGCCCAAGGCTGACCAGCTCCCCCCTCCAATCCTGCTGCCTCTAATAGGACCTTGCTCCTGCAGCTCTGTTCCATCTCGCCAGGATCAAGATGAGCAGGGGGATGAGTAAGATGTGGAAAAGCTCTCCAGGAGCTCATAGGGTAGCAAAGGTGATGGGCAATGTTACTGGCTTCTATAGCCCAGGGTGAATGCTGTAAAGCAGGCATGAACCCTGACTTATGGGAACCAAAAAGGAAGGATAATGGGCTCCTTGTGATCTAGGGAAGATAGGGAGCAGGGAAGGGGCACGGAGAAGGCCACAAGTGCAGATCAGAAACCCAGGAACATCTGTGCCAAGCGGCCCCTCCTTCTTTCACTGTCTGGGAGAACTTGGAGACACAGCCTGAGCCAGAACTTAGGGCATACTTACTTCCCCTCTAAAAACATTTATATACTTATTGATTTATTTATTTAGAGGCAGAGAGAGAGAATCCCAAGCAGGCTCTGCCTTGTCAGCAAGGCCTACGTGGGACTCGAACCCACAGACTGTGAGATCATGACCTGAGCTGAAACCAAGGGTTGGACGATTACCTGCCTGAGCCACCCAGGTGTCCCAAATGTTTATATACATTTTACAAGATATTATGAATCTATAATGATCCCAGCATCTTTAAGTATACAACGCTTAAAGAAAGGCATAAACCAAAAAAAAAAAAAGAAAAAAAAGAAAAAAGAAAGGCATAAACCTTGTGTACTTAAGAAAAATGTAGTCCCCCAGCAATTAAAGGAACCTGACCCAATTTATTTGGTAATTTATTTTATTGATTAAAATATTTAAAAGTTCTACTTTTTCATTTCTTCATATACAATGTATCTAAAAGAACTAAGTCATTAATCATATGAAAAGGCATTATTACATATTAGTAGGGTGATGTTGCTTCATAATCATGTATTATCACTCCTAAGACATAGGTCTGTGTTACAGAACCGCAGCTCATGCCTATGAGTCTGTCAGAAACAGGAGGGATGGCTGGGATTCGTGGAATGGTACAGAAGAGCCCTGGGGCCACACGCCGCAGGCTGGTAGTGCTTGTTGAAGAACTTCGTGTGCTCTGAAAGGAAGGAAGTTAGAAGGTTTGGGAGGGACAAGCGATGGTTGGTTCCCATGAAACTTGGGAAACACTGGTTTCTCAAAAGGAAGAACTAACATAATTCTTCAGTTATTTTTACGGGAAAATTTAAAAACGTATTTGGATGCTGAAAAGAGAGAGAAAATCAATTAGGTTGCCTTTGAAACTTAGTTGTTTTTTTAAAGATTTTTTTAACATTTATTTATTTATGAGAGACATAGAGAGACAGATTACAAGTCGGGGAGGAGCAGAGTGAGAAGGAGACACAAAATCCAAAGCAGGCTCCAGGCTCCAAGCTTTCAGCACAGAGCCCGACATGGGGCTCGAACTCACAAACTGTGAGATCATGACCTGAGCCGAAGTCAGACGCTCAACCAACTGAGCCACCCAGACGCCCTGAAACTTAGTTTTTAAAGAAGCGGTTGCACAAAAGATACTGAACAATGAAAAATTATGGCCAATATGTTGGCAGAAAAAATGTAAAGAAATGTTCCTTCAGAAAAGGTGGTAAATGGCATGGCAATTAATTTTAATAATATATTCATTTTAGATAGATATATACATAAAATACTTCATATGATTCATTTCAGACTGAATATTTGCTTAAAAACTAGAGGGGTCTGAGATAATAAATATTTTTTCATGCAGGAGCATTTTTAGTAAAAGTCAGTGAACCCCACCTCACCCACCCTGGGGAGGAGGCATAGGGTGAGAGGAATGTGGACAAGACAAAATGGCCGAATGGGATTATTTCCTGGAAGACTCAGCCCTGGAACCCACTGGTGGCTTCATAAATGTACCTGGGCTTCACATGAACATTAGTAAATTTAGGGGGCACTGTGTCCCCAGATTTTACTCCCTTTGAAGGGATCCCTGTCACAAAACAGATCTAGCCAAAAGGCACCTGGAAGACAATATGGGCCTTCCAGGAATTCCCATAAAAGCTGGCTGTGATTCCGAAGGTAGACATGGCCTTTCCAAACCCAGCTGGTGTGTGTTAACTTTTATAAAGTGACAATGGCAGCACTCACTGGGAACAAGAGAAGATGTGGCCCATCTTGGAGAATTCTTATTTTCTTCTTTACATCACATTCTAGAGCATTTCCAGTTCCAATTAATAAACCACATCCCTCATATTTGACCTTCATTTAGCTTCTGAGGTAAAAGTGCACTTCCTCTCTTTTCTCCTGCTACAATCTATTGAGAAAGCCTAGCTTAAAACTGCTGGGAATCTGGATCATTTCCAGAGCATGTGGAGAGGGGGTAAAAGGAAACGTAACTTGAAAGAGATATTTTGTATCCAACATCAGCTGTGATGAATCCTCCCGGCTACTTAGGAGAGCCTGAAATTAGAACCAGAAGAAAAATGAATAAGGGAACCATTGCATTCTGCTTTATGACTCTTTAGAAGTCTAGAGTAAGGAAAACACAACTCTAGCTTCACTGAAAAACTCCTTTCAAAATCATGTGAGACAATACACAAAAGAGCCTTTTAACAACACAACCCCATGGTGACACGGTCTATGCAGGATTTCCAATTGCTCTCATGAATATTTACTTACGTGCTCTGTTTCACCTCAGAAGTTAATTTCCCACAGGATGGACCAACTGTAAATGGATCTGTTTTCTATTCTTATCTACTCTTGTGGCATAATTCTAAGCCCAAACACGAGATGATCTGAGGTATTAAAGCTTACAGCAGTTATCCTTCTTTTTTTAGTTCAGTAGTTTGTGAACATTTTTGTCCCAAGACCCCTTTATAGTCTTTTTTTTTAAAGTTTACTTTTGGGGTGCCTGGATGGCTCAGTTGGTTAAGCAGCTGACTTCAGCTCAGGTCATGATCTCACAGTTTGTGAGTTTGAGCCCCATGTTGAGCTCTGTGCTGACAGCTTGGAGCCTGGAGCCTGTTTCAGATTCTGTATCTCCCTCTCTCTCTGCCCCTCCCCCACTCCTGCTCTCTCTCAAAATTAAATAAACATTAAAAAATTAAAAAAATAAAGTCTACTTTTATTTATTATTATTAGTAGTAGTAGTAGTATCATTATTATTATTTTAAGTAGACTCCATGGCCAGCATGGAGCCCAATATGGGGCTTGAATTCATGACCCTGAGATCAAGACCTAAGCTGAGATCAAGAGTCAGATGTTTAACTGACTCAGCCACCCAGGTGACCCAAGACCCCTTCATATTCTTTAAAGATTATTGAGGTGCCTGGGTGGCTCAGTTGGTTAAGCGCCCAACTTCTGCTCAGGTCATGATCTCACAGCTCATGGGTTTGAGCTTCGCATCGGGCTCTGTGCTGACATCTCAGAGCCTGGAGTCTGCTTCGGATTCTGGGTCTCGCTCTCTCTCTCTGCCCCTCTCCCGCTCGTGCTCTGTCTCTCTTTCTCTCAAAAATAAATAAACATTAAAAAATTAAAAAAAAGATTATTGAGGACCCCAAAGAACAAACCGAATACATGTAAACATGTATTGAAAAATGACTATTTTTGAAAACAAAAAAATGAGTAGGAGGCAGTATTGTTTTGTATTTTTGTAAATCTTTTTAATGCCTGACATAATATGACAGGTGGAACCTTGTATTCATTTCTACATTCAACCCATGGTGACATGTTATTTTGGTTGAAGTATATGAAGAAAAGTCTGCCTCACACCTATGTATTTAGAAAAAAGAAGACTTTGCAGACTCTCTGAAAGGGTCTCCAAGATCCTTGAACTAAATTGTGAGAACTGATGCCCTAGTTGATTGGGGAAGAAACTTTAGGGATTAAAATAAGAAAAAAAATGGGTATATAAGACTCTCTGTTTCCATTCAGCCTCTGCTCTCTTGCAGAGACTGATAAGAAGACTGATAATAAACAAGACATGCTGAAGGAACATAGCAGGTGAGTGGTGATTTGGGTGTTTTCATTCCCTTCCCACTGAGGCTAAAATGGGCTCTGAAAACAGGGGTATTTGACAGGGAAAATTCCTGCTGCTTTTGTTAAATGCTTTTCATTTGCATGTTTGGTAAATGTTCTTTAATCTTAGATTTCCATAATGTTAATTCAATATCAATTTCTTTTTTAAAAAAATTTATTTTAGAGAGAGTGTGAGTAGGGGAGAGGGGCAGAGGGAGAGAGAATCTCAGGCAGACCCCACACTCAGCACAGAGCCCAATGTGGGGCTCCATTCCATGACCCAGGTACCATGACCTAAGCTGAAATCAAGAGTCAGATGCTCAACCGACTGAGGCCCTCAGGCATTCCTCAATATCAATTTCTTATATGGAAAATTAAAAGGCACATCCTTAAGGATCTTACCTGCACTTTGCGAACGAAGGATGGAGTCACTCTTTTCTCGAAGTCATCTATAGGTGTGTATGAATTAAGAATCTTTATGATCTGCAAACAGCACATAAGATGGTGTTAGACCATGAGAAAGGACAAGTCTGTCCATGAAATAATGGTTCCAATGGTTTGGGAACTGTTGGGAACCACACACAGTTCTTTGACACTGTGATTTGGCTCTAGAAACCATGTGCTCCAGCCTCCTTCCTTTCCGCCCCCCACCCCCACTTTCCATACATATACATCTGTGTTTTGTGGGCAGGGAATGTATCATGTGCACTTTTTTAAGTCCTAAGTTAGTATTAAATAAATGCTTTTTAGATAAGAGGGTGGTCCATGGATGATACATGTGCCCCTCAAAGAGCCACAGAGCCTCAGATACACCCTAGGCTGGCTAAGCCAGAAAGTGGGACACGGATGACATGATCTGTTGGTGAAGATCAGGGACACACTCAGCAAGCGTGGTCACCTGCACAGCAGACAGTGAGGTACAGCGTTCATAGATCTCCTTGGCATCGCTGTCTGTGGTCTTCTTGACCTGAAGTAACCAGGCTGCCTGAGAGAGAGGTTCCAAAGTTTCCTTGGCCAAGCTGTTTTGCAAATTCTTATCTTTAAGCCATTCTTCTAAGTAGCTGATGTTGCACCTGGAGTGAAAGCCAGAGAAGCAGAAAACAGTGGGTGATCCATTGAGAATACACCAGGGGAGGGCTGAATCCCCCAATGTGTCCTGAGAGGATATCCGAGTTTACTGAGAGCCTTAGGACAACATTCCAGCAATTTCTTCATTTGTAACACGACGGGGTTGGACCAGATGATCAGCTCTTGTGATCCATGGTTCTAAGGATCTTGATGGTCTCGGGTGAGAGGCCATACCAGCTATAAACTTTGGGGAAAATCTGAGCCAAAAGTAGGAACTGCAATAATTTGTAAAGTAATCTATTAAAATACCCTTAATAATGGATTTGAAAATCTATTAGAGGAAAAAATCATAGTGATATTTGAAGATTTACATTGGTATAAAAAACTGATTTCCTAACTTGGTAGAAAATTTTCTTTTTTAAATTATTTTTAAAAAGTTTTTATTTATTATTGAGAGACAGAGCATGAGCATGGGAGGGGCAGAGAGAGGGAGAGACACAGAATTTGAAGCAGGCTCCAAGCTCTGAGCTGTCAACACAGAGCCCAACATGGGGCTCGAACTCACAAACTGCAAGATCATGACCTGAGCTTAAGTCAGACGCTTCATCGACTGAGCCACCCAGGTGCCCGTTGGTAGAATATTTTCAATTGGTAGAAGGTATTCAGTCCACTGGGGTTTTTATTCTTGTTTCTGTCAGTATTTATCATAAGTTTCCGAGTTAAGAGACATGGGTTTTAGTCCCACCCATCTAATGTGTGAACTTGGACAGTTACTCAATCTGTCTGGGTAAATGAGAACATTGAGAACTCTCATATACTGCTGGAAGGAATGTAAAATGGTATAGATGCTAAGGAAAACAGTTTGGCAGTTCCTCAAAATGTTAAACTCAGAATTGCCATATGACTTGGCAACTCTACTTCTAACACTCAAGAGAACAGAAAACATGTCCACATAAAAAACTGTGCACAAATGTTCACTGCAGCATTATTCATAATAGCCAAAAAATGAAAACAACCCAAATGTCCACCAACTGATGGATATACAAATTGTGGTATGTCCATAGAATGGAATATTATTCAACAATAAAAAGGAATGAGGTATTGATACATGCTACCACATGGATGAGTGGTGAAAACTTTATGCCAAGTGCAAGAAGCCAGTTACAAAAGATATCACATTTGGGGCTCCTGGGTGGCTCAGTTGGTTAAGCATCTGACTCTTGGTTTCAGCTCAGGTTGTGATCTCACAGTTCGGTGAGCTCAAGCCCCATGTCAGACCCCATGCTGACAGTATGGAGGCTGCATGGGATTCTCTGTCTCCCTCTTTCTCTTTGCTTGTCCCTCACTTGTGCTGTCTCTGTCTCTCTCAAATAAATACACTTAAAAAGTATCTAAAAAAAAAGAAAAGACATCACATTTTATTATTCCATTTATAAAAGTGTCCAGAACAGGCAAACCTATAGGGAAGGAAAATATATTTGTGGTTGCCCAGGCTGAGGGAGAGGGGACTGGGAGGTGGGACGTGGTAGGGGATAAGAGTGGCTGCTAATAGGTATAAGGTTTCTTTCTGGAGTGATGGAAATATTTTAAAATCACATTATTGTGATGTTTGCACCACTCTGTAAATATATCAAAACCCACTGAACTATACGGATATGGTTTACAGAATGGATAAACTTTATAGCATGTAAATTATCTATCAATGAAGCTGTTTTAAAAAATTGAATGGGGGCACGTGGCTGGCTTAATCGGAGGAACATGTGACTCTTTATCTCAGGGCCATGGGTTCATGCCCCACGTTTGGTGTAGAGATTACTTAAATAAATAAACTTTAAAAAAAACTGAGTGTTGAACTAGGTGGTCTCTAAGGTCATTTCTAGCTCTGACCTTTTAAATTAGCAACTCCCTCTTGTTGGGATGGGCACTGGGTGTTGTATGTAGGCCAATATGACAATAAATTATATTAAAAAATTAGCAACTCCCTATGTAGGTCTTCGATTATAACACTGGGACAATAATGCTGAATTGACGTATTCCTTAGGGATGTAATGAGTGTGAGATACTATTTCTTACACTGGTTTCCCCCCTTTTTGCACTGTCAATTTTGTCCCACTAGTTTTGAGTTCTTATTACAATAGATTCCTATTGGGCCTCCCATCTCATCCCTTCTAATCCATCTTATTTAGTTGTCCTACAGTCCTTAATTTGGATCTTGAGCATGTTAATTCTCCCAATTAAAAATCAGTGGTGGAATATGATTCAGTAATTCCACTACTGGGTATTTACCCAAAGAAAATAAAAACACTAATTTAAAAAGATATATGCACCCTTATGTTTATTATAGCATTATTTGTAACAGTCAAGATATAGAAGCAACCAAGGTGTATATCTGGTCCACAGATGAATGGATAAAGAAGGCGTGGTATATATGTACAATGAAATATTACTCAGCCATAAAAAATAATGAGATCTTGCCATTTGCAACAACATGGATGGACCTAGTGGGTATAATGCTAAGTGAAATAAGTCAAAGAAAGACAAATACCATATGATTTCACTGACATGTGGAATTTAAGAAAAAAAAACAAATGAAGGAGAAAAGAAGCAAACAAGAAAAACAGATTCTTAAATACAGAGAACAAACTGGTAGTTATCAGAGGGGAGGTTGGTGGGAGGATGGGAGAAACAGATAAACGGGATTAATAGGAGACTTATCCTGATGAGTACTGAGTAATGTATAGTTGTTGAATCATTATGTTGTATACCTGAAATTAATATAACACTGTAAGTTAATTATACCTCAATTAAAAAAATGGGGGTAAATCAGTGGTGGAGTTCTGGTTCTTGGTAAGAACACACTCCACTTTGCCCCTCCCAGTGAATGCAGCTATAAAAGCTTGATGGAATGCTTTGAAGCAGCTATTTGAGGACTCTGAAAAGTAAACAGTACCAGGTAGATTGGGGAAGACCAGTATTTGAGTATGGCCAAATGGGTAATCAGTTTGCCAGTTTATTCCATCTGCTATTCATTAGCCTGACCTCAAAGAAGCCTGAAAACTCAGGAGTGGGTACGGATGACAACAAAGAGCTCCAGAAGAGGCCTCTAGGTCTGGCTGGAGGGGCTGAGAAGAGGTGCATTAATGCTCCTGGGAGTGTGGAAATCTGTTTTTCTTTTTTCTCTTTTTTCTTTCGTGTTTAAGCCCCAAAGAATTTCATTGTGGTAGCAGTGGTGGCAATGGGGTCCAGGAGGAAGCTAGAATTCTCAGGGAGAAAAACCATCTCCAAATGGAGCAACTGTGGTTTAAGACAATGGGGTGAACCCCCATTGTTCTATTCTGCCACCACTTAGCCTCAGATGAAGACATTTATAGGAAGTACACCACACAGTGAGGTAAATAAAGCCCCAATTTTCTGTTTGGAGGACCAAAGAGGGATTCCCAGCAATCTGGAAAGTATCAGGGGTGATTTGGAAAAGGAGGAACTTGAGAAAGCAATCCCTTAAAATTGTTTATGAACTCCTTGGTACACCTCTGGGCTCATGCATGGACCTGACCCTCAAAAGCACACATAGACTTTGAGGACTAAACTATGGGACAGAGCGCCATGCAAGTTTCAGACTGGCCACTGAGTGTCGCACATGAGACAGAACCAAATAGCATTACAAAGGCTTTGAAAACTGACATGGGAAACAAGAGCCACAAAGGATGGTCAGAACTTGCAGCTGAACTCAAATGGGGTGATTACTGATAAAAATACCAACATTCTCCATAATACTGAAAGATTCACAATCTCATAGTGTAATATTAAAAGTGTCCAGGATACAATTCAAAATTACTTGGCATATGAAGAACCAGGAAAACCTCAGTTTGCATCAAACAAGACAATCAGCAGGTGTCAACTCTGAGATGACACACACTTGGAATTATCTGACAAAGACTTTAAAGAAGCTATCACAAAAATCCTCCAAAAAGTGAAGACAAACTTTCTTGAAATAAATGGAAAGATAGAAAGTCTCAGAAAAGAAATAGATGATATAAAGAAAAACCAAACAAAAATTTTAGAGGTGAAAAATCCCATAACAAAAATAAAAATAATTCTTTTAATGGGCTCAATAGGAGAATAGAGATGGCAGAGGAAAGAATCT
Source organism: Cryptoprocta ferox (assembly GCA_028646485.1). Taxonomy (NCBI): domain Eukaryota; kingdom Metazoa; phylum Chordata; class Mammalia; order Carnivora; family Eupleridae; genus Cryptoprocta; species Cryptoprocta ferox. The sequence continues at coordinate 89,265,712 of CM053560.1, forward strand.
GTGAACTTGAAGGGATCAATAAGAGATTATTTAATCTAAAGACTACAGAGGGGGAAAAAGCTGAAAAAAAAATAAACAGAACCTTATGGACCCATGGGATAATAATGAAAGGTTTACTATTTGTGTTACTGAAGTTCCAGAGGAAAGGAGAAATTAAGATGCAGACAAAACATTTGAAGAAATGGCTTAAAATATCCAAGATTTAGTAAGATATACAAGCCTACAGATTCAAAAAGCTCAGGGAATCTCAAAGAGGTTAAACCCCAAGAAATCCACACTTAGACACATCCTAAGTAAATTGTGGAAAAGTGAAGACAAAGAAAAAAATCTTGAAAGCAATCTGAGAAAAACTGCATTACTTGTAGGGAAACAATAAATCAAATGACCTTGCAATCCTCATCAGAAACCATGGAGGCCAGAAAAATGTGAAACATTTTTAAAATGATGAAAAAAAGAGTCAACCTAGAATTCTATATCCCACAAAAATATACTTCAGGAATGAAGGTGAAAAGAAGGCATTTTCAGATGAAAGAAAACTAAGTATAGCCAGTGAGCCTGCTGTACAAGTACCTACTAAAAGAATTTCTTCAGTCAGAAAGGAAATGGTATCAAAATGAGATTTGGAGGAAAAAATAAGACTTGGAACAATAGGAATGGAGGAGTAACAGAAATTGTAAATATGTGAGTAAATATAATAGATGATGCTTCTTTTGAGTTCCTTAAAAAATCTTAGATAATTTAAAATAAAAATTATAACATTATCTGGCACAGTTTTTGATTATGTAGCTATAACACATAAAACAACTATAACATAAAGTGTAAAGGGGAAAAGAGACTACGTGATGGTTAGCTTCCCACATTCCACTTGACATGGTTAAGGTAATGATTCTAAATAGACCGAAGAAGTTAAGTATACATACTGTAAATCCCTAGAACAACGACTAAAAAACAAAAAGATATACAGTAAAAACACAGTAGATAAATTTAAAAGGGTAAAAAATATTCAAAGAACCCAAAAGAAGGCAGAGAAAGGAAGTCAGAGAAATAAAAACCAGAAGGAACAAATTGAAAATAATAAAATGGTAGATTTAAATCTAAACATATCAATAATTACATTAAGTTGAAATGGTCTAAACACTCCAATTAAGAAGCACAGATTGTCAGACTCGCTTTAAAAAATCCAAACCAAAACAAAACAAGATCCAAATGTACACTGCCTATAAGAAAGTGACTTCAGGGGCAACTGGGTGGCTCAGTTGGTTGAGCGTCTGACTCTTGATTTTGGCTCAGGTCATGATCCCAGTGTCATGGGATCAGGCCCTGCATTGGACTCTGTGCTGAACGTGGATCCTGCTTATGATTCTCTGTCTCTCTCCCTCTGCCCCATCCCCCAATTGAACACACTCTCTCTCTAAAATGAAAAAAAAAGTACAGTCACTTCAAATATGACACAGATAGGTTAAAAGTAAAAGGATGAAAAAAGATACACTATGAGAACACTAATCAAAAGAAAAAGTAGGCTTTCATACAAAGTAGATTTCAGAGCAGCGAAGATTACCATTAGAGGGATAAAGAAGGACCCTACATAATTTTAGGGTGGTCAGCTCACCAAGAAGACATAACAATTCTTAACACATACGTACCTAAAAATAGAGCTTCAAAATACATGAAGGAAAAACTGACAAACTGAAATAACATACAGCTTCATAATTACAGATGGAGACTTTAACACTCCTCTCAGTAATCAATAGAATACACAGAAAGTCAGCAAGAATATAGTAGAACTGAAAAGCACCATCAATAAACTGGGTCTAATTGATATTTGTAGGACATTCCACCTAGACACAGCAGAATATATATTCTTTCAACTGCATGTGGAACATTCACAAAAACAGATCATTTTCTGGGCATAAAAGCAAATCTTCACAATTTTAAAAAGAATTGAAATTATACAAAGTTTTTTTAAATGTAGAAATATTTAAAAGTTTTTATTTGACAAATAAACCGGGGCAATTCTCAAAGTGGGATGGTTAGTGACTCTGATGTCTTAATCTATGGTATATTTCAACCTGTGTGCATCTTGAGATTATTTTTTTAAATTTTGATTTAAAAAACACATAAAATTTACCATCTTAATCATTTAAAAATTTTTAGTGTTTATTTATTTACTTCTGAGAGAGAGAGAGAGAGAGAGAGAGAGAGAGAGGGCAATAGTGAGTGGGGGAGAGGCAGTGAGAGAGAGAGGGAGACAGAATCCCAAGCAGGCTCGATCCTGTCAGTACAGAGCCTGATACAGGACTCGAACTCACAAACCATGAGATCATGATCTGAGCTGAAACCAAGAGTCAGATGCTTAACTGACTGAGCCACCCAGGTGCCCCACCATCTTAACCATTTTTAAGTGCACAGTATAGTAGTGTTAACTGTATGTACCACGTGGTACAACAGATCCCTAGAACTTTTTCATCTTGCAGACCTGAAATTCTATATCCACTGAACAACACTCCCCCTTTTCCCTGTCTCCTCAGCCTCTGGCAGCCATCATTGTACCTTCTGTTTCCAAGAGTGTGCCTGACAGAATATGATCTTTGATCATATGGAATCAAACTAAATGTCAGTAATGGACAGGTAGCAAGAAAGTCCCTGAACAGTTGGAAAATGAAGCAACATACTTCTAAATAATCCACAGGGCAAAGAGTAAGTCTCCAGGGAAATTAGAAACTACTTTTCAACTCAACAAAGATGAAAATACAACATCTTCAAATTTGTGGGATAAAGTTAGCGCTTAGAGAGAAATTCATAGCATTAAATGCTTATGTTAGAAAAGAAAGGTCTCAAAGTCAATAATCAGTGCTTCTCCCTTAAGAAACTAGAAAAAGAAGAGCAAAATAAGTCCAAAGTAAGCAGAAGGAATGAAATAATAAAGACAGTAACAGAAATCAATTAAATTTTTTTAAAATAGGGAAAAATCAATAAAAGTAAAAACTGGTTATTTGACAAGATCAGTAAAATTAATAAACCTCTAGCAAGACGGATCAAGGGAAAAAGAGAAGACACAGATCACCAATCTAGGAATGGACGGGGGTGGATACCACTACAAATTCTGCAGAAACTAAAATAATAAGAAAACATTGTTAATAGTCTGTGCACATAAACACAACAACTTTGAGTGGACCAATTCCTTTAAAAAATTCACCTATGATGAAATGTGTAATCTGAAGAGTCCAATAACTATTAGAGGAATTGAATTCATAGTTGAAAGCCTTTTGGGGGAAACAAACAAACAAACAAACAACCTATGGTGGCTGCCACTGCTGAGGGACTGAAGCATGCACTGCTCACCCTGGAGAGTGGCAGTCCACTTCTCTCTGTAACAATCTGGCACTCCATTCAAAGGGAGCTATTAATACCCACCATCAGTTTTCCTTCAATGAGGCCTGTGTTCATTTCTCTAAGTCCTAGTCTGCTGAAATTCTGCCCGTCCTTTAAGACCCCAATCAATGCCTTTCACATTCTTTGTAAATTCCCTCAGTGCAGCAAGCAGTGTATGTGCTTGGGTCACATTATTCTGATTCCTAACAGACACACCCTATGTTGGCTTTTATCAAAGATCACTGAGCAAAGCAGCCACAATGCAATTTTCTGTAAAAATGCTACTATGGAGACTGTGAGATAAAGTTCCACATGAAATAGTATTTTATATTTCATGACTAGGAACAAAAAAACAGGTACTAGGAAAATCTTTACATCTTCCCTGAGCATACTGGCCTCACCATACTCAATGAGACCAAAGAACTAATGATAACATTTGCTTTTTGTCCTTCCAGCCAGAAAGCCCCCACAAACTCTGCCCACAGTTTGCTATTTTTTTCCTCTGGGTCTTGATTTTCTACTTGAATTCATGTTTTATTATTTTGTTGCTTGTGTTTCCATTGTAAAGCCACCTCATTTCCTTATGGGCCTTGCTATGCCAGTGGCTTAATAAATACCTGAATGAATGAATCCCTGTCAAATGCACGTGCTACTCAAGAGCAACGTGCTGTAAAGGTATTACTTCCCAGATGTTCACTTTCGACTGCTGAAAGGAAAAAGCACTAAGTACCTATGGGGACAGATGTTGCCTCTCCTCTGAGCCGTTGTTACAGGATCTAGAGTTACGCGTCTTGCTCATGACCATCCTCACTCATGGAGAACCCACAGAAGGAATGAGAATTGCTTAGCCAAGTCTCTAATGACACATTTAGGTTTATGGGTTTACTTTAAATAGGGTTGAATCTTACCTCAGAGGTCTACAGGGCTTCTGCTTGGAGCTTGTGAAATAAACAGAATCCTTTCCCTTCTCGATGAAGAGAAAAAGATCCAGAAAGGCCAGTCCTTGGAAATACTCCTTCTTCTTTTTTTAAATGTTTACTTATTTATTTTGAGAGAGAGTAGGGGGCAGAGGGGCAGAGAGAGAGGGAGAGAAAATCCCAGGCAGGTTCTGTGCCATTAGTGTTGAGCCAGACACAGGGCTCAATCTCACAATCATGAGATCATAACCTCAGCTGAAATCAAGAGTCAGATGCTCAACCGACTGAGCCACCCAGGTACCGCAGGAATACTCCTTTTTATCTGAAAACCTCAACCTGGTATTATGGGAATTTGCCAGCCTGGTTTGAGGGGATGTCCAATTCCAAGTTTCATTAATGCTGAAAAGTTTTAATGGATGTCTCATTTACTTCTTGGCTTAAGAGACCAGCAACATGACTTCAGGCTTTCATGTCTCATATGGGTATCAAATCCCTGTACAAATTATAAAAAATCCAAATATCTACCCTCTTTTATGTGTTTTCTAATCATGTGACAGCATTAATTCAAACAATGGCTCAGGGTTTGTGTTTCCTCAACTAAGAGATAAGCAAAGGTGGACACACCTCAAAACCTTGGATAACACTGTCCTCAGCCTGCTGGTCCTGCTGCTCCCAAAACAAACCTCTGCTTAATCTAGACAGAGCTATCTAGTGTAGCCTGAGGACAGGTCCTCTTCAGTTCCACCACTATGCCTTTGCCCGCCTCATTTCTCCTGCTTAGAATGCTCTTCTCCCTTTTTAAATCACTCAGTGCACAGCTCTCAGGCTTAACATTTCTGTCCTCGATAATCTCTCTTCTCTGCAGCACTTGTTTGTGATTTAATCATACTTGCCTTGAATTGTTATCTGGCTACTTTGAGTTTTTAAAGAGCAGGTATCAAACTGCTCTTTCCTTTTGTTTCCTGTGTCTTCCACCAGGCAGTGCTATTCACAGAGGTGATGTTCGGTAAATACTGGCTGAGTGTATGATAAGCACCCAGTCCAGAATTTAAAATCTACAATTACTAGTTACTAGTTTTTAACCACTAAAGGCCCTGGGCCTGAGTGTGGAGCTAGCCTGGTGCAGAGTGACAGGAGGAGGGGCTGCCACCTGACCACAGACATCCCCAAGCCAAGAGTCCTCTCGCACACACCCCACCCCCAGCAGGGCAGCTCACATGGAGGGGGCAGGAATGTGTGGCCCCAGACATTAAGAGCATCTCTTTCAGCTGCCTCTCGGTGTAAGTGGTGAATTATGGGTTTTACCTGATCTGCATCCCTTTTCTGCAGGAGCACATGTCCTTGCGCAGGAAGAGGCTGTTCAGGGTGACTGCCCCGATCAAGAAGAAGAGCTGCTTCACAGCCTGCCTCACCAGCTCAGGGTCCAGGCCGTTCTGGCACATGGTGCTGTAGAAATAGCTCAGCTGCTGCAGGACGGAGGTCATGGTGTAGGCGTCTGTGTCGTCTATGCTAGATGACCGCTTCCGGAAGCCCGTGGGCTTCAGGCCAGAGATGCCCTGCAGGCTCTCGTACTCCAGCATGCCCGGCACTGGAAAGGAAAACACGCATTTCTTGCACACACGGTAGCGACAACCAGAGAACATTTTCCACTGCTCTCTTGGGTCTGTTCCAGGAGCTGGGACATTTTCTGCAGGAGTTAGCAGTGGATGCAGCTGTGATGGGGAAAGCAAGAGAATCAAGGGGTGGGGAGCACCAGGTGTAGGAGGTGGACTGAGCGAACAGCTGTGCACAACCATGCCTGGAGGCTTGGAGTACCTCTTCTTTCAGCTTCACAGAAAAGGGAGTATGTTAACAAGACAACTCGTGGTCTGTACCATTAAAGCCTGAAGTGTTTAAGTTTCAGAAAGTTGAAGAAAGCATACAAGAATTTGGGTGGGACTTTAAGATTTCAAAAATGCTTGGTAATGACCTAGGATTAGCAGGTCTTCCTTGTCTTTCCCTTTGGAAATTACGAACCATGTACTTTTAGATAAGTAAGTGTTTCAAGCAATGAAAAATAATTAAAAATTAGACATTTACACAGTTAAAATTTTCTGGTTTTAAAATTGTATTCTTTGAAATCACTCGATCTCACCAACCGTGAGATAATGACCTGAGCCAAGATCAAGAGTGGGATGCTTAACCAATTGAGCCATCCAGGCGCCTCCTACAGGATTTGTGTTTTTCAGGTTTCAGTGGTACCACAAATATTTTTTGGTCATCAATTCTTTTCTTACCTATTATTGGTTGAATGTTATTTTCCATGACAAAAATGAACCGATGATATATTCGTATAGCCACATCGCTAAGAATCTGTCTGTATTCTGAAAGGTCAAAATTGTTCAAGCAGTTCTTATTCTGATGTGGACTATTGAGCTTCATGAATTCCTGAAAGTAATTTGAGCACATAAATACATATAAATATTAGAATGCTATAGGCATGTAGGAAATTAAATATTCTCTAACGACATTATAATCAACTCCTGTAGTTTAAAACTTAATGTCTGATTTGTATCAAGTGAGCTCTTCACGTATGTGGTAGCCCTTATTTTCTATAAATAACTGTCACTGTACTCACACTACAAATATATGCCCCCAGCACCTACAGAACACAGTGGAAAATAACTCCCATGGAAGCTCATTAAAAAAAAAACTGCAAAGTACCCAAGGAAACAAACAGGTGTAAGATGTCAGTAATGCAATAAATGAGATTCATGACTTAATGATTATAGAGCATAGATCAATCTGAAATATTTTAAGATGTGTGCTATGGACTAAATGTTTGTGATGTCCCCGAATTCATATGTTGGAGCTCTCACCTCCAGGATGGCTGTATTTGGAGATGGGGCTTGTAATAAAGTAATTCAGATCAAATGAGGTCATAAGTGTGAGGCCCTAATCTGACGGGATTAGTGTCCCTTTAACAAAAGACACTAGAAAGTTCAATCTTTCTCTTTCCATACCCACACATCAAGGGAAATCCATGTGAGGGAATAGTGAGAAGACAGCCATCTACAAGCCAGAAAGAGAGCACTCGCCAGGGACCAGCCATGCCAGCACCCTGGTCTCAGACTTCAGGTTTCTAGAGCTGTGAGAAAATAAATTTCTGTGGTTTAAAAGTCTTCTAGTCTGTGGTATTTTGTTATAATAGCCCACCAGACTAATACAATATATTCAATGTGTTCAAAGAGATAAAAGAAAAAGAAAGCATTAATACAAGAAGAGGATATAATGATAACAGGCAGGGGTGAAAAAAACCTATCGAAATAGAAATGAATATATAGCAACTGAAAAAAACATGCAGATAGAGAAAAAAACGTTGTATACGTGGCTGATGGGGGCAAAGAAAAGGTAAAAAGTAAATGGTGTCGAATAACATCCTCTTCCATCAATGTCTCACACATGCCAGTTTGTCTTAAATGGGCTGGTCTGTGCCCCCTGCTCCTTTTGGTATTCCTTTTAGTCGAAGGTTGAGTTTTCTTTACTTGTTTCTCCTTTTGTTTTATACTACTAGTAGAATCACATTTATAAATTTTACTTTTCCTTCATTGGGACAATTGGCTATCCACATGGAAGAAGATACGAGGTCATTATCTCAACATCATGGGATAAATAATCACACCAATTCTGGATAGGTAAAAGCAGAATTGTGAGCTCCAATTTGAATTACAGAAATTAAGAAGAAAGTAAGAAAATAAGTTCACCACCTCAGGGCAGGGAAGAATTTCTTGACCAAGACACTAAAACACATCATAAAAGAATAGGATTGATACACCAAAATTCAGAAGTTGTGTATGATAGACTCCATAAAACAAAACACAAGCCAAGCCACGGTTTATCCATGATAAAGATCTACAAATCAGTAAGAAAAAAAAATCACCTCTAAACAAAATGGAGAACTGATGTCAGTAGGTGATTTGAAAAGAAACCCAAATGACCAGTGAGCACATGAAATGCTTCTTGACCTCATTAGTGATCAAGTGATTGCAATTTAAGTCGAGAAGGTATCGTTTTTATACCCATGAGGTTGGTAAATAATTAAAATGTCTATCAGTATCAAGTGTTGGTGAAGGTATGACACTGGAAACTTCATACACTGTGGGGGTTTGGGGAGGGCGACAAATGGCAGAAACATTTGGGAGAGCAGTAAAAATCCTAAAAGTCCCTTCATTATTTCAGGTCAATAAAATTTTGCTCTGTGAGTATTTGAAGGTGGAGAATTCCTTTATGATGTTAGCCCCTTGAGAGCAGAGTTGGAATGGCAAAGGACGTACAGATTATGGAGGAATGATGAGAATCCTACAGAGAGGAGAGCTTTGAAGAAACAGCCTTGTTGATCTAAAGGTTGTATCTTAGAGTCAGAATTCTAAAATCTTCAGAATTTCACAACCAGAAACAAACTTAAAAATCATCTAGTCTACCTCAATGATTTAAAACTCAGGGAAAATGGAGGCCTACTATCATGCCCAAGGTCCAGGTCTTTTTCTATAAGTCTCTGGCTGTGACTCCTGTCCAACCAGCAATGTGAGATTGGCCTAGTGGCTGAGGAGGAAAGTAGGAACCCATTTGGAGCAGAGGCTGCCCCAGGAAGTGGGGACGTGCCCAATCCCTGTGGTGGGCTCTGCCTCATGAGGAAGTTCTAGAGCAGCAATCAGCATGGAACACAGAACAGGCAAGTGCCCCTACCTCTTCACCACTGTACTGCTTCAGGCAGTTGAGGAAATGACAAGTATTGGAAAGCCAGAAAGATAGCATCTCAAAGTCTTCTAAATGTTCCTTAAAAAAAAAAGAAAGAAAGACAAAGTTGGATTTGATGACTACTGGTGCCTGTGAGCCAAGAACAGATGTATCTTACCTGTTTAGTTAGCTGGTGTCTTTTGATCAAAATGAATTCTTCTTTTATTCACCCAAGAATTTATTAAATTTATATACTGTAATGATAAGCTTTTCTGTTTATTTAGCAGGTTATGGTTTGCAAAGTATTTCTGTATAGGTTATGTCACTTAGTATGAAGCTTGATGCAGGCACTGCAGGAGTGCCTGATGCAGGTAAGTCTGGGGTTTTGCTTTCTGGAGTTCACATTCTGACTAGGAAGAATGTCACATATAACATAGCATATGTAGGACACAATTAAATGGGTGGCTGAGCACCTCCACGGTGGACATAGAAGGTGCCACAAAAGCTCAGAAGATGGAAAGATGCTGGCAAAAGAGGGCAGCTGAGGAAGTCTCCTGAGAAGGGGAGAGAATGTTGCCTTGAAGGAAAAGGGTGGAGGGACCAGAGCTCAGAAGTGAGGACTCTCTTGGGCAGAACAGCCCTACTTGTGGGGCAGCAAGAAGAGGAAGAAAGAAGGTAGAGGTGTGGTGGTCAGCGAGGTAAGAGGAAAACTCGGAGAGTCCTGGGATTTGAAGGACAAAGTAGGATGATTTCAAAAAGGTGGTCCGAATGCTTCTGTCCCTTAGAGGAGGATAAAAATTAAGGAGAAACCACTGGATTTAGCAAGAGGAATTACTGGTGATCTTTTTGTGCAGTGACAGAGATGAAGCCAGATTTCAGGAACTAATCTGCTAGTGTAAGCACCTTGGTGGATGGAGAGACTCAGAGATGCAGGAGTATGGGGGCCAAGTGAGGGCTGCTTTAATTCGCTGTGTGCTGGAGTGGGGGAGGGGCAGGTCCTGGACACCAGCAGAGGCAGAGGCAGGGAGCCCAGGGGGAAGCTGACTGGGAAGATGCTGGTGAGGAAGGATTTCTACTCCTCATGCCATGCATCTTCTAGTTTCTAAATATTTAAACATTCCAGAGCTTCAAGAGGGGGCAAATACCATGTGCCTATGGCCTGGGACACAATGCACGTTTGTCTAAGGAAACCCATTTTATGAAATTATGGACAGGGAAAACATCAATTTATGGGGGCCCCTTCCCAGAACACTCTGGTGGTTCTTGTGAATATAGTGACTAGAAATCACTCAAGGCACCAGACAAATGTTAATTTTCTACTTCTAACTCCTGATGAGTCATAATGAATCCTCATGGCCAGGCATCTCACACCCTGAAGGGGTAGAGGTGCTGGGGGTGGTGATACCAGGCTATAGGCTTGAAGGTAAGGCTTTGAGGTCTATTGTCAGATCTTTATCCTTGGGGATCCCTGACCTAACTTGTCTTTTCCAAATAGCTTGGCTTCTTTCACAGAGTGGGCCTCAGACTAGTTTAGGGAATCACGTGATTCACCAAAGACTAGGCCAAGGATGAACCCTTAAGGTGTTCTTAAAGTAACCAAAATACCAAGGGCCAATGTCAAAGGCGGTTCCTACCTTAACCACCTGCTTGATTCCATTAATGGTGCTGTTCATGAGGGACTTGAGCATGTTGGCGTCGTTTAGAGAGTCTGCATAGCGTACACACATGAACAGGATGTGAGCGGGCAGCCCTGGGATCATGTTCACCACCACTCCACGAGGCTTCAAGTCTGGTACAGAAAGGGTCAATGAGGACTACAGCTGATTGACAGCCAGCTCTCCCCATAAGAAACCTCTGACTATGGGACAAGGGTTATTTGCTTTTCTGTATTTGATACAATGCCCGAATGCATAGGTGTATCTTTTCTCTTTGAGGAATTCAGTCTGGCTCTTTTCCTGGCAAAAATATACAGGTACCACCTGTTCATCTTCTCATTTGCAAAGGACTTTCTCTTTTTTTAAAAAGGTTGAATTTTAGATAGAATTTGTACTTCTTCCTGGCATTGAGACCCTGGATTTCCACCCTCCAATGTAAGTGAAGAACCCCAAGTCCATGCACCCGACTCCAGCCTCTGTGATGAGGATGGGATATGATCTCAGTGATCACATGGATCTTCCCTGAATCAGGAAAACAAACACACTATAGTCCTGCAGAGGGGGCCTCGCTGAACCTTGAGAAGAAAATGACAGGAGGAGACATTGGGGATAAAGGGAAGAGAGAAACTTTATAGAACAAACTAAGGTAAGCAAACAAAGACCTCCCCATGGCTGCATTAAGAAAGAGGAATGAGGAGGCCCCACAGCTGTGCATGAGTGAGGCTAGAAAGGAAAGGGTACAGGTGCTCATGTGCTTTGGTGGTGGTGGTGGGGGATCACCTAGAAGAAGAGGAAGTTAGGCTACACATCAGCTTTCTGCTTTAAGATCTTGAGACCAGCTGATAGAAAGGCAGCTTTTCTTTCTCCCACTGGAAATCCATGTGATTTTCAGGTGAAGACAGTCTACTAAGATTGGTTCTAAGACCACCAACCCTTGAGCATGGACATTGGAACATTCCTGTAACTGAGGTATGACTAGGAAGCTCCTATCACATTGCCTACAAATAAAATTCTCAGAAGTCAAATAGAACCCAGAGCCACAGTTACTTCTGCCATCACTCCTATGCTGAGACACAAAGATGAGAGGATGTGTCTTCTATCTGGATCCTATGATTAGATTTTGGAAGGGGTAAGGGCAGCACTTCTTAACTGAGGGCAATTCTGGCTCCCAATGGACATTTGGCAAAGTTTGGAGGTTTTTCTTATTTTCATGACCAGGGGCTGTTACTGGTTTCTAGAGGGTAGAAGTCAAGGATGCTACTTAATATCCTACAATACATAGCTCCTGCACAACAACCAATTATCTGGTCACCAGTGCTGAGCTTAAGAAACTCTGGGCTAGGAGAAGCAGCAGTGGAGGAAGAGAAATGTCTGCCCCCACCCACGCTGGTAGCAATGACTGACAGAGCAAACATTCAGATTTCCAGGTCTCACTACCGAGAATGAGGTTTTGAATGAGTTTGTCCTCATCTTCTGTCTTGTATTCCAGCATTCCAAGATACTCCTTGGGTCCTGAGGACAAGCGCACATCGTTGCCTATAGGCAGAGGCAAACAATCAGCTAAATTCACGAAACAACTCCAACAGGCTTTATAATGAGGCTGCCCTGTCTCTTTCCACCCCATTCTAGCTGGCTTGCACATGAATGCCTGTAGCTTTCAGATAAATGGAAACTTGATTAATCCTGAAGAATTCCTCTGGTAGTGATTCTTATCTGCAAGTGTATCAATGAACATAGCTATTGCTGAAAGGGTGGAATGATCCTTGAAGGGATCCTCATGAGTGCCCATATGAATCCAGCACAGTGTGGATAAGAAAGCAAGCCAAGATGTTGCTTCTGTCTTCAAGACGCTGATGCCACAGTCAAGGAAACAAGATTCATGAAACAGTTGGTGAGCAAAGTACCAAACTGCATGATCCTAAGGAGGCTGTATTAGTTTTCTATGTGCTGTAACAAGTTACCACAAACTTAGTGGCTTGAAACACCACAAATTTTCCTATCTTACAGTGTTGGAGGTCAAAAGACTGAAATGGATCTTACATGTTGGACTACAATCAAAGTGTCAACAGAACCGAGTTCTGGAAGTTCTAGTGAAGAATCCATTTCTTGCCTTTTACAGCTTCTGGAGGCTGCCTATATCCCCTGGATTGTAGCCTCTGCTTCCTCTGACCTCTGCTTCCATAACCATGTCTCTCTCTGTCTCTGTGTCTGTCTGCTTCTGTTTTCACATCACCTTCTTTCACTCTAGCATTCCTGCCCCTCTCGTATAAGGTCTCTTGTGATTATACTGGGTCCAGCTAGATAATCCAAGGTAATCTCCCTATCTCAAGATCCTTCATTTAATCACATTGGCAATCTTAAAATCCCTTTTGCTGTGTAAATAACACACCCACACGTTCTGGGGACTGTGATGTGGACATCTTTCGGTGGGCCAGGGTCTTCCCTCTGGTCACCAAAGACTCAGGTCCATTCTGAGAGGAGATGTAATGACAGAAGCAGAGGTTAGAGAGTCAGAAAGATTTTGAATACAGAGGAAGGGACCCACAAGTCTAGACATGTGGGTGGCCTCTAGAAGCTGGAAAAGCAAGAAAAAGGATTCTCCCCTAAAGCCTCCAGAAGGAATGCAGCTCTGCTAACATATTTATTTTAACTCTGTGAAAAACATTTTGACCTCTAGAACCATAAGATAATAAATTTGTGTCCTGCTAAGCCACTAATTTTATGCTGATTTGTTACAGCAGCCATAGGAAATTCATACAGGGGCCATGAGAATGCACACAGAAGTGGGTTGGAACTGTTAAAAATGAAGGAGGTGGCATACCAGTTAGGCCAAGAAAAGTGAGTGGGGTCTGGTGGGTGAAAAAGAAGGTGGTGCAGGTAAAGCGTTAACAGAATTTTCTTACTACTGCATGAGAATATCTCCTGTTAATTTATTAAACTAGTTCTGTTCTCTTCAAGACTAATAAAGGTAGAATGTCAACTGTTTTAGTAAGCAATGCTATTTACGATAAGAATGATGCTGCAGCCTGTTAAGCCTTCAGATGATTGCGTCCCTGCTGACTACTTGCAGGCAGCTCAGAGCCAGAACCACATAGCTAAGTTGCTCCTGTGTTCTTGACTCTTAAAACTGTGTGTTGCAAAGTGTTTGGTGTTTTAAGTTGCTAAATTTGGGGATGGTTTGTTATATGACAATAGATAACTAATATCTATTAGGAAGGGAAGGTGATGTATTCCATTTTAGACTCCACTTTGGAGGAGATAATAGAAAGGCAAAAGAGGTAGTCTTGGAGACAAAATGGTGCCAGGACTCAGGAAAAAACCTGAGGAGTGGGAGGTGGAGTTTGGAAGTCTTTGTGTTGAGATGGCAGTTCATTCACTCATTCCAAAAACAGGTACACAATGGGGGCTTAAGGAGGCAGACATGGTCCCTGCCCTCCTGGGGCAGACTAACATTTATCATTAATTATTGAAAGAGAAATCCTCATGTTGGTGTTCAGCATTTTGAGTTTGAGGTGAGATTTGGATGAAGAATAGTAAAAGAGTTCTTCAAAGAAATGAATACAGTAAAAGGAACAGATAGTTGAAGATATAGACTTAGTGATCCAGGTTGGGAGGAAGAGGAAGTGATATGGAACAAGAGTCAAGAGCATTAGAAGAGAGAAGTCAGAAAAGTTCAGTGACTCAGAAGCAGACAAAGGAAAGAAATGGAGATATTCTAATAGAAATGGAGATATTGATCCTATGTAACTGGGAGAGGAAGAGACTTTCAAAGCAGTTACATCTGAAACTTGATCACACTTTCATTTTTAAAAGGGGAGAATTAATAGCAGAAGAGGTTAAAAGTATTCATTACGGGGTGTCCCTTACAATTACATGAGTGCATCTGGAATTATCTGAGGGCTGGTGAGCTATCCTCTGGCCCAAAGGATCTTTCCATTAGCATATCACTGAGCCCCCAACCCCACCAGTTGACAATCATTCCTTTGAGTCTTAAAGACTCTGGACCACATCAGGAAACAAACAGTGCATGCGGACCTTAGCTGACAGTTCAAAAAAGTAAGAAAGGGAATGTTATTTTTCCTACCCTTTTCAATCGTCTTGCTTAGAGTTTTGACTTGATCTTGGAGCTTTTTAATCACTCTGTCCTTCATGTCTAACTCTTCCTCAAGATCCTATGGAGATCGAAAGAAACAAGGACATGAGTTTAGAAGCATCTTACTCTATTTTTTTGGTAATAGTTTTATTGAACTATGTTTCACATACCATATAATTCACCCAAAATATGTACATCAAATGGTTTTCTAAAGTAAGCTGTACAACCATCACCATTATCTAATTCTAGAACATTTTTATCACACCAAAAAGAAACCTGTAACTTTCAGTAGTCATCATCCTCTTGTTCCCCTATTCCCTTGGTGATCACTAATCTACTTTCTGATTCTATACTCTATGCCTCTTCTGGACACTTAACATAACTGAATCATACAATATGTGATCTTTTGTTTCTGGCTTCTTCCACTAAGCATGTTTTCGAGGCTCATCCATGTTGTATGTGTCAGTACTTCATTCCTTTTAGTGGCTGAATAACGCTCTACTGTATGGATATGCCATATTTATCTTGATCTATCTTCCTTTAATAAAGTAGTGCCCCTTGTAGATAATTTAAAAATATGAATGTGTGAAAACAGGTTCTTTGGATATCAGAATCTGGAGGCAGAGAAACTTCAGAGGTTTGGGTCCCAGAGAAACTTCAGAGGTTTGGGTTCTGGCTTTGTGTGTCCTTCCTGATAGTGGAGTGGCCTGGCCCAGGCTGAATTTGGCTCATGTTCAAAATGAACCAGCAGGGTCCCAGATGCCTAGACATATGTCTTAGAAAGGGCAGAGTGTTTATGCTCTTCCTAAATCCCAGGCGCTCTGACCCAGAAAGGATTCAGGCTTCTCAGATCCAGCCATACCGACCATACAGTCACTACAGCCAATGGAAATTGTGCTGTTTCCACTCTGTGGTCACCTCTCCCCTGCTACAGTTCTCCCCATGAACAAGGATTTTGTTCAGAGTGTTCATCATAGTATTATTACTTGTAGCCAAAAAACGTGATGGCCAACAATAGTGGGTAGAATAAATTGTTGTATATCCTATGATTTAGGTATTAACACGACAGTTTGCATATATTATCAATGACAATGGGAAAGTATCTTCAATATAATGTGAGAAAAATATAGAATTGAAAACTTTATATGCAGTATGACCCCAATTTTATAAAATGTGTATGTGCCATGATAGAAAAAAAAGAAAAGAATGAAATAAATCAAAATGTGAACAGGTTTCCTTCGGGCTTTCATTGACTGGTGACTTTTTTATTACTAGATGTATTTTAAGATGGGTTGAGACAGGAGGGAAGAAACTGTACCCACACCCCCACTTGTAAGGCCAGATAAAGTTCTTAACGTGTTTCTCCAGAGACACAGAAATGAGACCGCAGGGACGCACAGAGGCGCCGCTGTGGTAGTCAGGACAGCCGCCCACATGTGCCCAGTAGGCAGCTGCTTGTCTAGTGTCTGAATACAGGCTATTCTCTGAGAAAGTTGTAACCCCCTCAAAAAAAGTTGGACATCATCTAGGTGCCCCTTACTAGAATTTGTTATTTTCTATTAAATGTTAAACTCTTTGGATGCCTTTAGATATAATTCCTCATCAAAGTTAAATCCTGATATTGCAAAATATGATTTTAACGTATCATGGTTTTCCTGTAAGATAAGAAATGGCGGGGTGGGGGGGAAGGGCGGGGGCGCTCCTTATGGTACTGTCACAAAATAGACACACAGATCAATAGAACAGAATAGGTAGCCCAGAAATGAACCCGCAAGTATGTGGTCAATTAATGTTTGACAAAGCAGGAAAGAATAACAGAGGACAGTCTCTTTAAGAAATGGTATTGGAAAAACTGGACAGCAACATGCAAAAGTATGACACAGAACCACTTTCTTATAACATATTCAAACATAAGTTCCAAATGGATGAATTCCTAAACATGAGACAGGAAACCATCAAAATACTAGGAGATCAAAGGCAGTAACCTCTTTGACATTGGCCATAGCAACTTCCTTACAGATATGTCTCATGAGGCCAGGGAAACAAAGCAAAAACAAACTATTGGGACCTCATCAAGATAAAAAGCTTCTGCAAAGTGAAGGAAACAATCAACAAAACTAAAAGGCAATCTACAGAAAGGGAGAAGATATTTGCAAATGACATATCTGAGAAAGGGTTAGTATCCAAAATCTATAAAGAACTTATAAAACTTAACACCCAAAAAACAAATAATCCAGTTTAAAAATGGGCAAAAGACACAAATAGACAACATCCAGATGGCTAACGGACACCTGAAAAGATGTTCAACATCATTCATCACCAAGGAAATACAAATCAAAACTACAATGAACTTTTACCTCACACCTGTCAGAATGGCTAAAAACAACAACACAGGAAACAACAGGTGCTGGTGAAGATGTGGAGAAAGGGAAACCCCCTTACACTGGGGGTCAGTGTAATAAGTCAGTCAGAAAAAGCCAAATACCATATGATTTCACTCATATGCAAACTGGTGTAGCCACTCAGAAAAACAGTATGGAGTTTCCTTAAAAAGTTAGAAATAGAACTATCCTATAATTCAGCAATTGCACTATTAGGTATTTACCCAAAGGATATAAAAATACCGATTCAAAGTATTTAATGCTGGTATAATATTTGATAATGCTGCTATAAACACTGCACCCCAATGTTTATAGCAGCATTATCAACAATAGCCAAATTATAGAAATAACCCAAGTGTCCACTGACTGATGAATGGATAAAGAAGATGTGGTGTACACACACACATACACACACACACACACACACACACACACACACACACTGGAATACTACTCAGCAATGAAAAAGAATGAAATCTTGCCATTTGCAATGATGTGGATGGAACTAGAGAGTAGTATGCTAAGCAAAATACGTCAGTCAGAGAAAGACAAATACAATATGATTTCATTCCTGTGTGGAATTTAAGAAACAAAACAGATGAAAATGGGGGGAAAGAAGAGAGAGGCAAGTCAGAAAACAGACTTTTAACTATGGAGAACAAACTGAGGGTTGCTGGAGGCAAGGTGGGCAGGGGGATGGGTTAAATGGGTGATGGGTACTCAGGAGGGCATTTGTTGGGATGAGGACTGGGTGTTGTATGTAAATGATGAATCTCTAGATTCTACACCTGAAACTAATGTCACTCTGTATGTTAACTAACTGGAATTTAAATTAAAACTTCCGGAAAAAAGGAAATGGGGGGTCCTCCTGACAACAGGATGCAGGGCCTGGGATGCAGGCTGTCCAGGCTGCCGAACACTAGCCTGGGGAGCCCTCCCCCGGTCATAGACTTGGAGGCTCAAAGGCCAGAATAGGGGCCTGAGCAGTCTAACTCCCAGGAAAGTGACCCATGTGCCACGATAGTGCTTCTTAGGCTTGTGGATTTCACACACTAATAAAATTTCTAAAGAATTGCCGGGGACTGACTTGGAGTGGCTGAATTTCATTCTAACAAGGGTATTTACAATGTGATGAAGATCTTAACAAATTAAGGTGTCTGCCTTACCAACATGATCATTTCACAGAAGAACACTTTGACTTGAAAAACTGTAGGAAGGGCACACCTGCAAAGCAAGGCGGGCCCCTCACTGGGGAAAGGCTTGCTTAGGGAAGTTCTCACATCAGCCTATCATCCTCAGTGTGCTCTAGACCAGAACAGTTGGGACAGGTGCCATCCGTGGGACAGTGCTCTTGTCTCCTCTCGTCCTCCCTTTACTTTAGCGGACACTTTCCTTGTGTGGCCCGTGCTAAGTCCCCAAGGCTCAGCAGCAGGCTGTAACCTCAGAGACCACTTGTCTTCTAAGATAAAGAAACACACTGCTCTCACAGAAGCGGCTTTTGGTCTATAGCTGTTCATTGGGTGCGTTAGATGGCATGTCCCCCTGCCCCCTCCAGTGACATCTGCACAAAATGATTTATCAACTAGTTGGGAAACTTCTCACCCTGTTTTCCAAAGTGAGCCGAGATGCTTCCTGCCGGAAACTACTCTTGACTTCACTTTCACTTTCAAATTGCTTCTTCAATTGCTCGCTGGCCTCCTGCATTTCTTGAATCTTACTGATCAGCTTCTCTTTCTCTTTGGTGTGTATTTCATTTTGGGCCTCTAAGGTCCTGACAAAAGGATAAAGGAAATTTTGGTATCAGTTTGACTGTCATGGAGAAGTCACTCATTGTCAGAGCGAACACTGATTATTTCCAAAGACAGGAAAATACTTTGGCCAATTTATGTGTAAAGTGAATAGTACTTGAATAGGAATGTCTTTGAAGTCAGGGTGGAGGGTAGGGGCAAAAATGGGGCTGGCTGGGTATAAAATCGTCCATGACTGCCCTGGTCTCCTTAACCTGATAAGAGATTCTTTCCTCCACTCCATCAAGGGGTGCTGAGTGCTCCCACAGACATCAACACCCACTCACAGCCTTAAGACCGAAAACCTGATGCTTATCTGCTTTGTGAAAGGCCTGGGGACCAGACTCTCAAAAAGCCAGGGATCAGAGAGAGAAGCAGCAGCTCAGCAAAAGAGTTCCAAGACAGTGTCTCCCCACTTCCCAGTCTTTGGGGCCCTCATTTTCATGCCCATTCTACCAATGGAGTTACATGACTAAAAATGCTCTCCAGGACATACTGTGCCCGTGTACTGCTCTGAAAATTAACTATGTCAGTGAGCTGGCAGCAGAACATCTTCCTTACAAGGCCCCACCAGAGCATCAGGTCCTCTGCTGGTCAGGACGCCAATTTGGGGTGATTAACCGTGAAGATTCTCTGTCAGCACAGATTTCATTCAACGCTTACTCTAAACAGTTTGCCATGAGAAAAATCTGTCCTCTCTCACACAATCTTATTTCATCAGTTTTTTGAAGAGATTATCCATGTGTCTGTGGCATAATATTCTAAGGGTATAAAAGGATATGTGGTGAGAAGTAAGTCCCCTCCCCTCCCCTGTGCGCCAGCCATCTAGTCACCCTCCCTGGAAGCAGGCGACGTTTTGATTCCTGTATCTTCTCCCAGGGTGTGTGTGTGTGTGTGTGTGTGTGTGTGTGTGTGTGTGTGTGTGTGGTGTCCATATGTGTTTCTTTCCTTCACATTTGAATGGTAATGCATCATATACCTTAATCAGCACCTTGCTTTTTTGGCTTAATAACATACTGGTATCTCCCACAATTCCAAAAAAGAAAAGCATTTACATGAGCATAAACATGACAAACATACACATTCACACTTACTTTCTTTGTGTTCCCTCCTCTTCCCGATTGCGGTTCAGCTGGTTAGACAATTCTTCCAGTTTTCCTGTAGCGAGAAGACCTGCCATTACTTTAGGGTCCGTATGGCACTCTGATTTGGGTTTGGTCATGCTTTCAGTTATCAGGGGTCCTAAGCTGTTTCCTGATAGAGGTTAGGTTTTGGTTAGTCTGAACAACGTTTAAATTTTTTAGGGGCTCCTAGGTGGCTTAGTCGGTTAAGTCTCTGACTTCGGCTCAGGTCACAATCTCTCAGTTTGTGAGTTCAAGCCCCACATTAGGCTCTGTGCTGACAGCTCAGAGCCTGGAGCCTGCTTCAGATTCTGTGTCTCCCTCTCTCTCTGTCCCTCCCCTGCTCACCCTTTGTCTCGCTCTCCAAAATAAAAAGACATTTAAAAATTTTTTTTTAAATTTTAAAGCCATAATTCTGAAGTTGTCATATTTCACATAAAAATATGGATTTCTGGCTTTTCTTTAAAAATAGGATCAAGGGCACCTGGGTGGCTCAGTTGGTTAAGTGTCCAACTCCTGGTTTAGGCTCAGGTCATGATCTCACGGTTCCTGAATTTGAGCCCCACATGGGGTACTGCGCTGACAGTGCAGAGCCTGCTTGGAATTCTCTCTCTCCCTCTCTCTGCTTTCTCTCTCTCTCAATAAATTAATTTAAAAAATTTTTTAAGTTAAAAAATTAATATTATCAAACAAGGCTGAGGTCAATATGCCTACTTGGTAACAATCAACGGAGCTCAGAGGCTGAGGCACCTTACTGCCCTACTCAGCCCCCTTCTCACATTTATGTCAGTTGGCTGGGCCCCTGGAGAATCAGAGTCTGAGCTCCCTGGGTACAATGACTTTCCTGTCATTTCTTGGACACAGGAAACCATCTTCTAAAAGCAGTTCGGTGACGGTTGCAGTTACCTTTCATGCTTTCAGTTTGTTCATTCAGGCGGATTTCCAGATCTTGCTTCTGCTTCTCCAGCTCTGAAATTTGCTGTTTGAAGTCTGGGATCATCTTTAGAGAAGAATCAGAAATATGTGAATACAAAAGGCTTTCGTCTCTGAACTTTAAAATCTCAGAGCTACTCAGAAGCAAACTAAACCATCTAGGAATTTAACCCTGAGGTGTGTACATCTAGCGTAGTTGTGTATGAGGGCCAGCGGAGGCATTAGACTGGCTTGGCATTATGGCTTTTTACCGCAGATCTGTACAGCCACAGGCAATACCAGCATGTTCAGAGAGAGTGGTTCTCACATGCTACAACTAGTGACATCACTGAGGTCTCCAGGGGGAGAAGGGAGTACCCAATCTGGAGGGTATGAGCAGGCTCTGCTGAGATGAGGGCTATGTGAGCAAACGGAGGGCAGCCTCTTTGGCCCAGGCCCAGAGACGCCATCTCCTCATCCAGGAACAGGAAAATCTCTCAAAGAGGTCCCTCTGCACCCTGTGAATTCCAGGCGATGCACTGCTCTCTTAGTGGAGGTCTGGAATGATCCAGTATGTCTCTTAGTCCTCTGTACTTGTCTATCTATGTATTTCTTTAAATGTCATTCACCTCCACCCTCAGTCAGGTAAATGGCTTTTCTGTCATCCACATTTGTAAGAACACCTGTGCTTCTGAAGTGCAAATGAAGAAAACGTGTTTGATTGTGCGTGAGGATGTACGCTCTGCATTGTGCCTCACTAACGTTTCATCCAAAGAATAAACAAAGACACAAAGGGCCTTAACCACTGTTCCACACGTCTGCTGTGCCTACAGTCATGTCTCCTCACCTGGGATGCAGCCCTGAGATTTCCTAATGCTCTCTCTCAGGTTAGGCAGAGGAGAAGGCAATGGTAAGGAAGCTGATAAGGGGCAGCTGTCAGTGAAGTGGGTTGAGAAACTCAAGGAAAGTGTGGTATCCTGGAAGGTCACAGAACAAACAGCAGGGATGAAGAGGTGTGATGACATCACCAAATGTTGCTGAGAGACCAGATGAGGGTGAGAAGGAAGGTGGTTGTGGGGTAAATGGGGGGTGAGTAAAGAAATCAGTTAGGTGGCCACTGAGAAGTCTGGCCAGCTCCATCAAAGAAATGGGGTGGTGGCTGCAGGTGATGTTAAGAAAGGGATGTTCTTTGAGGAGATTCCTAGAGCATGTCCCCATAGCTGGAGGCTTGAGCTGGAAGAAAGGATGAGACAAATTCAAGTTGGGAGGAAGAGAGATCCAGGAAGAGAGAAGCCCTTGAAAAAATGAGATGAGAGGCACAGAGGCACAGAGATGCTGTGAGGCATCTCTGCTCACAGCACAAGCAGAGGGATGGACCTGAACACATGTCCCACTTAAGAGTTATCCTTCTTACCTCAGGGGTTTTTTGTCACTTGCTAAGGGATTAGGGCTAGACTTAAAATACATAGGTTTAAAAATACACACACACACACACACACACACACACACACACCACAGAATTTGGACTCATCCTATGGTAAACAAACCCTCTCTCACATCAAAGGGCTTTCCAGCCTAGGGTAATTTCATAGTTTTATCTTTTTTGTAACAATTAATTAATTAATGTTAAAATCAACGATTTTTTTTAAGTTTATTTATTTATTTTGAGAGAGAGAGAGAGAAAGAGAGGGAAAGAATGAGACAGGGAGGGCCGGGGGTGGGGGTGGGGAGAGAGAGAGAATATGAGTCAGAGAGGGCCAGAGACAGAGGAAGAGAGAATCCCAAGCAGACTCTTCACTGTCAGTACAGAGCCCAAAACGGGGCTCAAACTCAGGAGCTGTGAGATCATGACCTGAGCCGAAATCAAGAGTTGGACGTTTAACCAAATGAACCACTCCCAGGTGCCCCTATAGTTTTATCTTCTGACCCAGTTATTTCACTCCTAGAAAACATTAATTCTGATC
Source organism: Cryptoprocta ferox (assembly GCA_028646485.1). Lineage (NCBI taxonomy): Eukaryota > Metazoa > Chordata > Mammalia > Carnivora > Eupleridae > Cryptoprocta > Cryptoprocta ferox. The sequence continues at coordinate 89,288,630 of CM053560.1, forward strand.
CATCATTTACTGCCCAGAAACTGAATTTTATTCCACTAACAAATGACACCTCTATAATAATGGCCACACCTGGGGCCCACGGCTGAGACCGTACCATGTTTTCTGATGTCAGCCTGGTAACTTCATGACGGATACTTTCATTGATGTCAGTCTCTTCTCTAAATAATTTCTGCAGGTGGTTGATTTCTTGACTTAGATGCACCACTTTGAAGTTCAAAGCTTCAATCTCCTTTTCATAGCAATCCTTCTGGGACTGGAAATGGCTCTCCAAAACGCTATCAGAGGAGGGGCCAACAAATTAATGACATGGTCTTTATTCTGCCATGTTGCTGACTGTGAGTGAGTACATGTGCAGCAGTTACGAAAATTCACAATCAGAGCCATGCTAAGTACAGAATTTTACTTATGTACACATAGTTACATGCTATGGAGCTGGGTACACAGGATTATAAAGTCCTCCTAGCTAGTTAGGAAACATTATGTGCATTAACAGGCAGTTAATGATAAGAAATTATAGACCCTATTAAAATTGCATGTTAATAGTTTAAGATTATGTTCCGTATGATGCAACAACAGTAAATATACATTCATTATGCATTTGTCCAGCCTCATAGAATGTACAACACGGACGGTAAACCCTAAAGTAAACTACTGACTCTTGATGATAATGATAGATCAATTTTAACAAACATACCACTCTGGTGGGGGATTCTAATGCTGGTTACATGGGGGCGAGGGGAGGGAAAACCCTGGGAAATCTCTGTACTTTCTGCTAAATTTTGCTGTAGACCTAAAATTGTTCTAAAAATAAAGTTTGTATGTAAAAAATTACAGAAAACTCCTTAAATTTAAACACACTTATATCTCTATAGCAACACTGGCTAACTTATTTGATATAATCCATTTTCACTGTACAGGTTATGGGTTTTATTTCTTGAAAGTTTATCCCTTAAAAAGATTGTTTTTCATTATTAAACTCATTACTTAATTCTCAAAATACTTGGAGTGATTATTAGATCATCGTACTATAAGGAATTTCCTTGTGTGTCAAATCTGAGGAATATAAACTTTCCTATATCTATCATCTCTGAAAATAAGAAAAGAACTCTGAGGGGAATTTCTCACTGTGTTGCTTTCTTTAGTCCTTCATAAGCAAACCAAAGTTCTCCATCCTCATTTAAATGTTCTAAATCTTCCAAAGAGAGCCTGGAAAATAAGGAGGAGTAAAAAAATTGATCATCTCTCTCATGTATTACATGTTTATAAATATTTGGTAATGCAAAAATGATTACCTGCTTCTTACATCTTCAATGTCATAGCTTTCAAGAAGTTGTTTGGTGATCTCGGACATCTTTTCTGAGAGGAAAAGGCAGAGCTGGTATAAATTACATTTATGAACGTGGTTCCAATTCTCTAGATGTCACACAGAGTCTCCAGCTAACCATACCATCAGCTAACTTACTAGCTATTCAACCAAACAACTAATCAATCTACCAGCTATGAAGGCAACCATCTATTCAACCTACCACATATCCAACCAACCAGCAAACCAATCAGACTCATGGGCTCAGTGACTCACATTTTTCTTACCTCTCATTTCCCGTTTTTGTGACTGCACGTGTTTCTCCACATCTATCTTCTGTGTCTGAAGTAGCTCTATCTCCTTTTCAAACTCAGAGATTATCTGTATCACAGCAATGATCATACCAGGTGAAGAAAAAAATAGCTATTATGGTTTATGTCAGACAAAGAAAATATTATTACATTATTGTGTATCTACCCAAGGTAGCCTCACCCAGCTAAAATCTGGTTAAATCATCACTGCCCACACAGTATTGTCTTGAAGCATGTTTAACTGCTCAAAATATTGTTACTTATTTCCAGATGTAGTTGGTTGTAGCAAAGAATTAGTTTCCTTACTACAAAAAGGGAAGAATGTAATGTAAGGCTGGGCTGTGGTGAGGAGGAAGAGGACCCAAGAGAAGTAAAACCTAAGGGGTGAAATCCCTTTTCACTGGATGGTGAACTCTTAGATGCAGGGATGTGAACAAGTCATTACCCTCATAATTGTGGGTTGGGGCTCCCACCAGGTTTGAATGCAGCACATGGCAGAGCCAGGGGTACCCAAGAGGTTAGGAGTTGGCTGTGGGGGTGTAATGGGGGTCCACTGAGGGGCAGCCCAGGTTGTGGGGAAGAGGCTGTATTTTGCCTTTATCACCTTGTGAGGTCAGCCTGAGAAAGAATCACAGGTGTGTGTTTTGTAGCTAGGGGAGATATGCAGAAGAAAATAACCCCTTCTTGACATTTTCTCAGTCTAAGTGTTTAAGGACTACAGTTCCAGTCTCTTCAGAGGGTGAGAAGGCAGATCCAACTGACATTTACCAATCATTTTACATACATAACCTAATCCTCATGACAGGCCCAGGTGGTAATAGAGTAATAATTTGTAGATGGAAAGCTGAGTCTCCATAAGGTTAAATGGCATGCTCAGGGTCATGTGGCAAGCTGATGGGGACCCAGGACTATCCAATCCCAAAGCCCTTCTTTTGGTAACATTTCAGTAAATGTTCCAAGTCATATATGATCATAATGTTGTTCATTTTCTGTGAAAATCAGACTGGTCTCCTTAATATATCACATTGAGAGTTTGGATCACAATTTTAGCCACCAAAGCAAAGTGAGTGGCAAATAGTGGTGCCTCACTCCAAGAGCAGCCATAGGATTTCCCAAGATGCAGACTAGCCAGATGACATGACTCCCACAGACTGACATCAGCCTTATGTGACTCTTAAGAATGAAGCAGTCAGAGCAACAAGTGGTCCTCTCTGATCCCACAGTCCAAACTCCTCCTTTTAAACAATAGGAAACCGGAGCCCAGAGGATACCGATGGCTCTTCCGGGAAGTCAAGAGGAGACCCATATGTGATTCCTGAAGCTCTTCAAAACCAAGCATGGCTATTCCATGACCGTTACAGAGAATATTTGCATAATCTTAACAATATTCTACTAACATGCTTTTCACTTATTTCGTGGAAGCTTAAAAGCTTTCCAAACTTACACTGAAATGTTTTGCATTGAGGAACACAGGGACATGTAGTTTTGTGTTTTCTGGTAGGGAAGGAATTCAGTTAAGCCTTGACTGTCCAAGCATGGATCACTGCTTTTGTGGATTTTCTGATAACAATTTAAAATATAAGATCCTGATAATAAGGTAGTTTAATTTTAATATAGGTATTTATAGAAATATAACAACTGCATGGTTTGTATAAGGAGGGTTCACATCAACTTATAATTTAATTTGAACATATTCTCTAGGACAACATATTTGAATAACTTCATATAGTTATTAAACAGTTAGAAAGCTGACTTTTAAAATATGAAAACAAATTATTGGTAAGTTAAAGGCAGCTTGGGTGTTCATCCTTGGAAGAAGTGAAGCAATCAGGGTCCTTTTGACCTTTGCCTTTATACAGATGCTCTTGGATGTCTGATCCTGTGGGGGTCTGAAACCGTTCCCTCCGTGCAGGTCAAATAACTTAGCCAGAGAGCTCGTCTGGCAGAGTGGGAAGCCCCTTCTACCTTTGTCTGCTTGTTCAGTTGGGCCACCTCCCCCTTTAAGGCATCAGAGGTGACACGTTCTTCCTCCAGTTGGTGCTGCAGGTGCATTTTCTCAACCTTGAGGGCTTGAATGTCTTCTTTCAAAGAGCAGATCTGCTTCTCATAGTCTTGTGTTTTCAGTTCAAAACTTTTTTCAAGAAGTCTAGGTGCAAAAGAAAAAGGTAATTAACTCAGAATTTCTCTAAGTTTCTTTACCCTGAATTAGAAGAACACATCATTTTGAAAATAGTAAGAGGAGACTTGGAAATGAGACAAGTTAATTAGGATCTACTGTGACAGTTCCAATAGACAATAGCCTTATTTTTACCTGTTTCCTGTCCCCTTAGGTTAGGGAAGCTTCTTAAACCTTCTGATCTGAGAAATGTGGCTCTACTATGGTCACACGCAGGAAACGCAATGCAGGGAGGCTGAACTCAAAGAGTCAGTGGTGGTTGGGATACTGTATTTCTGAATCCATCCTAGTTCCGTGTGGTTCCCTGTGGTCTCTTGGAGGGGTCTCATCCCTCAGCAGAGACCTTGGCACATTCTGCCAAGTCCTAGCCCCTGCCAAGTTCCAAGGATCCTAGAAGGGTTTGGCTAGGTCAAATAAGTTATTACAGCCATTTAATATGTCAAAGGGACCAACCATTCAAACATTCTAAAATAAACTACAGCAAATTTGAGTATCCCAAAGTCCTTGGAAACCCAATTCCTTGTGAGATGCTTGCTCAATTAAATATGGGATGATTGACCAAGACAATAAAGAACCAAAGAGAGACGTGACCTAGACCAGCCTGACACTGCCGGGGGGTGGGGTGGGGGGAGCAGTCAGAATTGAAGCATTTCTGGTGGCTCCAGAAGTTTATTAAATCACCATTATACTTGCTAGGCTGTCATCTCAGTCCATTTTATGACTTGCTTTCACAGCTCAAAGGGAAAATTCTGAGGAAGAGAGTCACATTCCCAATAGGTTTTAGTTTCATTTCCTTTTAGAGATACTAACAAACTTCTTCACCTTGTTTTGACATTTTTCAAAAATCCACAGTGCTCCCAAGAGGCTGGTAAAGTACCCTTAAAAGAAGCAAACTGCAACAGGAATCTATGTTGAAAGAATCTCAGACTTGGACCGAAGCTGGTTGGGAGTCCCTCCCCTAGACTCTTGGCATCTGTACGGCCCCTGGGGGGTTGTGACAGGGGCCAAAACACTCCCTGTCAGCTGACCAAGGGCCAGACCAAGCTACAGGTGAGTGCTCATGAAGAATACAAAGAGCTTAAAGTCAGATGACCTCAGCATACCTCTCCAACCCTTTCTCCAAATGATTGCTCCCAAGTGGTCCCAGTGCACAGTGAGATGCCAAGCACCAAGCTCCTCTCTTAGAGTTAAGAGTTCATTGGAAAATAAAAATTCCTAGGTGAAGAGCCAAATATCCCTATTTTAAAACTCATGTAGGATCATGAAGCACTTTATGTATCTGTACACTCTTGGAACTCTTTGGTGACATTCCTTCCCCTAACGTTTTGGCATCCTGCTCCTTACTCAGACCCAGGCTCTTTTGCCAACTAAATGCACAGGGAAGTTGTATATATATCCTACCACCCCAGGCAACCTGAGCCTTCTAGCTCCAAAGAGAAACATGTCAAGAATATTTTCCCTCTCCCCAGCTCCCTGCCATGCATCTCTACTTTGAGCTCTAAAACCTTTGAGTTGACTCTAAGAGAAGGGAGTGCAGACTGTAGTCTTTAGAAATGAACAAAGGGTTTGGTATTGAGATAGGAAAGGTAGGGCTGGTACAGTACAAGGTCATGGGGACCTGCCTTAACTTTTGTGAGGTGGGTTCCATTCCTTATTGTCTGGGGCAAGAGTCAAGTTAACAGATACAACAGACAGGGGAGGGAGGAAGGTTGGTGTCCTGGGCAATAATTTTACTTCTTGGACTTGATGGAAGTTGAAAGGGGTAACAGTCTCTGAACTTCTGTCTTAGCAATGATGGGAAAGTAAGAACTTCGTGGTGGTCCACTGCTCACAGCTGCAGACCCTGTGCAGTGTCTGAAAGGTGTACACTGTGGGACGAAGCTCTCACACATCTGACTCTCACTTCCTAAAAGATTCACCGCCCCCTATCCTGTATTTGTGACCTGCTAGCTGCAAGCCGAGAAGGAAAGTATAAAAGAGTAGAAAGAGAGAGAGAGAAGGAGGCAGTAACTTTAAGGCAAACTGGACTTCATACAGTCTCTGTCGCTCTTCTTTTTGCACATCATCAAAGAACTGCTTGGTGAGGTCGTCCATTTTTTCTGTGAAAAGAGAACGCTCTTTGAAATATATCCACAAACCAATGCCTCGATTGTTTCATGTCATGTTCAAGAGAGTGAGAACATGAGAACAATCATAGGATATTTATGACTAGTAAGACTTGAGATGAGAGGGTAACTGTCACTTTTATAATTTATAAATCAGAAATACAGACAAGGGCAGGGGATAATCATTCTCACAAATTGGTCCTGTTGGAATGTGTGAATAGTTTCATTTATAGTACTTTTTATTTTTGGTCTGAGTATCATTTGTTTGATTTGAAAAGACATATTGGCTTTGAGATAATATACATTACTATGAAAAGTACACAGGCACCCTTTGGGAAGAAAATGGTCAATTTAGAAGCCAGAAGCACCTCTGCTCCAGTTGTGACAACCAAAACTGTCTCTGACAGGGCCACATGTCCCCTGATGGGGAGAGGGGAACGAAAGTGGTTCTCTTGGCTCAGAACCACTCATTCATGATAACCAAGAAAATAATGAAGTGTCTGTCTTCATCTGGGGAAGAGGAAGTATAACAAAGCTCCTCGTGCATTTCAGTACAACAGTCTCTAACAACAAAGTGTAGGTTGAGGGGACACTGGAAACCAGGCTATCATCACTGGAGTTCTGGATATTCTGAAGCTGTGACAGGCCTGCATTCCCAACAGGTGCCCTTTAAAATGAGAATAGCCCATTAAGCCTGACATCCCTTATTTGTATTTAGCTGACACTTCATCCTTGACTTCTACCTCATTTCTGAATTCTGCCCCAGAGGGGAGCCCAGGGATGAGGTGATGATAGCTACCCTGAATTTAAAAAAAAAGTCAACAGTTTAATAGTTTGTTAAATGAGGCATCAAATGTCCCTGAATCAAAATAACTGCTTCAGAATGTCATGAGTCAGCCAGAAAATACTAGAAAAATGGTTCAGCTTTAATTTAGAAGCCAGCATATTTGATATAATTTCAATTTTCAATTCACTCACAGATTTGATTGGTTCTGGCACTTATATCTTAGGCCATTTGCAAAGGGGCAAGAGAGCTGCCCAAACGTGATTTTCTTCCCGGGAGCAATGGGCTGGTGTCCACGTTGGAATTGCAAAAAGGGGAAACGTGTGATAACATCCTTTAGTAATAAATAGTTCACAGGGTAATTGAAGGCTGGTGCTTTTCACAAAACATTGTTTGCCATGTTTAAGGACACCCATAGCATTAGCAGTTTATATACAGTGGGACTGAAATTTTTCAGGCACTTTTTAGAAGAAAATATAAATTATGGACCCAAACATGTCAATGCTATCAAATATGTAACTTTCAGGACGCAATTGTGGGAATTTACATTTTCTTGTGGGAAAATCCATTCAAAGTTAGAAGAATGAACATATATACCCAGGAGCAGTGTACTGTAATAAAGAAGGTGGAGGTGGACAAGTCCTTCCCTAATTCAGGTCCGAGGTCTCTTCAGAGAACTCTGACCTTGTGTGTCCATCAACGCCCACATCCTCAGTCCTCAGAGACAGGGTGGAGGGCATGCATTATCTATAGCAGAGGTCACTCCCATCCTTGGCATCATCTGAACAGCCCTTCCTGCTCTGCTGGATATTTATTTCCTCCTACTAACATCTGTCTTTCCCACACTCTGACCTGAACCCCCGGGACACCCGTGCTCAGGCTGGGCCTGAGGTATGTGCTAGACCCCCAGGCCTGATCCCACTCCTCTGCTGCCCTGTCAGAGCTTACAGTGAAGGTCCTCGGGCAAAACATATAAGCAGGTGTGGTCATTTAAACCATCTGGTCAGGAATCATCAGGTTCCTGTTATTGAAATTTAGCAAGTGCGTGCAATCAGATTCTGAGTTGGAAAGCTAGGGATGGACAGAGCTAGACTGCTCCACACCCCTAAATGAAAGTGGCACCGCTGGTTCCCAGGGTCTAACTCTGACAGCCTGGGGGAGATATGGCTCAAGTGCTTAGCAGGGCCCTCCACTCAGAGCCAGAGCAGGAAGCAGAGGAGGGGGTACCCCTGAGACCAAGTCATCTGGACAGATCTGAACTTTGACTACAGAGCCTTGACCATCAACAAAGTTGCTCCAGCATTACCCTGACCGTGCATCTGGATCACCACAAAGGTTTTTAAAAATATAGATAGATGCCTGAACCACCATGGCCACCACAACTCACAGACACACCCGTGCACATACACAGACACACACCCCCCCATCTTCTGATGGAAAAGCTCCAGGCTTATGGCCCAACCATCTGTATTTTGCAAATGGCCCAGATGGTTCTGAAACAGGGATTACTGGGCTATCTGATAAAAGATGGAAATAAAACAGATGCCTCTGTAGGGCAAAGTTACCACAACTTAAATATAGTTATTCCCTGTTAGGCAAAAAATGTTCTCATTTCCCTGGGTATACTTCACAGATTCCTGGTTCTACCTAAAACTCTGTTCACACACAGTAGTTATTTCCCAAATGAATAGACAGGTGAGCACATGAACGTACGCATCAAGCCGCCTTGGGCTTTACCTTTCAACTCTTCAGTCTTCTCTCGAAGCTGCAGCTCTATTTGCTCTTTTTGTATTTCCAGTTCTGAATTACGCTTCTGAAGCTTTGCCAATTTCTAGCAAAGGGAAGAAAAAGCTTTTTTGAAAACCTCACCTAAAGTTTTGTCACGATGGCCTTTCTTGGTGAAAAGCTGTATTTTTATCTATCCGTCCATCCATCCATCTCAGCTCCTATCCATAGAGAAAAGCCAGCACCAGCCCAATACAAGGTGCTGTGCTCCATCTCATGTGCAAGAGCTCTCTGTGACTTCAGACACTGGTTCTCAACCTAACCCAGCAATGGCTGAAATCAAGGAGAAAGAACCAAATCCAAGGTCTCCTCAAAGTCAAGAAAGTACCTCTGTCCTTTTCTTGAAGCTTGATAGCCAAGGTATTTATATATTTAATATGATATAAATAATTTATGATATAAAGTAGATCCACACTTTGAGAGTGTTATTACGCAGTAAGGATGTGTGATAATGACAGAAACTCTATTATTTTAGCTTCTCCTGGTAAATTATCTGCTGAGTTGGCATCTGGGACCACTTGGTACTGACGGGTGGCGACCAGCAGTGCAGACAAGGGCATCAGCTGGGCACCAGGCCAATGAGAAGGTGCCCTGGGGCTCCAGGCTGCCACAAATCTGGGTGCTGTAGGACTTGGGAAAGTACAAAAATGGAGGGTAATGAATCTACCTCTTTAGAAAACAGTAGCTCACATTTGTGCAGGGTCCTATGGTAGGCGCTTGCCTAAATTATTTCATCTGGCAATTTTATCATCACAACAACTCTGTCAGTCCCTTTTTTGTTATTCCTATTTTACATATGAGGGAACTAAAGTTCAGAGAGGGTGTAAGGGACTTGCCCAAGGTTGCCCAGCCAGACAGCAGCAAAGACAAGATTTGAACCTGGGACATCTGGTTTCTAGCCACTGCTCATTTTATTACACCACAGACAGGAAAACCTGCTTCAAGCTTTTTCAGTGCTATTTTGGGAAGGCATATATCAAGGTACATTCCAGATGGACAAGCGACAGGGTCTGAGATCATCCTGGAAGAGAGGGAAGCATCTAGCCAGGGCTCCTTCTCTTTAAAGGGGCTTTCATCACTTCACAATAGTTGAAAAAAAGAGGAAACTTTATGTTTTGCTTCTTGAAGAAGGGGCCTCCTCCTCTTCCCCTGGACTCTAGATCTCTGATTTCCCCTCCCCTGAAAGGTAGGTATCTTTTGGTAGTGGGAGCCAATAACAAAATCTGATCTCTTCTACTGAAATCTGCTTTGTTGGAAAATGCTGTGCTGTGACCTTCTGCATGGAAAGACTTGCATATATTTCCATAATCACACCCGGCACAGACCTCTTCCAGGGCGGCCTTGTACTTTCTCCCCTTCTCCTCATAATTGTGCCTGTGGGTAGCAGCCCTGTTCAGCTCTGACTCCAGTTTCTGAATCTTTTCCATGTCACCAGCTCGAAGAGCGGCCAGGCTGGTCAGCTTCTCCACCAGTCCATGGTTCTCTTTGTTCTAGAGAAGAAAACAGCAGATGTTTAGGGGTTTATCCAAAATGAAGAAGCTGTTCCATTCACTTCTCACAATCTCTGACATGGCATCTAAATGCATGATATCTATCATTATGATGGCATGTGTGAGCATCTTCATCCCAGTGAAAACAGCAAGGCTGATCTGGTCAGGCAAACTTCCTGAGCTGATGGTGCGTTCAGCGCAGGACCAGCCCAGTCCTGGAGCTCTACGACAACCCTGACGCTATGGGACGAACTGTGTCCCCTGGTGTCCCCCAAGTTCACACACTGCTAATACTCAGCAATTCAGAATGTGCATATATTTAGAGATAGGGTCTTTAAAGACAAAATTAAGGTAAAATGAGGTCATATGGGTGGGCCTAATTCCAGTGTGACTGGTGTCCTTATAGGAAGAGATTAGGACACAGGCACACAGAGGGAGGCTGGTGTGAAGACAAAGGGAGGAGTTTGCTATCTGCAAACCAAGGAGAGACAACTCAGTAGAAACCAACTCTGCCAACACCTTGACCTTGGACTTCTAGCCTTTGTGATGGCACTCCTAGCAAACAAATACACCTAGAATGGAGTCCAGGTGGTATGGAGACTCCCAGAGGCCCTGCTCCTAGCTGTCACAGCAGTGTTTTGTTGCTGTTCTGCACAAGTCATATAACATGCAGGCTTGTCACACCAGAGTACAGCGATGAGAAGCTGCATCAAAACCTCAAACTTTCTGTTTGCACATTCATCCATTCACTAAGGACCCTTATAGCATCACTTGTGGCTAAGTTTCAAGCTAAGCTTAGGAGAATCTTGGGATTATTGGAGACAGGCAGCCCCAGGGGTGAGTTTTATAGATCTGGACACTGCATATTCCACAGCCCTTCTCCACTGGCTAAGAGCATGCGGATTTTGTTTCCAACTAGTATGAGGAGCCTCCCCAAACCAGGCAGGGCTGCAATTAGACCATATAGAACTTTGGGCAAATTAGAAAGTGCCAACTCCCATAAGCCAACACAGTCCTGAGGGAGCACGGCTTGGCATGCAGACAACATCTTTGTGCAGTGAGAAAAAGGCTCCCCTGCCTTGAGGCAGCCCAGCTTTTTAAAATTATTATTATTAATATAATTTATTGTCAAACTGGCTTACATGTAACACCTAGTGCTCATCCCAACAAATACCCTCCTCAGTGCCCATCACCCATTTTTCCCTCTCTCCCACCCCCCCATCAACCCTCAGCTTGTTCTCTGTATTTAAGAGTCTCTTACGGTTTGCGTCCCTCCCTCTCTGTTTGTAACTATTTTTCCCCCTTCCCTTACCCCACGGACTTCCTTTAAGTTTCTCAAGATCCACATATGAGTGAAAACATAGGATATCTGTCCTTCTCTGACTGACTTATTTCACTTAGCATAATACCCTCCAGTTCTATCCATGTTGCTGCAAATGGCATGATTTCATTCTCATTGGCAAGTAGTATTCCATCGCATATATAGACCGTATCTTCTTTATCCATTCGTCAGCTGATGGACATTTAGGCCCTTTCCATGATTTGGCTATTGTTGAAAGTGCTGCTATGGACTTTGGGGTACATGTGCCCCTATGCATCAGCACTCCTGTATCCCTTGGGTGAATTCCTAGCAGTGTTATTGCTGGGTCGTAGCGGAGTTCTATTTTTAATTTGCTGAGGAATCTCCACACTGTTTTCTAGAGTGATTGCCCCAGTTTGCATTCCCACCAACCATGCAAGAGGGTTCCTGTTTCTCCACATCGTCTCCAGGATCTATAGTTTCCTGATTTGTTCATTTTAGCCACTCTGACTGGTATGAGGTGGTGTCTTAGTGTGGCTTTGATTTGTATTTCCGTGATGATGAGTGACGCTGAGAGTCATTTCATGTGTCTATTGGAGGCAGCCCAGCTTTGTACCAGGACACATATATCAAAGCCAGGCTGAATTTCAACCCCACTTGCACTCTTGGGCAGCTGCCCTAGTGCAGTGTACAACCTATACAACCACATGTAGCAGCCCTTTCCAGTGTACTTCTGTTTTATACAGCAGGTGGTCCATGAAACTATTTGAACCTTCTAATGTGGGCATAAATCGTAACAGCATTAGCTGAGGAATTGGCCCAGGACAAAATAAATCTGTTAGAAAAAGTAAGTATGAAAGATATATTATGAACACCCACCTGATCTTCTAACTTTTTCTGCAAACGCTGGACCCTGTAAGTAAGCTGAATGTTGAGCACAAATCGTCGGATACTCTGGAATCTGCGTCTGGCCAGCCATGCCCGTGCATATTTCTGAAGGATCACAGCCTTGTGTTCCTCCAGCATCTTTGAAACAAGATATTAGGAAATGTAAATTAGCTCTCCAGTGTTTTTCTCACAACTCCTCCGATGTTGAGAGATGCAACTACCAAGGTATTCTCACAGTGCAAAATGCAAATTTCCTGTAATCAACCCACAGAATCCTATTATACCTAGACCACCGAAACAATAACCAAACCCCACCTACAGCAGACATGTATGAACAGCCACTCATATACCAAAACTCCCTGCTCTTCACGAAGGTCTTCATGCAGAAAAAATGATCTCACTATGATTGGTGAAAAATAACCTGAGCCCTGGGAAATTCGTGCCCTAAGAAAGCACAAGGTCTCAGCCGCACCTTTCGATACTTCCTCCTTGCCAGGAATCCTCGGGTGTAGGCCTGGATGGTGATGGTGGCCACACGAATCAGCTGGTACAGATTGCGGACAAGATATCCACGACAGTACTTCTGAATGGTTATGGCTGCCCATGCTTCTTTTAAGGCTGTAGCGGTAACAGCTTTCCTTGGTTAAAAAGAATGCAGAGTGTATCTGTTATCCACAGAGCATTGACTTCTACTGTAGAGGAACACACTTTTATAGCATTTAAAAAATATTTATTTATTTTGAGAGAGAGGGAGCGAGAAAGCAGGGGAGGGGCACAGAGAGAGGGAGAGAGAGAATCCCAAACAGACTCTGCACTGTCAGCACAGAGTTCGATGCGGGGCTCAAACTCGAACCATGAGCCCATGACCTGAGCCAATATCAAGTCGGACACTTAACTGACTGAGCCACTCAGGTGTCCCAGCAGTTTTGTTTTTGTTTTTGTTTTTACTGAAGAACATTCAAATGTTTTGCAAATATACCCATTAAACTCTATAACTCATTTATTCTAACTCCTACTGGAAATGAGTCTCATCACATCTCCTTTTCACCCTGATCTGAATGTAGACCTGCCTCAGGCCAGAGGAATGACATGGCAACTGTCACACTCTTCACATGCAGGTGGATCTATGTGCCATCACTCCCATATGTGGAAACAGAACTGGGCTTGGCATTGCACTTGCTTATCCATCCTTGTGGGAAATCAGGCTAGAGGCTCTAGATCAGGGCAAATTACAGCCTGGGGACCAATTCTGCAGCCTTCCATCTGATATTGCCAACTGTTATGGGAACACAGCCACACTTATTATTTGTACATCGCCCATGGCTAACAAGAGCAGAGTTGAATAGTTGTGAGAAACTGTAAGGCCCCTAAAGCCCTAAGTAGTTGGATTTAATAGAAAAAGTTTGTCAGCTCCTGTCTAAAGGACTGGAAGTGAAGACAAAGTTCTTATCTTCAAAATTTACAACCTCATGTAGCAGACAGACTTACAAATGGCCAAGTGGGATAAGAGGAAAAATGAAATAATTACTAAAAGATCTGTAAAAGATTGTACAGAACTATCATTCTGCTTGTGTGCCCGCCCTAGATGGAAAGGTGGGATTTCTATAGACAGGGAAGGTTGGAAAAGGCATTTAAGGCTAGGGATCAGTGAACACATAGAGGCCTAGCAATGCCTCTATTCAGAAAAAGAGAATCTCTCTGAAATTGCTATTATATAAGATACATGAAGAAAATTAGCCAGTGAGGTTAGAAAAATAGAAACCATTTGTTATTTAAGCTTATTTATTTACTTTGAGAAAGAGAGAGAGAGAGAATGAGAGAATGAGAGAGAGAATGAGAGAGAGAATGAGTAGGAGAGGGGTAGAGAGTGAGAGAGAGACAGAGAATCCCAAGCAGGTGCCTCACTGTCAGCACAGAGCCTGGTGCAGGGCTCGAACCCACAACTGTGAGACCATGACCTGAATTGAAATTAAGAGTTGGATGCTCAACCAAGTGAGCCACCGAGGCACCCCAATTATTTAAAATATATATATACTTACTGAATACCTACTATGGTGTATGAAAGTATGGCCCTGGTTCTCCCAGAGCTTCTATTCTTATGAATCCATCTAGGCCATGGGGGGCCTTGAACGCTCATGTCAGAAACCAAGTATAGGAAACAGGGGTCACAGGAAGCACTAAAGGCAAGAGGAGGGCAGTGGCTCCATCAGGCCCTGCTTCAGAAAGACAGGCAGGGGGACCATAAGGCAAGTGGTGGTGAAGGCCAAATCTAGGGCCGGGGTATGGCAATGGAATGATGGGACAGACTCAAGAGGTAAACAGGGGTAGAGCTGTCAGGCCTTGGTGACTCCTAAACAGAAAGGGAGCATGAGATGGGGAAGAAGATAACCCTTGGCTTTCCTGTGCTGGTGACTGCTGCTATTGACTGACCCAGGGCATGGGAGGGCCAACCCGGCTGTGTATGTGTGTAAGATGGTCACCTGAGGTGGAATGGCTATTCTGGAGTGTGCTGAGATGAAGGCAGTGGTGTGCCAGTCACTCATATATGCCCAGATGCTGCTGGAGGTCAGGCCTCAAGCTCAGGAAGAGGTTCAGTGACACAGCCTGACTCTTAAATAGCTGACTCCTCAACTATCTTCACAGCATGCCAAGGAAGGAGCAGCAAAGACACACGCAAGCACACAGTGCTGTCCAGGAAGAACGCCATCTCACAGGCCAGCCCAGCATGGCCTCGTGGGAGCACTCGGTGAGGGCTGGGATTGGTGGACCTGCCCTCCACTCAGCCATCCCCTGGCAGAGGGCTCTGTGTTTGCTAGCAGAGCCTTCCCATGGATCCCCTCAGGATGGCCCTCCCTCCTCCTCATCCGCAGCAAGACTGGTCAGTGGCTACTCCTGGCATTTACTTAGGGACTTTCTGAGGGCCCTGACTGTCTTAGGCATTTTCACTTTCCACAGAAAAAGGACCCAGTCACTCTTCCTGGGACTCACTGGAGATTCTGACTCTCTTCAGCAAAACCCTGACTGGAGCTTCCTCTCTTCAGGGTCCTAGTTGTCACCACTGCCATGGGAATAGTAGGCAGGGTCACCACTACCTGCCCTGTGGTAGGTAGGCTCACGGTTGATCACAGGAGGGCACCCACACACATCTCTACCCCAGGAGAAAGGCCATTTGTCCTTGACAGTCCCCTCCCCCAGCAATGAGCAGTTAAGATAGCTGGCCGCACAATTCCACACCTCTTCCTTGGCTCCGGCCATACCTCACAGTTTGCTGACCCCGGAAGTACTGTTGGATTGTCAGGACAGCTTGCCTTTCTCGGAGGAACTTTCTTCTCTGGAGCCAGCCACGGATGTGCTTTTGTATCATAACACAACTCTGCCTGAGCTTATCCAATCGGAGTTTCTCTAAATAAGCCACTTGTCCTGCTCTGAAGAAAATTTTGGTTTTCCCAAACTGGTACTGATTAGAATCCTGGAAGAGGAAAATGATAGAATCACAAATAAATCTTTAAGAGTTTCCATAGTATTTGGAAAAACATGTTTAGAGATTCAAAGCTGCCAAAATAGTTATTTTTGACACATCTGTTCCTTGACATAAAGCAGAAAAATTCTTTTGGTTAATTTTTTTTTAACATTTATTTATTTTTGAGAGAGAGCAAGAGAGAGCGAGAGAGCGAGAGCAAGACAGAGAGAGAGAGAGAGAGAGAGAGAGAGAGAGAGAGCAAGCGAGAGCAGGAGAAGGGCAGAGAGAGAAGACACAGAAACCAAAGCAGGCTCCAGGCTCTGAGCTGTCAGCACAGAGCAAGAAACGGGGCTCGAACTCGTGAACTGCGAGATCATGACCTGAGCCAAAGTTGGATGCTCAACTGACTGAGCCACTCAGGTACCCCAAGGCAGAAAAATTCTGATCATGACCTAGAAATTTATACTTTGACTTGTTTCAAGCCACTGGGTAAAGAAATGGACTTGAGGTTCAGGGGTCTGTGGGGCAGGAGTGGTGTGTGTGTGCTCAGTGATTCTCAGGCCATTAGGGAGCTTCAGCTTCTCATATGTGGTTTCTACAGTAGAGCAGAGCCTGGAAAGGTCTGGTTTCTGTCTTCATTTTGGTTTATCTTCACCACCTCCTTTCCTGGCCATAGTGACTCTGTCTCCACTTCTTTTCCACCAAACTCACTGCCCCAGCAAGGACCTAAATCCACACGGAGTGCTATGTCTGGGACCCTCCTGGCATAACGGCAGTCTCAGTTGACTGTGTAATATAAGCCAGGCCCGTCAAAACTCCCTAGATTTTGGGAGGACAGAGTAGGATAGGAGGACTCTGGGGGAGGTCAGGGTTCCAGGCTGGGTCCCTAATAGTGACTCCTACTCTCAGGAGACCATGCACCCGTGAGTGTGTCTGCTCTGGTCTCCTTAGCACAGAAATGCTCGGGGTATATTTTCTTTCTTCTTTGGCATTCATGACAACACAGTCCTGGGACAGGTGGGTAGGGAAACACATTTGGGAGATGGGCATCTGGGTAAAAGCCCATGATTCCAGGAGCTGAGCAAGACTGACCTGGATGAGCCTGTGTAAAACCACTTTGCACACCTCCTTTTTGTCACTGAATGAAAGCTCCTGTTTGGTCATAAGCACACCGTAGCGACTGTAGAACTCGATGTATGTCCACCTGCAAAATCAAAGGGATCTGAGGAGGTGTGGCCTCGAGGAAACATGGCATGTCTGTGGATCCCACTGCTGCTGGGGTGGCAGTGGGGGGGTGGGGGGTGGAGTCTGTTCTGACCTTTGACCTCACCCTGAGCACACCGGACCAGGGGTGTTTTTTTGCTAACACTCTGCTCCAACGATTGTGCTCTCCTCCCCCTCCAACCTCCCCTCTCAGGAGCAGCGAGGAGGCAGGAGGTGATGTTCATTAGCTGTGAAAACAAGTGATGGGATGGTGGTGGCCCCTGACTGGCACAGGCTGCCAGCGGGCCCCTTCTGGCCTTCCCAGGAAACAGTGGGAAAAATCCTGGGGGCATCTTATGCAAGTACCTGACAAAAAACATGGCAGCGGCTCCCTGGTTCACAGCAGACCTGAAGGTCAGCATTTACCCCCTTGAAACAAGGAAAGACAACGTACCTGGAAGGGTAGCTCTGTGCACTAATGCGAATCGTTTCTAAAATGCCGCAGGCTCGCAGCTGCTGAACAATCCTTTTGGAGTCAAATCTTAAAGAAGAAGATTTCAATATGTGTTAAGCTGTCATAACAGACAAACACACTCATCAGCAGCGCAGCAGACCTGACTGGACTGTGAGCCCTGGGGAGTGGGGTGCCTCTGTGATCCCCACACTGGGCACCCAACAGCTACTTAATGGACACCTGCCGGAGGGCAAGTGAAAACAGCAGCTCTGTGAGAGTTCAGGAAGCTGTACTGAGGTCACAGAGAAAGGAGTGTTGGATTCTGATGACAGAAATGGTAAAGGTCTTGTGGGGGAAGCAGCCTTTGGTTCAGCTTCGAAGGACAACCAGTGTAGAAGAAATGTTTCCACTCACTTCATCCAAATGCCCATTTGATGCTTGAATTCCCTTTAATAGACACCTTCTGGCTGAGGTCTGACCCTCTGGTGGCCCACAGACACATGTGCCACCTCCATGGACAGGGCGTACCCCTCAGACACCTCTTAACTCTAGTCAGGTACAATGTCCACTCCTGGATCTAGGGTTTTCCTGGGGGGCCTCAGAGAACAAGTCTAAGGTCTCATGCCATATTTGAGGGAAAAACCTCTGTTTATCTACAGCCTTTCTTTCAAAACACAAATTCTTTCTTTCTTATTGAGGTATAACTGACATGCTGGATTCCAATAGTGTCAGGTGCACAGCATAATGACTCGGTATTTGTAATATGTTGTAAAACAATCACAAGAAGTCCAGATCACATCCATCACTGTACATAGTTACAGCAGTTTTTTTCTTGTGACAAGGGCTTTTAAGATCTATTCTCTTAGCAACTTTCAAACATGGAGTACAATATTATTAATGGTAGTCACCATGCCGTACACAAATTCTTCTTATAATCAGGGAGATGGCTGTGGCTTTCTCCGTTGCATCAACTTCAGTTGTAGACTATTATTCTTTCGAAACTAGCCCCTTTGCTTCACCCTGGAGAGGAGGTGGTTTAGCCACCTTAGAGGGCTTGTGCTAGTTAACAGTATATGTAAAGGATAGGACTGCTCTGAATCATTTTAAAAAAACAGAAACAGGCTCTCTGCTCCTCCCTGTTTGACAGAGAGCTGCATCTTCTGCTCAAGTTCCAGCTATGTCCCTGAGATACGATGGTGAAGGTCAGAGTAAACGGATTTGGCTGTATTGGGTGCCTGGTCACCAGGGCTGCTTTTAACTCTGGCAAAGTGGATATTGTCATCATCAATGACCCCTTCACTGATCTCAACTACATGGTCTACATGTTCCAGTATGATTCCACCCACAGCAAATTCCACGGCACAGTCAAGGCTGAGAATGGGAAAGTAGTCATCAATGGAAAGCCCACCTCCATCCTGTAGGAGCGAGATCCCACCAACATCAAATGGGGCAGTGCTGGTGCTGAGTATGATGTGGAGTCCATTAGGGTCTTCACCACCATGGGAAGACTGGGGCTCATGTAAAGGGTGGGGCCAAGAGGGTAATCATCTCTGCCCCTTCTGCTGATGCCCCATGTTTGTGATGGGCATGAACCAAGAGAAGTATGATAACTCCCTCAAGATTGTCAGCAATGCCTCCTGCACCACCAACTGCTTGGCCCTTCTGGCCAAGGTCATCCATGACAATTGTGGCATCATGGAGGGACTCATGACCACATTCCATGCCACCCAGAAGATGGTGGATGTCCCCTCTGGGAAGCTGTGGCATGATCGCTGAGGGGCCGCTTCTACTGGTGCTGCCAAGGCTGTGGGCAAGGTCATCCCTGACCTGAATGGGAAGCTCACTGGCATGGCCTTCTGTGCCCCACCCCCATTGTGTCCATTGTGGATCTGACCTGCCACCTGGAGAAAGCTGCCAAATATGCTGACATCAAGAAGGTGGTGAAACAGGCATCAGAGGGCCTCCTCAAGGGCATCCTGGGCTTCACTGGTGATCAGGTTGTCTCTGCAACTTCAACAGTGACACCCACTCTTCCACCTTTGATGCTGGGGCTGGCATTGCTCTCAATGGCCACTTTGTCAAGCTCATTTCCTGATATGACAGTGAATCTGGCTATAGCAATCAGGTGGAAGATCTTAGGGTCCACGGGCCTCTGAGGAGTAAGAGCCCCTGGGTCACCAGCCCCAGAAAAAGCAAGAAGAGAGAGAGAGGCCCTCAGGTGGTGCGGAGTCCTTGCCTCATCTCATCCCCAAGCACACTGAGAATCCCCCAACCTCCACAGTTTCCATCCCAGACCCCCTAAAGGAGGGGAGGGGCTTGACGAGCCCTAACTTATCATGTCCAATCACTAAAGTATACTGCACCTCTCCAAAAAACAAAACAAAAAACCAGAAACAGTAAAGTTCAAGAGAATTATAAGCAAATTCTCCATCATTGTGACAGAAATGGCCTCAGTGTTTTCCCTCTTCTGCATAGAAACACTTACTCGAAGGGTAATTTTTCATCATTTGGCTTGATGCATCGGACATAGTGGGGTGTGGTCGCATTGAGGGTTTCCATGAGCAAGTACAGAGAGCTGCGGAACTAGGAAACAAGGTCAGAGAACAAATGTCATGCTGAAATTTGATGCTTGGATCAAGGCAAAAAAAAAAAAAAAAGGGTCCAACCTTAGTAAATTAAGAAGAAAAGTTAGCTTCGTGCGTTAACATCTATTACGAAAGGTTTTAATCTGTGACTGTGAGTATTAGCATGTCCTATGTTCTGGACAGAATGCTGCTCGGTCTAATTCTCCCAAATAGCAAGGAACTTCATAAATCATGTTGTTGTGCACATCGTTTGCTCAGGTGTATGCAGCCTTGGAGGGTGAGGTATGATGATGATGAGCTGTGGCTTTTCTTTGCATTTACATTTATACTAGATGTGAAGCAGGTCAGTGCCCATGTCTAGGCCTGGAATGTGGGCCCCACCGCTGCCTGGCTCCCTGTGGGGCCTGGCCACCTCTCCCTCAGGTACTTTCTGGGTACCTTGCTTCCCACTGTGGTCCGGAGCTGCTTGTTGTTTGGCTTGATGACTGGCTTTGCAGATTTAACTGTGATTGCTGAACCAAAAGGGGAAGGAGGAACTGGATTTTCTTGAAAAAAGTTGGCACAGAGATGAAACTGGAAGGAACAGAGAGGATTTCACTGTCCAAAGGTGTACACTCATAGTCGGCAGCTGATACAAATCTCATAAGCAGTCACAACAGCCCCGTGTAAAATAAGGTTAGCAGTCTCCACCAATCTCTACACACACTCCTCCCTCGGGATGATGCATAGCTTCCTTCCAGGAATGGAAGCAGAGAGGCAATCTGTGCAAATGTCTATATGTCACATTTATATTCCATATATATTAAATATATATTAAATGTCTATATGGACACTGGCACAGTGGAGACACTTAGTAGCCCTACCTCTGGGCCTTGGCTCATGCTGTTTCAGCACCTGGAATCTCCTCCCTCCTACCTCATAATCTCATCCTTGTAAATCCAAACTCTACCCATTACCCAAAGTTCTATTAAAATATTTTCTAGCTCTACCTCCTTCACTTGCTTAGATTAAGTTTAAAAATAAAGGTAAAAAAATTTGTGCCCCAACTCAAATTAATTCCAATTTCTTCTACACACAAAAAAATCTTTCCCTTATGAGTGGCTTCTAAGATACTCATTACTTTCTACCATGCATCAATTATTTCTTTAAATGTCTTATCTTCTTAGAGCGAAACTCATTTTTTTTCTTTTAAATCAGACACTGACAATCTCGTTCGGGGGAGAATCCCTACCTAATATATCCCTATATGCTCCAGCCGCAAAGCCAGTGGATCTGAATTTCCCACACATCCAAGAGCTTTTGTGCCCAGCAGAGAGATCCATGTGCACTTTGATGTGATCTGCATTCATCTTCCAGACCAGACCCCAGGGTATGGTAAGTGAGTAAGCAATGGGTGGATTAAATCAACTAATTTTCTACACAAGATGCAGGTCATTTCGAGATTGAATTCTCTATCATAAATTGGTTTTAATAACTGAAGTTGTTGTGCCTGCAACTTATTTACGATTGTTAGTGGAAGTGTTCATGCTCATTTGGGAAAATGTCAAAATGCCTGAATGTGAATGAAGGATTAGGGATCTTTTAAAAGAAGAAAGATAAATGTGATCTAACCAAATGTTCACAAAATGAAGGCTTGTGTATGAAATATTCTTATTCTCAAATGTTAATAAAGAAATGTTCAAAGAGGAAAAGGAAAATCCAGAAGTCATTCCTTTGGTGACCCTACTCCTCTTCCAGAACTGTGGATTCAAGGAGCTTTCACATCTGAGCCACCACTCCCCTCCCCGGTCACCCCCTCTCTGTCTTGCTCTGGTTTCTTCCGTGCACTTAGCATTACTACCTGCCATTGCTACTTATGTGGTTAGGGTACGTCATTCCCTCTAGAATGGTGAGCTCCATGAGGGCGGCCACCGGGGCTACCTTGTTCACTACTGTAACCAGATAGGACCAGTGCTTGGCACACAGTAGGTGCTATATACATATTTGTGAATAAGTGAATAAAAGGTAAACTGTGGTCTTTTAACTGGTTATATTAGCTACCCTTCCTCTCTGGCATCTGCATATTTGATTCCTGATTTTGTACCTAATGGAGATTTATCTGCATGGTTTCAGAAGCTGGACACATATTTTAGTCCCAATTCCAAAATAGTTATTTTTTCGAAGTATGAGCTACAGTTTGCCCCTGCAAGACAGTAACATAACCACACACTTCTTACTTTTTCCTAATATGCATCTAGATCCATTTCAAGTTATATAATGAATAATATTAATTACCATTGTAGGACCTTACAAACCTTGCTTGCTCTTAAGATTTCAACCAGCATATCATAGACAGTATCTCTGTTTTTCTCAAGGAAACCTTCACATTTATATTCTACCTGTGAAGAGAAAGCGTTTAATTACTGTCAAAGAAGCAAAAGCAGACAGCATCTAAGACCATGGAGTTTTTCTCCTTTTCTTTTTTAAGAATGAATAATGAAGGCACTAAAAAAGCAATCTTCTAGAAGAGATTCCGTTTCTGTTTATCACAGGAATTCCATTATATAAAACTTCGGAAGCTCGGAATATGTCATCTGCTGGAAAGAGCCAGGCTCTCCCACTGCCTTGATTTCGAACTCATCACTGATCACTCTGTATTCACCTGTCAGTCCCCTTTAGCCACCGGTGACCAGTCATTCCCTGCAATTTGTGCAGTTAATACACACACAGGTCTAAGATCTGCTTAGGGTTCATTCCGTCCTTGAAGCCATCAGGAGGAGGAAAAAAGCTCAGTGTTGTCCTTTGGGTTCAAACCGAAATACTTTCCTAATTCAGCTTTAGTATGGTAGAAAAGAAAGGAAACCTGACTGTCTGACCACAAAACGTTCCAAATCCACCAAAGCCCATGGGGTCAGGTTAGAGTGGGCAAATGTTCAAACTGCCTGAATTTCGCTTAGAAAACTCTCCAGATGGCCCTTCCTGATTCACAAGCCTTTTTGAATCCCTCAAACAATAATATAACCAGGGTGGTTGTTTAAACATTCAAATTCCAATAGTTTATGCCTTTAGTCTACATAGTTTATTATGTAACATCTATGTGTCATAAATTTTCATAAACTAGAAAATATGTTTAAAAATCAATGTACAGAAATCTGTGGGATTTCTATATACCAATAATGAAGCAGCAGAAAGAGAAATCAAGGAATCAATCCCATTTACAAATGCACCAAAACCCATAAAACACCTAGGAATAAACTTAACCAAAGAGGTAAAAGATATATATGCTGAAAACTATAGAAAGCTCATGAAATAAATTGAAGAAGACAAAAAAATGGAAAAATATCCCATGCTCATGGACTGGAAGAACAAATATCGTTAAAATGTCAATACTACCCAAAGCAATCTACACATTTAATGTAATCCCTATCAAAATAACACCAGCATTCTTCACAGAGCTAGAACAAATAATCCTAAAATTTATATGGAACCAGAAAAGACCCGGAATATCCAAAGCAATCTTGAAAAACAAAACCAAAGCTGGAGGCATCACAATTCTGGACTTCAAGCTGTATTAAAAAGCTATAATCATCAAGACATAGGGTACTAACACAAAAACAGGCACATAGATCAGTGGAACAGAATAGAGAACCCATAAATGGACCCACAACTGTATGGCCAACAAATCTCTGACAAAGCAGGAAAGAATATCCAATGGAAAAAAAGGCAGTCTCTTTAGCAAATGGTGTTGGGAAAACTGGACAGCGACATGCAGAAGAATGAACCTGGACCACTTTTTTTTTTTTTACACCAACACATACATACACACACACACACACACACACACACACACACACAACACCAAAATGGATGGAAGACCTAAATGTAAGACAGGAAGCCACCAAAATCTTAGAGGAGAAAAGCAGGCAACAACCTCTTTGAACCCAGCCACAGCAACTTCTTACTAGACATGTCTCCCAAGGCAAGGGAAACAAAAGCAAAAATGAACTACTGGGACCTCATCAAGATAAAAAGTGTCTTCCCAGTGAAGGAAACAATCAACAAAACTAAAAGGCAATTGTTGGAATGAGAGAAGACATTTGTAAATGACTTATCAGATAAAGGGTTAGTATCCAAAATCTATAAAGACCTTATCAAACTCAACACCCAAAGAACAAATTAATCCAGTGAAGAAATGGGCAAAAGACATGAATAGACACTTCTCCAAAGAAGATATCCAGATGGCTAACAGACACATGAAAAGATGCTCAACATTACTCATCATCAGGGAAATACAAATCAAATCCACAATGAGATACACCTCACACCTGTCAGAACGGCTAAAATTAAAAACTCAGGAAGCAACAGATGTGGAGAAAGGGGAACCCTTTTGCACTGCTGGTGGGAATGCAAACTGGTGCAGCCACTCTGGAAAACAGTATGGAGTTTCGTCGAAAAATTAAAAATAGAACTACCCTACAACCCAGAAATTGAACTACTAAGTATTTATCCAAAGGATATAAAAATGCTGTTTCAAAGGGGCACACGCACCCCAATGTTTATAGCAGCACTATCAACAATAGCGAAAGTATAGAAAGAGCCCAAATGTCCATCAATTGATGAATGGATAAAGCAATAAAGATTGTAAAACATACAATGGAGTATTACTCAGTAATCAAAAAGAATGAAATCTTGCCATTTGCAACAACATGGATGGAACTAGAGTGTATTATGCTAAGTGAAATTAGTCAGAGAAAGACAAATATCATATGACTTCACTCATAGGTGGAATTTAAGATACAAAACAGATGAACATAAGGGAAGGGAAGCAAAAATAATATAAAAACAGGGAGGAGGACAAAACATAAGAGACCCTTAAATATAGAGAACAAACTGAGGGTTGCTGGAGGAGCTGTGGGTGGGGAATGGGCTAAATGAGCAAGGGGCATTAAGGAGGGCACTTGTTGGGATGGGCACTGGGTGTTATATGTAGGGAATGAATCACTGGATTCTACTCCTGAAAATCATTATTGCACTATATGCTAACTAACTCAGATGTAAATTTAAAATAAATAAAAATAAAAAATAAAAAGTATTACTTTAAAAATGACATTACAGAAAGCTTAGGAAATAGGGAAAAAAGAAAAATCACTATAACCATGTGCCATAAATGTGTGTTCTCATCTTGTTTCCCTCCCCTAAGGAAACACCTGCCCTTGACACCACTGCCAGTGGGTGTTACTCTAGTGGCCTGGGAAAGGCCTGGGGATTGTGGGGAGAGTGCCAGCACTGTGGGTCAGAGTGTGCTCGTTGTGACTAAGGGGGGGTGGGTAGTAAGGGGACAATAGTTGGAGAGCTGTAACAACATCTGTGGGCTAGAGGAACACTGTGAAACCTGGTAGCATTTTTTATTCCTGGAACAATGCTCATGAAATGAATGAAAATATGTCAAGTTACATTTTCTAGTTGTTGTCTTTTATGATTCCACAGTTGGGGTCCTGTGAGGGAAATGGGAAAAAAAGGTACCAGACTTTGTGCAAAGCACATATGGGATTTACGGTGAAACCCTCTTCATGACATTTAATTCTCTCACCTGACACTTCAAAGAAGTCCTTCTTAACAGCAGCATCTGGACGGACCGTAGATTGGTGGGAAGAAACCACACACACTAGAAGATTAACTTAAGTTCTTGATTTGATTAGCCAGGGAAATAGTCATTTTGAAAGTAAGGGGGCTCTGCTTAGATGTAGCAAGTCATGGGGCGTTTCTAGGAATTTGACCATTTCTTCCAGATTGCCCAAGTTATTGGCATATAATTACTTATAATATTCTCTTATTATTGTTTGTATTTCTGCAGTCTTGTTTGTGATCTCTCCTCTTTCATTTGTGATTTTCTTTTTTATCAAACTGGCTAGGGGTTTATAAATTTTGTTAATTCTTTCAAAGAACCAGCTCCTGGTTTCATTGATCTGTTCTACGTTTTTTTAAAATTTTGATAGCATTGATTTCTGCTCTAATCTTTATTATTTTCCATCTTATGATGATTTTGGGTTTTATTTGCTGTTCTTTTCCCAGCTCTTTAAGGTATAAGGTTAAGTTGTATATCTGAGACCTTTCTTCCTTCTTTGGGAAGGGCCCGGATTGCTGTATACTTCCCTCTTATGACCACCTTTCCTGTATCCCAGAGGTTTGGGGCTGTCATGGTATCATTTTCATTGGCTTCCATTTAAAAATGTACTTTTAAATTTCCTCTTCAACTTCTTGGTTAACCCATTCATTCTTTAGTAGAATGTTCTTTGATCTCCAAGTATTCATGGTCTTTCCAAATTTTTTCTTGTGGTTGATTTTAAGTTTCATAGAGTTGTGGTCTGAAAATATGCATGGTATGATCTCGATCTTTTTGTATTTGTTGAGGGCTGATTTGTGTCCCAGTATGTGATCTATTCTGGACAATGTTCCATATGTACTCAAGCAGAATATGTATTCTGCTCCTTTAGGATGAAATGTTCTGAATATATTTGTTAAGTCCAACAGGTCCAGTGTGTCATTCAAAGCCATTGTTTCCTTGTTGATTTTTTGATTAGATGATCTGTCCATTGTTGTAAGTGGGGTGTTGAAGTTCCCTACTATTATGGTATTATTATCAATGAGTTTCTTTAAGTTTGTGATTGATTTATACATTTGGGGGCATAAATGTTGGGGGCATAAATGTTTACAAGTGTTAGATCTTGGTGGGTAGACCCCTTAATTATGATATAATCCCTTCTTCATCTCTTGTTACAGTCTTTATTTTAAAATCTAGATTGTCTGACATAAGTATGGCTACTCTGGCTTTTGGCGACCAATAGCATGATAGATGGTTCTCCATCCCCTTAATTTCAGTCTGAAGGTATCTTTAGGTCTAAAATGTTCTCTTGTATACAGCATATAGATGGATCTTGTTTTCTTATCAATTCTGTTTACTCTATGTCTTTTGATTAGAGCATTTAGTCCACTGACATTTAGAGTGAGTACTGAAAGATATGAATTTATTGCCATTGTGTGGCCTGTAGAGCGGGGTTTCTGGTGGTGTTCTCTGGTCCTTTCGAGTCTTTGTTGCTTTTGGTCTTTTTTGTTTTGTT
Organism: Cryptoprocta ferox; assembly: GCA_028646485.1. Taxonomy (NCBI): domain Eukaryota; kingdom Metazoa; phylum Chordata; class Mammalia; order Carnivora; family Eupleridae; genus Cryptoprocta; species Cryptoprocta ferox. The sequence goes on from CM053560.1 coordinate 89,315,571, forward strand.
TCATCTTTTATTCCCTCAGAGAGCTCCCCTTAAAATTTCTTGCAGGCCTGGTTTAGTGGTCACAAACTCCTTTAGTTTTAGTTTGTCTGTGAAACTCTTTATCTCTCCTTCTATTTTGAATGACAGTCTTTCTGGATAAAGAATTCTTGGCTACAAATTTTTCTGATTCAGCACATTGAATATATCCTGCCACTCCTTTCTGGCCTGCCAATTTTCTGTGGATAGGTCTTCTGTGAACCTGATCTGTCTTCCCTTATAGGTTAAGGACTTTTTTTTCCTTTGATGCTTTCTTAATTCTTTCCTTGTCTGTGTATTTTGTGAATTTGACTATGATATGTCTTGTTGATGGATGGTTTTTGTTGAATCTAGTGGGAGTTCTCTGTGATTCTTGGATTTTGATGTCTGTGTCTTTCCTCAGGTTATGAAAGTTTTCTGCTATGATTTGCTCACATAAACCTTCTACCTCTTTTGTCTCTTCATCTTCTGGGACTCCTATGATTCAGATGTTTTTCCTTTCTAATGAGTCACTGAGTTCTCTAATTCTTTTTTTTTTATTTTTTAAATGTTTTTATTTATTTTTGGGAGTAAGAGAGACAGAGTGTGAGCTGGGGAGGAGCAGAGAGAGAGGAAGACACAGAATCTGAAGCAGGCTTCAGGTTCTGAGCTGTCAGCACAGAGCCTGACTCAAGGGTTGAACTTGTGAACCGCAAGATCATGACCTGAGCCCAAGTCAGACCCTTAACTGACTGACCCACTCAATCACTCTCCTGGCTGTTGTTTCTTCCTTTTCTTTCTTTTGCGGTGAGTTCCTTCGTTTTGTCATTTTGAAAGATGAAAAAGAATTAATAAAATTAAAAATTAAAATTAAAAAATTAAAAACACAAAAAATCAAATAAAGGAAACTAGATCCTAGGTGTATTTGGGTCTGGTTGTTGAAAGAAGCTTGATAGAATAGAGAGAAAAGGGAAAGAAAAAGAAAAGAAAAAAAGAAAGGAAACGTTTAAAACAATTTTAAAGTCCCAATAAAATAGAATAAAATGAAATGAAGAAAGTAAGTTAGAATTTAAAAATTTAGAAAAAATGTAGTAAAAATTTTAAATAGTTTTCTAAAATTTTTTAATGTTTATTTATTTTTTAGAGACAGAGACAGAGCATGAGTGAGGGAGGAGTAGAGAGAGACGGAGACATAGAATCCAAAGCAGTCTCCAGGCTCTGAGCTGTCAGGCCCGACGGGGGCCCAAACTCAGAACAGTGAGATCATGACCTAAGCCGAAGTTAGATGCTTAACTGACTGAGCCACCCAGGTGTCCCTAAATATTTTCTTTTAAATGGAAAATAATTTTTTTCTTTTTCTGTATCCAAGAATAAGAAAAGAAAAAGAAAAGAAAAAAACCTGAATAGATGGACCAGTGAACAGAATGAAATTGGAATGAAATTACATTCAGTTTCCCCTAGCAGTCAAATCATGAAGAACTTTATAAGTTCATACATTAAACAGGAGGAGAGACTTGTAGTCATCCTCTAGGGCTTGGTTGGTGCAGTTGGGAGGCGCTTGGTGTAACGGCTCTGCTCTTCACTAGGTGGAGCTGCTTAGTTTATTGGGATGGATTGGTGTGGTATACCAGAGCATGTATGGACATGCCCCGGAGAGGTGAAAATGGCATCACCCAGCTTCCCAGTCTCTGGCACTGGAACTGTGAGCTTTCACTGACCATCGATCCAAGTACCCCTCCTTTGTCTCTGGCTTCTGTCCACTCCCTGGTTCTACACCGTCTGCATCCAAGCTGTCAGACTGCCTGATGGCATTTCCCTCCTGAATTATCTCACTGGGGCTATGTTAACAAACCCCTCATTTCTGAGAGTCCTGAGGCTTCAACCTGCTCCAACCCTTTGGGGGACAGTCTCCCTAGACAATGGCTGGGTGGAGATTGACCCTGGGAACATTCATGCAGTTGCGTGGTTGCAGAGGTCCAGAGATTATGGCCAGGTGCCTGCTTGTCCCAGAAAAGGTTCATGGGATCGTGTGGCAGCAGAGGTTCAGATATTAGGGCAAAACGCAACACACAGCTGGTGCCACGTTTCACCTCACCCTGGCGTCTTTGTTCCAATACCAGCAAATGTGGCTGCTTTCCAATACCAGCAAATGTGGCTGCTCTCCAGGGTCTGCTGGGACTTTTGCCTGTGGGGAGGCTGTACAGCCTCTACCAAATGCTCTCCTATCAGGGGAACAGCTTCTCTTCATGTGGTCCGTGGATCCCTCAGACCTCACTGCCTGCTCCTGGGGATTCGCCCTTCCCAGCAGAGCACCTCCAGGTATTGACTTTGCTCTACCCTGTTTCCAGAGTCCTAATGGTATTGAAACTCTCTCCTTTTTCCTTTCTCCTTTTCTTGTTCACTCACTTGTGGGTGTTTTCACTCTTTCTCTTTCTCTCTGGCTACTTTCGGGGGAGTGCTTTTCCTGGACTCTCCCTCCTTTTCTCTGTCCTCTCTCTGCAAAAACAGCTCCTTACCCTCTGCAGCTTCTCTCTCCCCCAGTTGACCTCTGTGAGCTGCGTACCTGCCAAGTTCTATGGCTCAGGTCATGCAGATTGTTGTGTTAATCCTCACATCAATTTTCTAGGTGTACAGAATGGTTTGGTGCTGATCTAGTTACATTTCAGGGATGAGGGAAGCCGAGAACTTCCATGCTGCCCTGCCATCTTGGTCCCTCCCTTACTATATCAATTTTGTCTTTTTATTAAAGCAACATTTGTCTCATAAAAAACAGACCTATAAAGAAGAAAGTAAAGACCACCTAGAAAACACAACATCTTCAGCCAACCTATGTTACCACTGTAATAAATATACTATAACTCAATAATGAAGGAAAGACTCACAAAAAGATATAGGTTTCATTATAGAAAACAATTATGCTGTCTTGATTTTAACAACGTTATAGAGGAAATAAACTGATAAGAGACTAATGAATTCACAGTAAATCCAAAATCAGAAATGAGGTCCACTAGTACCACGTTTATGTTTAAGGCAGTGACGCTGAAACCCGTATTTTGGAATAAAAACAAATTAAAGATAGTTAAACACACACGCAGGTATCCTTCATCACAGCTACATGCTGTGTGACTTGAATCTGATCAGGAAAGTTCCTGGCCTGCCCACTGCCGCCAAGGAACAGCTCCAGCACAGATACCATTGCTCCAGACTTTCACTGTACCTTATCAGCAAAGTGCTGGATGATAAAGGATGTATTTGATATTCTGGGTTTTTCAAACAAAGAGTTCTTGTTGACAAAATTATTATATAGCTTCTGAAGCCAGTTTTCATCAGTTCCATGTGGTAACTGCAAGACAAAAAGCAAACCAAATAGTAGGTAAGACGACTAGAGACGAAAGGTTAATAGAGGCACAGAAAAGTGCTAATTCTGACAAACCAAGATGAGCTGGCACCTCAGAGTAAGCTGCTTAGATCTGCAGCTGCTTTTTATTATTTTTATTTTTTAATGTTTATTTGTTTATTTTGGAGAGAGAGAGAGAGAGAGTGTGTGTGTGTAGGGGAGAGGCAGAGAGAGTGGGGGAGACACAGAGTCTGAAGTAGGCTCCAGACTCTGAGCTGTCGGCACAGACCCCTACACGGGGCTCAAACTCACGAACTGTGAGACCATGACCTGAGCCAAAGTCAGACACTTAACCAACTGAGCCACTCAGGCACCCCTCCTTTTCATTTTTTCATTTTTTAAAATTATTTATTTTTTTATTCATTTATTTTTTAAATGCTCATTTATTTACTTGAGTGAGAGAGAGGGAAGGAGTGGGAACATGAGTAGGGACAGAGAGAGAATCCCAAGCAGACCCCACACTGTCAGTGTGGAGCCAAATGTGGGGCTTGATGCCACGATCCATGAGATGAACCTGAGGTGAAATCAAGAGTCAGATGCTTAACTGACTGAGCCACCCAGGTGCGCCTGTGGTTCCTTTTTATAAAGCAACTCTAGGCATACATCTGTCCTTGATCTTAACAATCTTTAGGGTGCCATTTAAACAGACATATCCATGCCCCTGTAGACAAACAAAATGTAATAAACTTGAAGGAAATGGACATATAATGACTCAAGAAGTCATTATATGAAGAATGAAGAAATTTATTTTTGCAAATCTGGCAGTATTCTTATTATCTCTTCCCAGAGAAGTCTCAAGGTTCAGGGGACAAATAGCATGGATTCCATTACATGAGCATGACTTCTATTGTCTGTTGAATGGGGAAAGATTGGCACCTAAAAGTAGTCCTCCCCACTTTGCCCAATCTCAGAAAATTAGCTTTTCTTTTGTTTTATTGCCTAACTAATAACTTCCTCCTCAAACAAATCTAGTTGCAAAACTTGTTCTTGATACTGGTGATTTGCAAGAGATCAATTATATTCGGTCCAAACTCAATAAAGTTAATACCCCACTGTGCCCAAAAGACTCATGCATGCTTCTTCGTGACACTGGTCACTTAGGGAACATCTGTGTAGAGTAGGTACAAATATTTCCTGGAGGCTACCTTGGTCTATGCACCCTGGCCTCATTAGATCATTCCAGAATGCTTCACCCTGATGCCAGCCCTTTAATCTTGTGTCACTGTGGTACCAGCAAGGATAATCCATGAGTAAAACCATGTAATTGACAATTCTGGGGAGAAAATGCCAGTAAGTCTTCAACATTATGATTTTTATTTTTTGTGGAAATAATCTCTGGAAAGGAAATGAAATCTATGTTTAAGCATCATAATATAATCTTTAAACCAAAAAACAAATACTGCCCTGGGGATTGTTTGTCCCTGTGGTCCCATGAGGAACATTACTAGGCTGCCCCACTGTTAAGTTGCTCCTCCCAGAGGGAAAATAATAACAGTAGAACCCTTCTTTCAAATTGTATGATGTTGATTTTTTCAGCTACACCTCCAAACAGATGACTCACAAGAATGAGGAAATAAAACGCAATTCTTGTTAGTCATTAATGAGTGGCGTGAGGTCACTTGCCACTTTCCTGTCCATTCTACATATCCCTAGGAGCTCAAAGGGGATATGACTCCTTGCTGGACATGGCTTGAGTTGTGCATGTTACCCAATGGTGGGCTACATGTGCTGAGGGCGAGGTTCACCTGGCCCTCTGGGGTCCTGCTATGGACTGCTGTCCCAGCATTAATACCCAACCAAATGAGTAACACATCAGGAATTTACATATACATCAAAAAATTCCATTTTGTAATATTCTCATCCATTACTACTCAGAAATTGAAAAAAAAATTTTACGTTACCAAGCATTCTTCATCCAGTAGCTCCAAAATGCCCATTTTTGCTTCAATCAAGTCAATAACTGGTTGGTTGTCATAAAAATCTATCAGAGTCCAAGGGATATCTTCCTTCATATATTCTTCTTGTTCAAGTTTAAAGACATGCTGGAAATCCAGAAGTTAATAGAGAAAATAAAACACAACATTAAAGTGTGCTTCCAAAGTCCAGGACATAAGCATCTGGAAAATACAGATACCTGACTGGTTTGCAGTATTTATGGAAGACCTCAAGGAGCAGGCAGCCCTCCTTACCCACGATCAATGCTGTCGAATTCCTAATTGAGTCTAGCCGTCATCCTCCCACCTGGTCTGAGTCGAACCCCACATGCTGTTGACCCAACACTGAGCGTACTCAGGGTACTCAGGGCAGGGCCAGGAGAGCACTCCTGCCAGGAGGAAGCTGAGTGTTGCAGCTTTTAGAGTCAGTACGCCCTCCCTGCTCACAGCACTGCTGGTATCCAAGAAAGAGGCAGCCTCTCTGGCCTCTCTGCCCGAGAATGCTGGCTATGGGGCCAGTGTGGGAAGCCAACAACGTGGAGAACTTTGTTCACTCCTTGTTCAGGCCATAAGGGTATCAGGGAGGCTTCCCAGAGGACTGGCTTAGCTCATCCTGGCTGCAGGTGGGGGGAAGGGAGGGTCAGCTAGGAGGCTGAGAAACAAATGACTCTCATACAGGCCAGAGAGAGCACAGTAGTGAGGGGACTAAAGGGAATGCAAAGAATGGTGGTGTGACTTCAGGTGATCTATGCAGCACATCTACCTGGAATAAACCTTACTTGTAGTTACTAAATGCTAAACTTCCAGGGAATCCTTGAGAAGGCTAACAAAATACAAATTTGCAAGGGGATGAAATTCAATGGTATACATGGATTAATTCCAAAGTGAGGAAAAGCAAAGAAAAGAAACATTTACTGAGTATGAGTTAGTGTTAGGTCTTCTCCTTACAATATTAGGCAGGCAGAGACTACAAACCCAGTTTTAAAAAGAGGAAACTGAGGCTCTGAGCCGAAGGTCCCAGAGGAAGAAGGTGAGAGAGCTTATATTCAAACCCAGTTCACTGAGGAAACGTTAATGCTGGCCATGATGTCCTACTATTTTTTTCCTTTGGGAGTTGTTTGGGAGAAGCTGAATTTCAAAAGACAAGCAAGAATTTGCCAGGTGAAGAAGACGGGAAGGTCAAAGGACAGGAGCAGGTGGGTTACAGCACGGAAAGGGGTAGGTACAAGGATACAGAGGCTTTCAAGGCCATGGAAACTAACCAAAGTATTCTGTCTAGCAGCACAGAGGGCCTGTGAGCAAGCAAGGCAGGTGATGAACTAACCGAAGCTGAACAGCTGGCCAGGGGCCCAGAGAAGCAGGAAAAAGGATGGGAAAGTGTGATTTCAAGATATGGCCACGAGGTGGTGCAGTGACCCAGTGCGCGGCTCCTTCAATACTCTGGAGATGTGAGGAGAGGCCCTTTGGCTCACATATAGGGCTGAGAACCAATTCCAAGAAGGCAGAAAAGTCACCTACCAGGTTAAACTGCTGCTGCAGCTTCTCATTAGCGTAATTGATGCAAAACTGTTCAAAGCTGTTCACATCAAAGGTTTCAAAACTGAAATATGGTTTAAACAAGTTAAAACATTCTTGAAGGGCACATTTGTTTATAGCTCATTATTTTTGGACGAACTTCACAGTTTAATAGTTTGCAATGTTTTCTGCCAATTTTAAATATGCCTCAAAGCTTCCGGTTTTAATATCCTGGCAGGTTATAAATCATCTTTTTCCAGGCTGCCTCCTGAAGGAATCTGGTGTGTACAAGGCACCAACCCTGAGGCAGGCCTATCAGCAGACTGGTCACAATAGGGTGCATCATTTGATTCATACAACAGCACTGACACCCAATTATCCTCTCTTTGTCGATGAGGAAATAGGACTCAGAGAGGTTAAGAAAGGTCCCTGAGGTCACACAGCGACTATGAGCCTGCCTGACTACAAGGCCCATGCTTTTAGGTCAAAGGCAATGCTCTTCCCTGTTCGCCCACTCTTTGCTGCACAGCTGCCTCCCCAAGGCCTCGTGTCATAGTTCTTGGAGGACAAGGGCAAGGTCACTCAATAGCCCACAGCCCAGCAGACCCCATCAGGTCTATTTTTAGACTTTGAATGCTTGCCTCTGGAGTTGCAAGCTCAAGACTGGAGAGGAGGCAGGCGGTGAGAGAAACAGGGAGCGGCTGGAGACAGCACCACAGTGAGCTGTGTGGCAGCCCACGATAAGCAGGCTGTCCCGTGGGGGCAGCTGCGACTCCGTTCTAACCTCTGTGACCATGATGAACGTGGTCTGAATGCCAGACGGCTTGACTCACAAGAGAAGCTGGAAATCTGGACTCACATGTGAATTCTCTCGCCCTGTAAGATGTGGTGCGGGCTGGACAAAATACAGCACCTAATTTAGCCTCCCAGCCAGGAGAGCACTCCTGCCGGGAGGAATCTGAGTGTTGCAGGTATTAGAGTCAGTGCCCATGACCTCAACCCTAACACTGCCCTATGTGTAGGACCAGCGAGACCCACCGTTACACCTGAGGGCCAGAGGCCAAAGCAGCAAGTGGTGCCAGACACGCAATTTGACCCCAGCTCTTAGTGCCTCCAAAGCCTTGGTTCTTAATCACTCTAATTCTGACTGGTTCCCGCCAACTCCATCCACAGGTTCCCAGTTTGGCTCAGGTTAGAATTCCTGGGCAGGTTAAGGGCCTAGATTGCACCCTGGTCAGCTCCAGGGTTCTGGAGCAGAACCCCCATGGCTCTTGATGATCCCATTCCACATGCACCCTCAGTGATCCAAAGATAGGCCAGCGCTAGGCAAGGGGGAAGTCCAAAGGGCCTCATTATGCTCCTCAGCCCACAGCCAGGGCCAAAAGTAAGGCTTTCCAGAGCAGGGGTGGAATATCAAATATCAGTGATTAAAATTATTACATACTCCCTCTCCCAAAAATGGGCTCTCAGATCTAAAGTTCAAAAGCCATGGAAAGACCTAAATCTATGACTTAAAATGCCAGAAGCACATCAGCTATGACAACAGTGCACAACTGAATGATGCTTATGATTCCTAAGGCGCCTTCACAGTTTCTTCCATGTGATCTTCATAGTAACCCTGTGAGAGAGGCCCCATCTTACAGGTGCAGAAACTGAGGTTTGGAGAGGTCTTGTGACTTTCCCGGGGCCACACAACTGATATGCTGCAGTGCTCACTCCCAGGGTTCTGCCTCTCTGCCCCGGGCCCTTCCCACTCTGGATCCAGAGCACACAGATGCCCAGCTGGCTGGCAAACCACAAGTTTTCGTGTTGTTCTGAGCAGACACATCAGGGCGCACAGCTTTTCAGTGCTGCTAACTTTTCCTTTGGGGCTGCTGTATTTCCAGGTGGAACTGAGCCCCGTTCTCTCAAAGTCTGCGTGGCACGCATGAGCAAGGGCTGATCCACATGTGTTTACGGGATGGAGAAAGGCAAGAAAGCATCCGCCCCAGGCAGCAGCACTGCTACTTAGAGAAGAGTTTATTCTCTCTCTCTCTCTCTCTCTCTCTCTCTTTTTTTTAGAGGGTACTGTTAATTCATGGATGACAGCAAGTATGCTACTTTTAGAATTTCTGATGAGGAATTTAATTTTTAAATTTTAATTTAAAGTATACTCTAACAAGTTCTTATAAATTTACAGTTACTCCTGTCTCCGGTTTGCTCACTAAACCAAAACTTCAAATTCCTTATTACAGTGGTCTTCATGGATCTGACTGCTGCCTGCCGGCCACTCTCCTCCTCAGCTCGTACTGGGCTGCCTTCCTCCCTCCCCACCCCCACCCCCACCCCTGCTAACCTCCAGCACATCCATCTGCTCATTTGCTTATTCCCATCATAGGAACCATCTCGATCTCTAATTACCTGCCTGCCTCGTCCACTAAAATTTAAGTCCCAAGAGGGCAGGGGCCATGTCCCTATTCCATTCACCAATCACACCCACCACATGCCTGGCACTTAAATATGTTAGATGAATGGAATAATATATTCTAAAAGGACTATTTATTTTTAACACATTGAAAAACAGAAAAGAACAAAGACTACTGTAACATTCATGTATTTACACCACAATGAAAGAGACCATTGTTAAATACGATTATTTCTTTTTAAAAGTCTACTTAGGTTGAGGCGCCTGGGTGGCTTAGTCGGTTAAGCATCTGACTCTTGATTTTGGCTCAGGTCATGATCTCACTGTTTATGATACTGAGTGCAGAGTCTGCTTGGGATTCTCTCTCTCCCTCTTTCTGCCCCTCACCTACCCCTCTCTCTATCTCAAATAAAAAATGTTTAAAAAAATCTTTAAAAGTCTACTTAGATTTTTACCGGCTGCTCAAATCCTCTTTTCAGAACAAGACAAGGTAAATCAATTACTAGACTATCCCAATAATGTATCAGTATTTTAGAACTGTTGACATATGCTATTAATTGGGAATCACATGCATTAACTCAGAATCTAAATTAAACAAAGCAACTCTCTCGAGGCATTGTCTCACATTAGACAACTATGGGAAAGCTGATTCTCTGTACCTGGGCAAAAGTTCAACAGCATCATCTTGGCCCATCTGCCTCCTCTCTCCTCCAGCAGGCTGGGGTAGGGGTGCCCAGAGCCAGGCTCTCCTCTTTGTATGGGGAAGAGAGGTTGGACTGCTTCTCACAGGGTGTGGGGGGGACACTCCCCAAGCCAGCTGGGACAGTTAGTGATGCCTCAAATGGAATAATCTGCCCCTCCCCTCATGGAGAAACCAGGATTGGTCCTGGGAGGGGCGAGGCATTGGGCATTTGAGGCCAGTTGTTGACACACAGAAGCCTGAGTTCCAACAACCCTCAGAGCCTGCCCCTACACTGGCCTGTCCTCACTCACTCACACTCTGGGGACTCTGTAAGCATCTCAAGCATGTGTTTGCCCTGGGATTTAGAAAAGGAGGACTGGGCAAAGAGGAGGAAGAGCGCCTTCAGGGTGGTGGAAACTTGGTCCCCAACAGTATTAGAACAGCTGTAGGAGGGCTGGGGTCCGAGAACAGAAGAGGATTCTGGTGTGAGACGCTGGCTGGTCGAAGGCGTGGGCTTCAGTTAGCCTCGGACTCTGTAAACGTGAGCAAGGTCCAGGACCTCTGGGACTGTCATTTTGCCCCTTTGAAATGGGAAAGGTGTGTGAGGGCTCCACACTTCAGACACGAGCAGGAATTTCACACAGCACTGGGCTCTCCCACCAGCAGAGCAGCCGCGAACACATTTCTGAGTTTAAGCCTTGGTTGTTTCCTCTCTGAGGAGTGAGAAAGTGCACGGAAACCATCTAGCATGGTAGCTAGCATATGGTCAGCTCTTGATGTTGGCTATTATTAATTCAGCATTGATTTAATACGCTCTACATAAAACACACTGTAGCCCAGGGGACCGTACTTAACATCCATACATGCAAACAGAAAATACCATCTTTCTGATCACGTGAAACACAAAAAAGAAACCAGAACAAAATGATCTAAAAATAGTGGGCGTTTGATATTTAAATGAGGAAAGACAGGCTCACAGAAGAGAATCTTACCCATAAATGTCCAAAACACCAATAAAAGTGTGCTGCTTGCCTGAAAACTGCAATGCTTGGTTAATTCTGTCCACAATGAAGTCGAACAGGTGAGCGTAGATCTTTTTGGCCAGTGCATCCCTGGCGTTGACAGCCTGGGTCCTGGTCATGGGTTTTACCACTGTCTCGGAGGTTGTAATGATTTTGCGACTGCACAGCCACTGAGCAAATTTGCCACTCTCCAGGCCCAGAAGCTCACAGAACACCTCCAGGTGAGTGTCATCCTCCTTCAAAAACAAGCGCAAGCTCCATCAGGGCCATCTGGCCATCCGACTCAGCTCCATCCCACCCTGCAGTGGCCCCTTGGCCTCCATTTGGGCCTATGTGAGAGATGAGGATGCGGTGGCGGGAGCATGACCAGGCCTCATGAGACAGAGGCAGGCCTGGGAGGAAAGCAGGAGGGGCCACAGTGGCATGGGGCCTGCCCATGGCCTTGGGAGTCCTGGGCTGTGTCCCAGCTGGATTTTCATTCTGGCCAAAGAATGTCAGGGGTGAATAAGGCCGTGGAAGCGATCCTCCCCTTTCCGTGCATGTGGACACAGCCTCAAGGCCCCTCTCTTCCCTTTGCAACATACCCAGGCCACCTGCCATAGCACGTTCACTCACCCTGTCCCTCCCTGTGTCCTCAGGGTTTGTGTGGGTGGTCTGGTCCTGAGGTACCTAGATGTCATTGTCCAAGAACCCAGTGGGGCTCCCTTCACAGAGCTGGTTTCCCAGCCGACAGGGCGAATGTGTCAAAAACTTTTCCTGGACACACAAAGTAAATCTTGCTTCTCTCCCAGCTGGGGCATGAGAGCTGGCCATTCATCAGCAAGCAAGGAAAAGTCTGTTTCTGTTTGTCCTCAACCAGCATGGACAAGGAGTCCTTGTCACCTGGCAAGGGGGTGTGACCCCTGTGACCGAGCACTACCATTCCCCTCCAGCAAGGGAAATTCTGAGGCAGGCTAATCTGCAGAATCATCACAGGCAATCAAAAAACCATGTGTTCACACTTAAAAAGCCTAAGATTATAGTGGAGCAAACAACCTAAAAAGTCCCACTTCCTCCATGATGTCCACCCACACGCCTTCTGATCAACATCCCAGGAACACAAAGTTTGTACTCAGGCACCTGACCTCTTCATTGGGGAGCAGACTGGCAGAGCCATGGGTCTTCCTCCTTCTAAAAAGGAACTAAACCATCTGAGTCAAAAACATTCAGCTACAGGTCCTGCCACAGGGGGGAAGGAAAGGGGCAGCAATTCTTAAAAAGATGACTTCTTCCTGATTGTGTTTGGCCGATATTTCAAGTTCCTGATGCAACTGAATGGTATATATGTTCCAAAGATAGGACCAATAATTAAAGAACTCTCATTTGCTATGAAGATTCTACATATTAGGGCACCTGGGTGGCTCAGTCAGTTAAGCGTATGACTCTTGGTTTTAGCTCAGGTCATGATCTCACAGTTTCGTGAGTTCGAGCCCCTCATCGGGCTCTGCGCTGGCAGTGTGGAGCCTACTTAAGATTCTCTCTCTCCGCCCCTCCCCTACTCATGCTATCTGTCTCTCTCAATAGAAGATTCTACATCTTTTTCAGAGACTTTGTCTCCTCAGATTGATAAACAAAGGATTTTTAGTCTAGTGGTTTTAACTCCTCCTCCAAAATACTACCTTCATAACAAACTTCATGAGACAGAGTTCAATGCAAGGGCAATTGTTGGGTGGAAATCACACCTTTAGTCTAAGGAGTTTGAAAAAAACGAGTGCAGAAGCCCATTCCTTGGAGGTACATGAGAAGATGCAGAGAGAGAGCACCCACCACACACACAAGGCTCCTATCCAGGCCTACCATCCCCTCTCCCAGAACCTCCCAGTCTCATGTGAACTGACTAACCCGAAGAGGGCTGGACACTGGGGGGATGGGAGGGGCACTTAGTGTTGAGGAGAGGGAGGAAGAATTACTTCCTCGTCAAAGGACAGCAAGACTGAAGCACTGAGCCAAAAACCACATGCTTCATCCACTCTGTTTGGTTCTCTTCTGCCCTGCTGTCAAAGGACAGCAAGACTGAAGCACTGAGCCAAAAACCACATGCTTCATCCACTCTGTTTGGTTCTCTTCTGCCCTAAACCGCAGGTACCAGTGAGCCGAGAAATTACCAGTGTACTGTTCCATGAGTTCTTTGGGGAACATGAAAAGAGACATTGTTAGATCATGAACTGAATCCTTCCTCCCCAAATTCATATGTTGAAGCCCTAATCTCCAGTGTGACAGTATTTGGAGTGTGGCTCCGGGGAGGGGACTGGGTTTAGATGATGTCATGAGGGCGGGGCCCCATGATGGGATTAGTGTCCTTCTAAGAAGAGGAAGAGACCAGAACTCTCTTTCTCTCTCTCTGTGCTGTGAGGACACAGCAAGCAGGGGGCTATCTGCAAGCCAGGAAGAGAGCCCTCGTCAGGAGCTCAACCATGCTGGCACCCTGATCTCAGGCTTCCACGACTGTGAGAAAACCATTTCCTAGCCTGTGTTCTTTTGTTCTGGTGATGGGGGCTGACAAGATAGACATGTATATATACACAAAGCTTTAAAGGTCAGGAGACTTTGCATTTCATAGAAACGCTTTTCACTATGTGTTATTTTCTTCTTTACGTGGATATTAATGAGAATAACCAAACACACGCCACTACCAAGGATCACTTCTCATATTGTGTCGAAGAGACACACACATAAACTAACCTTATGTTTGGTAAATAGAGAAACCTGTCACAAAACCTCTACGGAATATATTTCCAGAGAGAAAGCCAGCACCATTGGTGCTTAACGCAGGCAAGTGTTAGGAGGCAGGAGGCATCCTTTTGGCTTAAAATATCCAGTTCCTTTAGGGCCCTATGTGACCTGCACCCTCTCCTCCCACACACAGATTTTCTGACCTCATCTACCATCCCTTCTTTTACTCATTCCTCTCTGGGTAAATTGACTTTTTTTTTTTAAACTATTTTTCAGACACCTCCTGCCTGAGGGCCTCTGCACCTGCTGTTCCCTCTACTTTGAATGTTCTTCCCCCAATACAGGCACAATTCACCTTCTCAGCTTCAGGCCTCTGCCCCCTGCAGCCATATCAACAAGGCTTTCTCTGAATGCTCTACACAAAGAGGCACGGCCCCCCTGAACCCCCTTCTCTGCTTCAGTTTCCTTTTCAACAGCCACAACCAGCTGCGAGACCCCCATAATTATTTATTATGTCTCCTCCCCTCCACTTCCTTCCCCTGGAGCATAAGCCCCATGAAGGGCTTCCTGTCTTGTTTTGTTTGCTGCTGTTTCTCCAGAGCCTACAGCAGGGCTTGGCATGTAGCGGGTACTTGGTAGAAATTTACTGAATAAAGAAAAACACATAGAGAATGCATTTCCCCCTCCTCTACTGTTGCAAGGGGAGGACATTTTACTCTTTAAAAGCCACCACTGGAAATCCTTGCTTCCTTGTTCCTGACACCTGGTCTCCCTGGCAGACCCAATGCACCTGGTGCTAAGATGCAGAAGCAGGGTAACCACGAGACGCTCTACTGATGACCCTCTGAACACAGGAAGGTGAAACAAAGCAGCGTCTTACGCTAACTGAGGATCTCTCATTGCCCACCGCTGTGATCTCCACATTGCCCAGATGGAGGATGGCTGCTAGGATCTTAAAGACATCCATCTGAAAGTCTTCCTTGAAACCTGAAAAAAAAATTGCAAATTAGGATTACTGCATTTCTTCTCTTACATAACACTAGTAAGATAAGCACCTGATTTCTTTCAAGACACTCTACTGCCATCAGTGCCAAGAGCTGCGACAGGAACGTGAAGTGGCCCCCAGAAAGAATCTGGTTTGCTGTTCTTTCCAATGGGACTTGTGATGACACAGACGTGAATTCTACAGCCCACTAGGTTTCCCCTTTTGCCATGGCTACTAGAAGTTCAACACAGAAAGTGATATCCAAGTTACCACTCCATGTCAGGTTCCTGAGAGAATTAGCTCTCATTTATTCAATGTGATATGCTTCCTTTATTTTTATTGCATTTCTTTTTTCTATCTGGTTCACAAGCTCCTTGAATTCTTCTTGTGGTGGGTGCTGGGTGGATTCCATCTGCCTCTACGGCTCTGCCCCAGGTGGCTAAACCATCTGGGTTAAGGCAATGGGCTCTCATGCCCTCTGGCCTCTGGTTGGGTGTGACCAGCGAGGACTGTGGCAGGAGATCAGAGATCAGGAGGAGAGAGGTACTAGTTAGGTCATCCCTGTTTCTCTCCCTGCAAAGTTGCCCCAGCTCTCAGTGTTGTCACTGCTCCTGGTCTGGTGCTGACTTCCCCCAACCCTCCTTTCTGGCTCCAGTGACACCACTGTGCCCAAATGGGAAAGAGCAGCAAACAGCTCTGCTCCTGACCCTGGGACCTTGCTGCCCCTTATAGCTCCGTCGGATCTGTCCACGTCTTTGTAGTTGGTCCCTTCATAGATAAACCTTCCTTCTTTTATCCTATTTACATGGACCTTGTATTTCCCACTGGGACCCTGACTGCTATAGGTAGCATACAAATTAGAATATATAACATATTCAGTCACCATGGGTCATTAGCACATTTCCTGGAGCCAAAAATAAACCAAGCCAGCTACTAGGAAGGATTTTGTGTCCAGTGTCCACAAATCACAATGGAGAACCTGCCAGTTGCGAGCAGGGCTTTGCTAGGTCAGGACTCCAGGGTGGGAGTGAGGTCGGTGTGGGGGTAGGCACCAGGTGGTGCACCAAGGAGCTTGGAGACACTCCAGGATGGTGAGGCAGCCTCATTCATGTCGATGGCCATGGTACCTGGTCTGCATGGGAACGGCAGCTATCCTGGACACCTGTGACTCCCCCGATGCCCTTCAAGCAAAAAGCAGCAGGCCCGAAATGCTGAGTAAGAGTGGCCACGGCCACCCTCTGCTTCTCCCTTGAAGACACCTGCATTATTTCAGTAGCAGCTAGGTCATGTTCTTAAATAATTTCATAACCTAGAGAGTCCTCTCTACTTCAAAGATTAAACAAAGCCAAAGTTGCAAAAGATTTCAAACCAAAAATATATGGAAGACTCCAGCTCAACCTGAGTCCAGGCATTTTTGGTGTGTTCTTGTTTGGACCTCACACTTCCATCTGAAGGACAGATGTCTCTAACAGAAATAACTCCCCAGGCCACCACCATGATAAGCGGCAGGTCAGTAAGGAGAAAAAAGTAACTAAAAACATGCCATCTGGGGATCTCCACTTTGGCCTTCCCACTCATTATGTGATCAATCCAAAACTAAATCACTTCGCTATTCCATGTCTTCCAGAACCCACAAAAGTGAACTAACTCCAAAGCAAGAGTGTGAAGGAGAAGACTTAAGACCTCAATGAAGTAATTCTCTTTAGTGAGGGAAGGTCATGTGAAAGCATCACTGGCCTGAGACTTTAATGAAAAGCACAATGGGCCAGGATCTTGAGCCTGAGGTCCAGGCAAGGTCTGACTCTTTCCAGCGTGTTTGTTCTGAGAGAGATTAAATGGTGGGGCAAGGATAAAAGGGTTAATTAAGTGAGAGTCAGCAGAAGAACAAAGGGAAGGAGCTTTTGGTCAAAGTGCATCCCCTTCTCCTTCATCAGGGGATAATTCCATGACCAGGTAAGGGTGTATCAGGAGCAGAACCAGAAGGGAAAGCAGACAGAAGGAACTCAGTGCCAGACACTGTCTCCAGTACTCTCCATGTATCATCTCATCTAATGCTTACAACAACTATATGAAGTGAGCACCATCATGGTTCACATTTTATAGAGGGGGAAACTAAGGCAGAGAAGGGTTAGGTCACTGGGCATGTCATATCTAAGCAGCTTAAGGCTAGCGACCACTGCAATATGTGAAAAGACCCATGGGGTTCATGAAACTGTTCACTCCTTTGTGTCTAAACATGGAAGACCCTGACGACCCCATGCCAAGCAAAGAAGTTTGAACAGACTTCAGAGATCCATGTATGGGATGTGTTGTGAAATGGATTTGCATATTGAACTAGATGACCTCACTGCTAGTTTCTCCATACTATCTTCATAACAAACCACAGCAAAGGACAAATCAACCAAGTACTTATTTAGCAATTACATTTTTAAAAAGGGTGGACTGCCCAAAGGTGCTATAAACTTATGTACAATTCAAGTTAGGTGGTCTGCCCTTGAGGAGATCTCCATCTAAGAAAGAGAACGCTGAGACACAAACGAGTACATGGCCAGTGAGACAAGCAGTATCAACAAGTCACACACATTGCTAGGAGAAGCACCGTTGTTTAGAACTTCCGAGATAATAGAAATGTTCTGTACTTGCGCTGTCCAATATGGTAGCTATTTGCCACATGTGCTTAAGAACGCTTGAAACATGCCTAATGCAACTGGGAAACTGAATTTTTAAGGTTATTTCATTTCATATTTTTTAATGTTTGTTTATTTTTGAGAGAGAGAGAGAGTGAGCGAGTATGAGTGGGGGAAGGGCAGAGAGAGGGAGACACAGAATCCAAAGCAGGCTCCAGGCTCTGAGCTGTCAGCACATACAAGTCCAGACACGGGACTTGAACTCATGAACCGTTAGATCATGACCTGAGCTGAAGTTGGATGCTTAATGGGCTGAGCCACCCAGGTGCCCCTAAGGTTATTTCATTTTAATTAAAATGAAATGAAAACAGTCCTTTGTGGATGGTGACTACTGTGTTGGATGGCACAAGTTTAGAGACCATGAAATCAACATGTAGAATGAGGTATTTGGTTGTGGGGGTCACATGATGATGGCAAGCTCAAAGTTACAGTGAGGTCATCTGGTTCCATTCCACAACAGTAAATGGACCTCTGCAGTCTGCTCAAACTTCTTTGCCTGGCACACAGTCATGAGGGGACTTCCTTGTTGAGACACACAGGGGCGGGGCTAAGAGAGCTTTGTGAAATCCATCCATGAATCTTCACATATTGTATGGAAACTCTAAGGAATCCATCAACTATGCTCACTCTACCATCTAGGACAAAGGGCAGCAAATGTTTTCTTGTTAGGCTTTGCAGGCTGTACAGCCTACATCACAATTCTGCCACCACAGCATGGAAACAGCCATAGACCATACTTAAACAAATGAGTGTCTATGTTCCAATAAAACTTTATTTACAGAAACAGGCAGCAATCTGCTGACCTCTGGTCTAGCACATTTTTTAGTGATTCATGCAGTGAAGTCATGCTTTCATTAAATATAAACTGATCTTTCATACTGATATAGCATGCCATAGTTCATTAACCACGTTAGATATTATCTCTTAATCCTCACAGCATCCCCAACAGGTACTGGGGTGGGGGGTGGTAGCTACTCTCCAAAGATGGCCCCAAATGCATTATCTTCCCAGTGTTCATGCACTGTGCAGTTCTCTCACCATGAGTTATGAGGCTGAGCTGGCCCTGTGACTCACATTTAACCACTAGCACATGGCAGTAGTGATGCTGCATTGCTTCTGAGGCTGGTTCATAAAGTCTTACAGACTCCACCTAAGCCTACTGTAACCGGCTCTGGGAGAAACTAGTCACAACATGTAGAGTCCATTTACCCTGAGACCAGTATGCTGTGAGGAAGTTCCTGTGGAGACAGAGAGAGATGCCCACCCAGTCCCTTGTACTTCTAACCATTCCAGCTCATATGAGAAAGAAGCCTTCAGAGGATCAGACCCCTACCACCATCACAGAACATTCCTGAAGTGAGAAGTATCCAGCTGAGTCCAGTCACCCCAGAATCACAAAACATAAAATAATGTGTCATGTTAGGCCACTACAATTTGGGGAAACAGCAATAGATAACTGGAACAACTGAATATTTTCAGTTCTGTCCCAGTAATGGGAAATGAGGACACTGATGCCCAGAGAAAATAATTAATCTGTGAAAGGCCATGGACCCATCTTATGACACATGACAAAAATCAGAGCAAATACATGGCAATAGATAATTTACTACTAAATTCTGAGGTCTAATGGCCAAGGCACAGGCGATCAGAGGAGACATTCACTGGGCTAGCATCTTTAAGTCACAGGCTTGGTAGAAAGTAAACAGGTACAGAGTCCATCACATTCCTGGCCTTCTGCCCACCACACCAGCCACAGGCTGAGATGGCTCTCTGGAAGGGGAGGGGAGGACGGCCCCACCTCCTTCCACCCCACCCACTTCACACAGCATGGTGGGCAGCCACGAGAGGCAGTAGATTGCTTTACTCTACCTCCCCACAAAACTTTGGGGGGCTTTGTCAAGACATCTAGGCCAGGTGTGCAAGGCTGGGTGGGACAAGGTGAGGCAAGCCCGGTGCCAGGGGCTGATCTGGCATTTGTGCCACCCTGAGAATGAGCATCTGAGTGCCTCCTTCAAGTGTGTGCCCTGGTCGCCTCTCCTGCCTCACCCTAGTCCTGGCCCTGATAGTGTGGATACTTGTGAAAACCATCTAAGTTGTGTGAGGCAGTGAAAAAAAAAATGCTGCTGCTGATCTCCAATGATCAGGAAAGGTTTCATGGAAAAGGAGTGATTTTGCTCAAAGGTTGGCTAGGGCTTGGACAATAGGGAACAGAGATTGAGGGCAGGCAGTAATATTTAGCAAGCACTGGCTACGTGTTCAGCCTGGTGTCAGGGGCTTTCACATACATTTCCTTACCAGTTATTTCAAGAGCTCTGTGGGTAAGGTATATGGCCATTCTACAGATTGGGAAACTGAGTCTCAGAAAGGGCAACCCCTTTAGAGTCCTGCCAACTGGGTTTTGAGTCATGTTTATTTGACCCCAAAGCCTATTCCATATCTCTTGTATCATTTTGCTGTGAGGTGAAACATTATAGAGCTGGGAAGGAGTGTCAGAAGGATAGAGGTGGGAAGGAAGACAGGGCATGTGGACCAAGATCCCACAGGGGCCCTGCCAGAGCGAGGTCGCCTGATCCCTCCTCATACACCATGTTCCCTCTCAATGGAGCACATTGTAAAAAGATGAAACTATGACTATAATTATCTCAAGAAAATGTTTATCAGTACCAAAAGTGTTTATCTTGGTATAAACACTTGGTTTATCAGTACCAAAAGTGTTTATCTATATAAATTTTAAATATTATAAAATATTTAAATTTCCCTTCTCCTTAATGCATTTGGAAGGGGCAAAATCAGATGGTAATTGTGCTTAGGAAACCAACTAGTTTTCATTCCCTATTATCCAAATCTTGACTATTTCTCGGATACATTTAACCTGTAACTCTTTGCCTTTTACATTTAAATATAGTCAACCAAGCCACAATAATGAAAACAACCTGGTGAAACAAATATTCTCTGTGAGATGTAAAAATGGCCTGTGGTCTCACACTGTTTTCTGTAAAAATAGGTTGTAAGACTTCTCCATTCCCCTATGGTAAAATTGGGGAAATGCCCCTGTCTACCTCATAAAGTGCTTATAAACTAAACAAGCTAATACAGGTAATAAAGTGCTTAGGATGGTCCCTCGCACATAGTAAGTTTCATGTAAGTGTCTGCTATTTTTATCAGGCCTAGCAGGGTCAGCATGACCCTCCAAACCAGATTTACCAGTCTTCTCTGAAGTCAGCCCAGAAGAGCTTGGGGGCAGCCACAGGCCTGTAGCTCATGTTTCTCATGGGCAAACCAGCGAGCCTGAGGGCAAACAAGTTGATTTCTAGATCTTTTAAGGGAAAAGCATAGTCTTGACCATGTGGCCTCCAATATATTCTGACTGGCTTATTCTAAGATTAGAATTTATTAGGACTCTTTAAACACACGCACCCTGGGCATCCCTGCCTTTCCTTTTTTTAAAAAGAGAAAATGGCCACACCTTGTGCAGGACACTTCAGCTTACCCAGCAGTGTGAAGGTCTTCCGAGTCTCCACCATGTCTGCCCTGTCATTCACACCCTCAATGACAGTACTGCCTCCCATTCTTGTGTAATTAAATTCCTCTGCACTCCCTGAAATCAAAAGATCGTTAATGTCTGTGACACATACATTTGTACATATGTGTTTATCAGAAGCGAGACAGGAAGCTCACACGTAATGTGCTCTGATAAAGCACCTGACACACATGAATCCATTATTCTTCAGAATTCTACATCACAGACACAGAAGCTGAGACTCAGAAAAGTGAAGTGACTTGCTCAAGGCCCCACAGCTGGGGCAGGGCAAGAATTTAAACACGGGCCTGACTACAAAGCTCATGGTTTTTGTTCCCATATCTAGCCATTTTATACAGCTTTATTGGGGTTTATTGAACACAGAATAAACGTTTTGTACACATTTAAGATGTATAATTTGATGAGCTTTGATATATGTATACCCTGATGAAATCATCACCACAGTCAAGAGGTTAACCACACGCACACCTAATATTTGAAGAGTAGGTGACCATGACCCTTCAGAAGGCTCTTCCACATTCACTACTCACATTCTGTGACAGACATACGGATTATCTTTATGTGAGATCTGAAGAAATTTACTGGACAATTCTATCTACCAACACAGCACAGGCATCCAAGAGAGGAGAGCTGTGACAGCACAGCAGTCCAGCAGTTTGCACCAAAGGACAAAGAGTTCAGCTGTCCCTGCAGTATAATTAGTCAGAACTATACATAATAATGAGCTTGAGTCATCAAGGAAGCTCAAATGATGATAGAGGTACTCCGTCTCTGAAGACAGGGAAATATGTCCTACCTGTTGGAAAAACGACTACCCAAGGAAGTTCAGATAAAGAAAAGCTTAGGGGTTTACAGCACCAAGCCCTAGTGGTCAGGAGGCCTTATTCACGCAGTTTTGGCTGCATGACCATGATCACCCATGAGCTTTGAAAAAAGTCCTGGAGTTGAAGGGTCTCCTCCCCGCCCGCCCCACCATCTATCTGCTTAGTTAGATGCATCAGTTCTGCCCCCAAACCCAAGGATCTATGTCTCAGAACAGAATATTTCTTTAACTGATATTACTCTAAGAAGAAATCAACCTAGAATTTAATCTCCTACATAAAAGGGACAGATACTTCCATACATCACCCACCACGTACCCAATTTAAGATGTTTAAACTCCGACTGCTGCGCAGATGCACAGAGCTGATAAAAAATGTGGTAATTTCGTTCATTTTCCGACTGTAAAATAAAGAAAAGTCCTGAAATTACAGCAACGCTTTACAGTAAGAACGTGAGGTTTTCAGGGAACGGGTCTTAGATGGCTCACGTGGACTCACAATTCTGCTCTCACAGACACCAACACTTACATGGGTTTCTTCTCTGGTCAATAAGGCTGTGAGCAACCTGCTGCCCTCTGCTGGCTCACAGGCAGAGGGAGGGCTGCTGGCTCATGATTGCCTTCCAGACAAGGACCCCAGAGAAAACTCTAGCAAATGAAAATGCTCTGTGAAGTGAGAATAATCTAATTTGTACTAGTTGAAATTTTTGTTTTGAGAGAGAGAGAGAGAGAGAGACAGAGAGAGAGCGAGCGTGAGTAAGCTAGCAGGGGGCAGGGGCAGAGAGAGAGGGAGAGAGAGAATCCCAAGCAGGCTTCAGGCTCAGCACAGAGTCCGATGCAGGGCTCGATCCCATGACCCTGAGATCATGACCTCAGTCAAATCAAGCGTCAGACGCCCAGCTGACTGAGCCACCCAGGTGGCCCTGAACTAGCTGAAATTTTTAAGAAACATCCTGCAATATAAGGCTTACTGTTACTCTCCTGGGCCAAAACTAGGAGAATTTTCTCCACTTTACTGACAGAAGAGTCTTTCTCCTAATCGCCCCACCCCATGAGCTGTAAGCCCATTCCCTTCCTGATAGAAAAGCCAGTCTAAGAGCTTTGTTTCAAGCTGTTTCTGTGTTCTAGAAAGAGAAACTTGGTTGTTAAACTCTAAGGATCTTTTAAGTGCCCCCAAATTAAAAATCATAATTTTTCCCTTCAGTAAGTCATATCATTCCGCTGATATTGCATCTATGCATCAATTTTTTGTTTATAAGAAACAGAAAAAAAATAAGCCAAAATGCCAATGAAAGACAGGAAACTCTATTCTTCAAGTCACATAGCAATGTCGGTTGTCTAATGAGTATGTAAGTGTAAACAGTACTTTAAAAGCTGGGAAAAAGGAAATGTAACTAATTTTTTTACACTTACTTGAAAGACAACTCTGGATTTCTCCAGCAGGTAAGTTCTCATGTTGGCTCCTATAATTTGATTTCTCTCATCAAAACTGATTTCTGTGTATTTCCCAAACCTACTACTGTTGTCGTTGCGGGTGGTCTTGGCATTTCCAACAGCCTACGAAACAGAGGACTCTCAATAATGTTAAAAAGATCTTTGCTTAATAAAATCCAATCCTGTATGCTGGGAGAAGGTCTGATTAGCAGAGGAAGGCTGGGGAGTGAGGGAAGCAGCCCAAAGCTCATAGGGGACATGACGCATCCTCAACCTGCCATTCAAGGCTCTCCTCCATCTTGCCGGGAGACACTGAGCAGGATTAGAAGGAGCACAGGAGAGAGCCTTAGCAGGGTAGTCTCTTCCTTGAGCTCCTTCAAGACTTCCTGGTCCTCACTTCTATGGTCTTTAAAGCTGAGGGATTCAAGTTAGCCAGGACAACATACACACAAACCAACCCACCTCTCCATCATTGCACACTGCTGCCTGTGATTCCGTTTCCCGCCCCCACAGGGTACACACCTCAGTGATGGGGTTCGATGCCAGAACCTTGTCCTCCACATGGGCGTTACTGCTGGACTTGCTGACGGTGGCGAAGTATCTCATGGCGTAGCGAGCAGACACTGTCTTTCCAGCGCCTGACTCCCCACTTACAATTATTGACTGATTTTTATTGTTTCTAAAGCAAGTAAATTAAAGGATTTTTTAGACACTTATTTTTTCCTATTAAAAAGGTAATATATACTCAGTAAGAAAAATGGGAGAAAAATGGGACAATGGGAGAGAAGGCAAACTTTGGTTCATTACTCTGAGGTAACTTCTTTTTAACATTCCAGTGAATTCCCTTCTATTCTTTTTTTTCTATGTGATCAAGAGAAATTTGTTTCCTGTTCTATCCCCTATGTTGAGGGTCCCCAAGACCACTCCCAGTTCAGTGACCCACCAGGAGGACTCACCGGACTCAGCACATAATCATGTGCATGGCTAAGATTCATCATACCAAAAGCCTAACTCTGCAGAGGAGAAAAGCACATGGGGCCAAGTCCAGAGGAAGCTGGGTGTGAATGATTAATTCCTACAGCAATGAATTATGACAAGACCTTGGAAGTGCTGTCCACCAGGGAAGCTCTTTGGAG
Organism: Cryptoprocta ferox; assembly: GCA_028646485.1. Lineage (NCBI taxonomy): Eukaryota > Metazoa > Chordata > Mammalia > Carnivora > Eupleridae > Cryptoprocta > Cryptoprocta ferox. The sequence continues at coordinate 89,339,834 of CM053560.1, forward strand.
GTCACTGGCCAGGGTTTGTACTGGGGGCTGGTCACACAGGCAGAGCTCGTACCAAAATTCCAGATGCCCAGAAAGAAGGCAGGTGCTCAGCATAAACCACATCATCTACACAGTCTAGGCACAATGAACCACTCTCCTCAACTGGATAATGGTGGTAACTTCCTAAAATCCAAGTTCCCAGAGGCTAGCCCTACACCAACCTTGCAAGCAGGCCCCTAAAGAAAGCCATCTCAGCCCCAGGTCAACTCTTCTGTGTGTATCCCCACATAAACATAAAACATTTTAAAGACATAACTTGGAGAGCAATTATTCAAAATGTGCTTGTGAACATAGGGGCTCAGTAAGCCAACATGGTCTACCTAATCTGAAGATCTTTAAAAATGTATTCAGCTTCTCACGTCAGAAGATGATGGTAGAACTGTACTATAATGCTGTTCTACATATCCAGCACTGCTTATACATACCAGGCACTCCATGAATACTTTATAAGGATCCTTATTTAAGCCTCACAAAAATCCTATGCCACATGTACCTATTTTTACGGAAAGGTCCAACAATGACTCAGAAAGGTAAGATGACTTGAGCCAGGGCAGAGCATGCAGCCTCCCTGTGAATGCTGGGAGCACCTCAGAGATGGAGCTCCTGTTCAAAAGAGCAAGACTCTGAGGAGATGAGTGACACACCTGCAGTGTCCCTCGCTGGGTAGGAATGGAGCTGGCCTTGGTAAAGCTGGGCTCTTCTGACTCCCAGGTTAGCAGCAGCAAGTCCGACATAAACCTACCTTACGTTCAGTTCTATTACATTTAGACAGACAGGCCTCCAGAGAAAATGGACTTTTCAAGCTGAACCTGGCTCAGCCCTAGAGCTACAGTGAGCTCATACTGCTGACATCCAGGAGCAGCCCTGGCCCACCAGGCTGTGAGCCATGGACCTTAATCACAGAGATGCCCAGGAGACCTACAGGGAGCCAGGGAAAATCCTAGAATCACCGGGATTTTTCAGTTTGGAGGAAATTTGCTGTAGCAGAGACCAAGTTAATTGGTTATTAATTGGTGAATCTCTATCCACCATTCATCCTCCCCTCCTTCTTAGAGACTATAGCCCAATTTTCAGTGGGAACACTGCTGTGCATATGAAAGACTACTACCTATTCCAGCCTCACTTGCTGCCATGCATGGCCACATGAATAGGTCCTGGACAACGAGCTGTGAGCAGAAATCTTTGTGGGGCTTCTGGGAAGTCTCCTTAACCAGGAGGGGCACATACTTCCCCTCTGACACTCTGTCACCTACAATATGGAGAAGATGGCTAAGTATTAGCTTGCCCTCAGGATGAGGGTCTCACTCCACGAGAGGATCTAAAAGGCATCGGGTCCCTGATGACTGGTGACTGGTAGAAATGCCATGCTAGTTCCAGAATGCCCACCAGCCCTCTTTGCAGGAGAGAACCACACACACCACCATTATTTTTTCCTGATTATAAGTAGTGGAACTTAGAATGGATGCTCTCTGAGAAGCTGGCTCACAGATGGAAGACACTAGAGCTAACGAAACTCAGAGGCTGTGCCTGGATTATGTAGGTCCAGGTCCAGGTCCTGTGCCTCAAGTTTCCATTTATGAAATGAGGGTGATGCGGGTGGCTCAGCTGACTTCACAGGGATGTTGTAAGACTTAAAGGAGACCACTGTCCAGGAAGTTCTTTTGAAAACTGTAAAAGAATCAGCAAAGATAAGATGGTGTTGCTATTCTTCATACTTAAATTTTTTTTAATGTTTATTTATTTTTTGAGAGAGAGACAGAACAGCAGTGTAGGGCAGAGAGAGAGAGGGAGAAACAGAAACAGAAGCAGGCTCCAGGGCCTGAGCTGTCAGCACAGAGCCCGACACAGGGCTCGAACTCATGGACCACAAGATTATGACCTGAGCCGGTGTCGGACGCTCAACCGACTGAGCCACCCAGGCACCCCTCTGTTCTTCATACTTTACAGATGAGGACATTGAAGCTGAAAGAGGATAAAACTCCAAATTTCCTACATCTAAAACCTGTGCTCATCCATCGCAAGATTTTGCTGGGCTGGATGGGGAAAAAAGCTTAAACATCTCACAGTGGAGAAAAAACCAATATTCCTCCAACCAAACACAGTGCAAGAGAAGCATCTGCTATTCCCAGATAGGTAGGTTTGACTTTTGACTACCTAGATGGAAGAAAACTAGGAAACTCGGTCTAGACAGGTTCCACATACAGTCATATGCTACTCATTATAGTCTGCTCTACCAAGGGCCCTCCCTCTCTGGTCGCATGGTCACCTTTAATAAGACCACACCAGATGTCTCCCCTCCATGGTGAGGTCCCAGCACGTTGGGAGAGCAAGAAGAAGCCCCGCCCTGTGGGCAGCTACCTGGCCATCTGCTTGTACGCCTCTTCAGCCACGGCAAATATATGCGGGTCCATATCGCCCATGTTCTGCCCGCTGTAGGCGTGGATGATGGCATCTCCATAGATCGGCAACTGCTTATAAGGATTCATGGCCACCAAAATGATTCCTGGGGAAAGACGCCAGATGCAGCGCTGGGGTTCTTACCGTCACCCGTTTCTCCAGGTTCTCTGGAGCAAGCCCAGCTCTGCCAGTTATTCAACCTGCCCTGTGACTTTGGACAAGTCACTTAATGCTCCAAATCTCAGTTGCCTGCAGATGCCACCCACATTTCTGGGCTAGTCTCAGAGCTGGATGAGATGACAGATGGAAATGCCCTAAAACTGAAAGGTTTTGCAATTCTCAGTGTAAATATATGATAACATCGTTGCCCCAAATAAGTGATAAATGTATCAAATCCAACCAGAAACTCAAACACAAGCTTTATCCGGATATATTTTTCTGGGGAGTCTGATACTAATTCTTGCTGAAGATTCTCCCCACCTGTAGACACTTCTGTTGACAACAGACTCTTGAAGATCAGACGTCTGTGCTTGTTAGAGAGAAATCTGGGCAAAGGTGTAGCTGTGAGTACACATTTTGGCAGAAGTCAACATTTCTAACATAAACATGATATAAAATGTCCTCCAGACACCCTAGACAGCAAGCACTGTGTTTCCAGGTTATTCCTGCTCTCCTCAAACCTCTCTCCTTACCACTGTAGGTGTAAATGAGTTTGGATTCTGCGAATCGGATTCTGAGATTGTGGAGCACTGCGGGCTCGTGGAGATAGCTGAGGGCCGTGAGGTCATTCTCACCCACAAGGATGTCAGGATTCCGAAGTGGAGGAAGAGATTCTGGATCAATGGAATAATCCAGCTCCTGTGGACAAAGATGAAATTAAAGTTCAGGAAGTATAAGATTCCTGGTGTTTCTGTTGAACTCCCATCCTCTGTCCTATCTACCCTGCTTTGGAGTGATCCCTGACACACTGAAAAGCAAACTTACGTGTAGCAATGAGAAAATACTCTCCATGGCTGATTCTTGGAAAGTGGGAGCCGGGGGACCAGGGTATTGGCTGTGTGTCCTGGGGAAAGTCACTCACTCTTTCTGGGCCCCTCTTCTCTCATCTGTGAAAAGACTGACTGGACCAGACCAGGGATGCTCAGAGCTACAGGACCTCATTGAATCCTCCAGAGAGGTGCAGGAAAGCCATGTGGGCAGGGACCTGGGCATACCATCCTCATTGCTACTACACGGGTGCCACTTGTATGCAGTTTAGATGCTGAGAGCCACGGAAGTTTTTGTTTGAAAACAGGGTTCTGCTGGGTGGTGAGAAGTATCTGAAGGAGCCCATGTGAGTGGTGGTGGCTCTTTGAGAGGAACCATGTGCTTGTGACTCCTGTCTGGGGACTCATGCCCCCCTTGTGAGGCTGCCTGTTCCCATTACCCTCAGCCCTGGGCTGAGTAACTTGCTGGGGATGGTCTCTCCTCTGCTGGATTTCACCTAGTATTCCCAAAGTAGCTGCCTGAGTAGAAGGAAGAGGTTAGCAGGTCAAGTGGTGTTGACACCACAGACGACTGGGCTCCAAATGGCAGAGAATCATGGGACCTTATGACCACCTGTTGTAACTTCCTTTACGTGCATTTCACAGCTTAGGGAAGTGACTTGAGCAAGGTCATCCAGCAAGCTTGTTTTCCTTCTCCCTTCCCAGGCTGCCTTCTTTCCGATACCTGGTCTTGAACCAGCTCCCCAAGGTGACTTGGCTGTCCCCTCACAAGTGCCCACTGTGCAGACCCTATGCCATGTAGTCAGCACTCCTCAAAACTGCCTTCCAACAAGGGCATGACTACCCTAATTAACAGCTGAGACAGCTTCAGAGAGGTTAAGCTCCTCGTCCAAGGTCACACAGTATGGATCTGTTTGGCTCTGAAGCATGTGTCCTAATGCCTCCTATCAACACTGAGAGGATTTGGTTTGTTGGTTAGTTGGTTGGTCTGTTTGGAGAGCTGCTCAGGGCAATCCAGGCCAACTGGATTGGATCATGATAGCTGCCTGCTTCATTTTCAGTGCAAATATATTCGTAGACCTGCCCAGGCAGAATATTGTTTTTCCCTGTTTTACTGAGAAATAATTGACATGTATCACTGTAAAATTTTAAGGTGTAAACCATAATGGTTTGATTTACATATGCTGTGAAATGATTACCACGGTAGGTTCAACTCACATCCATCATTTCATTAAGAAGTAATAATAAAAGCAGAAAAGAAAAAAATCTTCTGGTGATGAGAATTCTCAAGATTTAGTTTAATTTTCCTAGCAGACTAGCCACAGTCATCATGTTGTACATTACACTCCTGGAAATTATCTTGTAACTGGAGGATTGTATCCGTTTTTCTTTTTTTAAGTTTATTTATTTATTCCGAGGTGGGGGAGGGAGCAGAGAGAGGGAGAGAGAGAATCCCAAGCAGGCTCCACGCTGTCAGCACAAAGCCCAACTCAGGGCTTGACCTCACAAACTGTGAGACCATGATTTGAGCTGAAACCAAGAGTCAGATGCTTAACAAACTGAGCTACCCAGGCGCTGCATATATATAACTTCTTTATCCACTCATTTGTTGATGAACAATTAGGTTGTTTCCACATCTTGATAATCATGACTAATGCCCTATAAACATGGGGGTGCGGCTATCTTTTTGAGTTGGTGCTTCTATTTCCTTTGGATATATTCCTAGAGGTGGAATTGCTGAATCATATGGTAGTTCTATGTTAAAATTTTTGAGGGTTCGGGGCACCTGGGTAGCTCAGTGGGTTGAGCATCTGACTTGATTTCAGTTCAGGTCATGATCTCATGGTTTGTGGGATCAAGCCCCATGTTGGGTTCAGAGATTGCCTGCTTGGGATTCTTTCTCTCTCTCCCCTCCTCTACTCATGCTCTCTCTTTCAAAATAAATAAATAAACTTAAAAAAATTTTTTGAGGGTTCTCCATACTGGTTTTCATAGTGGCTACACAATTTACAATTCTACCAACAGTACACAGGTCTCCCTTTTCTCCACATCCACACCAGCATTTGTTATTTTGTCCTTTTGTTAAATGTTTATTTATTTGAGAGAGAGAGACAATGGGGGAGGGGCAGAGAGAGGGAGAAAGAGAGAATCCCAAGCAGGCCTCACGCTATCAGAGCAGAGCCTGATGCAGGGCTCAATCCCATGAACCATGAAATCATGACCTGACCTGAAATCAAGAGCAGATGCTTAAACGACTGAGCCACCCAGGTGCCCCACTTTCTGTCCTTTTTATGATGGCCATTCTAATAGGAGTGAGGTGATATTCATGGTGGTTTTGATTTGCATTTCCCTGATAACTAGTGATGCCAAAAACTTTCCAAGTGTCTGCTGGCCATCTATATATATATCTTCTTCTGAAAAATGTCTGTTCAGGTCTTTTGCCCTTTTTTTATTGAGTTTTGTTTTCATTTTTATTGTTGTTTGCTTGTTTTTGTTTTTGCTGAGTTCTAAGAATTATTTATATATTTTGGATATTACCCCCTTATCAGATATATGGTTTGCAAATACTTTCTCCCCTTCTGTAGGTTGTCTTTTCACTTTGTGGGCAGTTTCTTTTGCTGTACAGAAGCTTTTCACTTTGATGTAGCGACATCTACTTATTTTATATTTTGTTGGTTGTGCTCTAGGTGTCAAATCCAAAAAATCACCAAGACTTATGTTAAGGAACTTTACTCCTATGTTTTCTTCTAGGAGTGTTGTGGTTTTGGGTCTTACATTTAAGTCGTTAATCGATGTTGAGTTAATTTTTGTGACTGGTATAAGATAAGGGTTCAGTTAAGCAGAATATTCTTAATCGATAGACTTTCATTTTGAGAGTAAAATAAATTGCTGCTCGTATATAATTTTTCTTTCCTTGAGTTTTTCTGTTATCTGTTTTAAATTAACAACCTCCTTTTCTAGTTCAACCCATGTGTGGTGTGTGTGTGTGTGTGTGTGTGTGTGTGTGTGTGTGTGTTATGTATGAGAGAGACAGAAAAAAAACCAGGAGAGTCCTTGGGAGGAAAGGTAAAAAAGGAAAGAACATTAGATTAACAGTTAAAGGCAGAGGTGACATTTCCTACACAAAGCAGGCTTTGTAAAGCTAAGGAGCTGTCTGGCCGCCTGCCCTCTTACCTGCCTCTCCTGGGCTAGGGTTCAGAGCCAGGAATGTCATACCTGAAGCCCTGCTGACGTTACTAAAGCTGCAAACCACCACTACAGCTGCAGTCTGAGATTTTTCTCTGGGAGACACCTGATCCCTAATGAGAACCTAGAGTGCATGCAGGCTGCAAGGAGCTACTGGTGGGGAAGGGCAGACTAGATGGGAGTAGCAGCATCCTCTCTGTGGGTCTCTTTCCCATCTGCACACATGGATCATCTCATTTGAGCTTCAGCAACCCTGTGAGGTCCTGCTGTTATTAATTCCAATTTGCATATGAGGAAACCCAGAGGCTCAGGGTCCCAAACTTCGCAAGTGGCCCTCAGAGGCTTCGAATCCAGATAGTATGGTTCTTGAGGAAGTGTCTTTAGTTGCTCTGCTCATCTTCCTACTTGGGATCTCAGGAGATCACTCCCAGATCCAGGACAGTCTGACTGGAAATATAGAATGTCCTGTTGTTATTTTTTTAATGTTTGTTTATTTTTGAGAGAAAGAGAGCACACGCGAGGGAGAGGAAGAAAGAGGGGGACAGAGGATCTGAAGCGGGCTCTGTGCTGACAGCAGCGAGTCCCATGCAGGGCTCAAACTCAGGAACTGAGAGATTATGACCTGAGCTGAAGTTGGACGCTCAACCGACTGAGCCACCCAGATGCCCCAAGAGTGTCCTGTTTCTACAAGGAACCATGTGCATGACTCAAAAATTCCAGCATTTTAATACTCCTATGATATTCCCCGGACCAACTCTGACATCCAGACGGAACACGAATCCTGTGTTCAGCTCTGCATCCGGGTAGTTGACTCTAAAAAGTAAGGTCACCCTAGCAATGGATCCAGTGGGACATCATTACAGCTATGGGGGCAAAGGACAGCTCATGATACTTAAAGGAATGGTAAAATCTGCAGAAGCTGGTAATCAAACGACATATCCAGCCTCTGAGAGAGTCTGATCACAGGCACACTGTAGCACAGGAATCACCACTGACATGGTCCTTTGCCACACCAGCACTGACAAGCTCCTTGAAATATCACACAAAGCTGGGCATTCCTGTCCTCTTTTCCTATCCCCCATCCCTTCCCTACTCACTCTGCCACACGCTGTTCTGGAGCTCCCAATTCTTACCTGTTTCTATCCACCCGGGGATGGACTTTCCCTCCTTCTGTTCTCCTCCCAACCCTCCCTCTACTTCTCTTCCTCTTCCCATCTTGAGGTTTTTCTCTACTGGTTGATGCCTTGGGCTCCAAATACTTTTCTCCAAGTTTCTCATCTTTGCCCAGTGTCTACGCTGAGACCCATGAAACCAAAATGGCAAATCACTGGGGTGCCTGGGTGGCTCAGTCAGTTGAGTGTCCGACTTTGGCTCAGGTCATGATCTCACAGTTCATGAGTTTAAGCCCTGATGGGGCTCGCTGCTGTCAGTGTAGAGCCCACTTTGGATCCCCTATCCTCCTCTCTCTGCCCCTACCTAGCTCGTGCACGTGCTCTCTCTTTCTCTCCCTCTCCAAAATAATATAAACATTAAACAAAATGGTGAATCACTTTCCAGTGTTCTCCTAGTCATGCTGGATGCCCGGGTAGGCAGCATAGGGCACTCGATGCCTTCATGAGGGCAGTGTGTGGGGTAGGGGTGGAGGTGCGGTACAAACAGGAGTGGACCCACAGCACCAGCCGGCCCCAACGTGCCCTCTCCCAGACGGGTCCCACAGAGGCCGTGCCCCCTCCACACACAGCCCAGTTACCCTTCATATGTTGTGGCAGCCACGGCAAGCAAAGACCCTCACCGTTCCATCCTCCAGCAAAAGTCGCAGGACTTTGTCACCAATTCTGTAGTCCTTTGCTATTTCAGCCGACTTCCAAACTTCTTCAGGGTCGGGAATCCACACCCTGTTGTACTGACCAACAGAATGAAACAGGCTTAATTTCAGAATGTGGAAAACAAACACACAGATGAGATAATTAGACTCAGGGAGATTTCTTTCTGTCCACTCAGTTCCTTCATTAGGAATATTTTACCTAATTTTTGCTTATGAGGTAATCTTTAGTGTGTCTGCAGAGCACCAGGCCTGGCTGCTTCCTTTCATAGACAATGGAATTCCTAAAGCCTCCTATATACGCCTTGGAAACTGAAAGCCTGGGAATGGAAGGGAAATCACAAGGCCCTTAATGGGAAGCTCTGAGCGCTGTCTGCAAGCAGAGGGATTTGGTTCACCACGGATCAGCTGTGGGGCTCTGGGCCAGACACTTCTTATACTGCGTTTTTCTCATCCACAAAATGGGTACAGTAGCTACTTCACAGGTTTGCTATAAGGTTAAATTAGACTGTGTAGCCGAAAGCTCTCTGCCAGATGCTATGGAAGTGTTGTTACAGCAGTGGTATTTCAGCCCTGGTCTGCAGGACCAACGATTCCCGCTGTGGGAAGGGTAGAGTCCAGATGTAGCTGCAAGGGCACCTGGCTCCATGCTGGTGGACAAGTCTTTAGGCAGAACCACACTGCTATGTACTGAATCGCGTCCCCCCACCCCTGGGCCTGCCCCAAATTCTTATGTTGAAGCCCTAATCTTCAATGTGACTGAATTTGGAGACAGAGTCTGTAAGAGGGAGTGAAGGTTAAATGAGGTTATAAGGCCCTGATCTGATGATGGGATAAGTGTCCTTGTGAGAAGAGACATCAGAGAGCTCACACGGATGATGTCTCTCCACCTGCATGCACCAAAAAAATGCCGTATGAGTACAAGGTAAGAAGCAGCTGTCTGCACCCTTGGACTTCTCAGCCTCCAGAACTGTGAGAAAATAGGCATCTGTTGTTTAAGCACCTAGTCCATGGCAAACTGTTAAGGCAGCCCTAGCAGACTAACCTACGTGTCTAATATTCACACTTGCACGCTGATGAGGGGCCATCTCTCTCTCTAGAACTCACCAGGACACCTGAATGCTGCTCAAGAGGAAGACGAGGTGGCTGCCCTGTCTGGAGACTGCAGCTGTCATAGGTCCATGATTAATTCCTTTTTCTCCCATCTGCAGCAATCACCCTGACCCCGCATCTCACACTCTTCCTGCAGTGGGCTGCTCTTCTGTTTGTTCATCCGTTCATTCACTCGGTCACTCACTAAACACTTGCTAAGCATCTGTTGTGTGTCTGTGGTGAGTTACCCAGAGGAAAAGGCCTTCCCTCATAGTCATCTCAGTCTCCCTACTAACCCAGGGATCTCTAATCTGGAGCTGCGTGTGCATATGTGTATATTTGCATCTCTCTGCTCATTGGGCCTGTGGTCTACTGGTGCCTGTTGACCATGAGGAAATATTCCTTTCTGTTGAGAGATTGTACTTTCAGGAGTTTTTGATTACAAAAAGATTCTGATCAATACAATTATGACAGTTTAATTTTCCTTATTATACCTCTATGTATTTTCTATAATTTGCATGTGTTATTTTTATAATCAGAATAAACAATCTTTAAAAGCAAATGTCAGTATATATGTCCACAAAAAGACTGGTACATAAATGTTCATAGTAACTTTATTCATAATAACCAAAACTGGAAACAGACCAGACGTCCATTAATATGAGAATGAATTAAAGACAAAACTGTGGTATGGTCATGCAATTGAATACTACTTCCCAATAAAAAGAATCAACTACTGATACAAGCAAGAGCATGAATGAATCTCCAAAACACTAGGCTGAATCACAGAAGCATTTCACAAATGAATACATTGTGTATGAATCCTCCCCCTTTATTTTTTCAGAGAGAGTGAGCATGTGTGGGTAAGCACAAGTGGTGGAGGGGCAGAGGGACAGAGAAAATCTTAAGCAGGCTCCATGCCCAGACTGGAGCCCAACACGGGGCTCCATCTCACAACTGTGAGTAGGATCATGACCTGAGACGAAATCAAGAGACGGACGCTTAACCCACTGAGCCACCCTGGCGCCCCCATGTATGAATTCCTTTAAATCAACTGCTAGAACAGGTAAAACTAATGTAAGGTGGGGAAATTTTAGGAAAAGTAGTTGCCTCTGGGGGTAGGTAGGGCTGGGGAGTGAGGGGGAAGGCTCTCATGGGAATGTTCTGGGGGTGATGGTAACATTGAGAGGGTTTGGGTTACATGGGTGGTAAGCACTTTTCAAACATCACTGAACACAGACATGAGGCTGGTGTTTCATTGTCTGAAAATTACACGAAGAACCAAATATAAAACTCTTAACAAAAGACATACTAAAATATTTAGGAGGATATGTAGTGATGTATGCAGTTTACTCTAAGATGCTTCAAAAAATAAGATGGTCCGAGGGCTGGAGAGAAGGGTACAGAGAAGGATAGACATATATTACAACAAATATGGTAAAATGTTCATGGTAGAATCTAGGTGCTAGGATAGATCCACTATAAAGTCCCTCTGACTTTACTGTATGCTTAAAATTTTCATATGCTGTTGGAGGAAATAAAGTATAAAACAAGTTTGAGTGCCAGTACTAGACTAGGACAAAGATGATTAAGGAGCGCATGTGTTTATCTATTAGTTAATATGAAGTGCCTTACTTAAGCAAAGAAAAATATATATTTGATAAATCATGAGTCCTTAAGTCATTTGGGTTGTTTTAATTCTTGACAGGTAGCTGAGAGAGAGGTATGGGTAATATTTCAGAGACAGAGACAGAGAAAATGGAAGAATGACCTGAGGGCAATGATACACACTTAGGTATACACGTCCATGCAGGTAGGTGGATAGAAGCCTCATAAACACACAGACACACCCACACACGCTCCACACATACTTGTTGCCATGGGCTACTGTGTTCTACCTCAGTCTTCTATCAACAAAATTTACTGCTAACTTCATAAAGCTGAACTCATTAATGGAATATCCCAATGTATCAAGAACAGGCCACGATAGAATTTTAGGTCCTAGATTTAGGGTCCTGGCAGATCATCTGCTCCTGGTTATTTGTTAAGGTTCTTTTTAAAGCCAAAGAAAGCTGACTTCAAATAAAATGGTGGCAGCCTGCTCTGTGAAGCAGGTGAAAGTGGAGGCATTCTTAGAAGGATCCTAGCTGGGGGGCTGCAGCTGAGGTCCCTGAGATCCTGCCACAGAAGCTGGGAGTTCTGACAAGTAATGTTAAGGTCACTGAAGCCAATCCAAGCCTTTTTTTTTTTTTTTACTGACCCCAAAGAAGCCAGTAGCTCATCAAACACCACACAAAGTCTCAAAAGCCAGGACTCCATGATGCCAGGGCCTGCAAATCCTACTTTGAACTGCTTGTTAATTAAATGAGTCTGGCTTTGAAAATTATCTTGAACTCTCAACACGCAACCATCTACTTGAGAGCCCACAGGCTGATTTGTTGCAGCCCAAAGCAGGACTCCCTGGTAGGCAGTATTAGGATATGTCTGCAACCGAGCGCCAGCTTCTCTTGAGGGGTACATACAAATGGCCTCCTCAGCCCCGATGCCCCAGGCCACCCACACCTTCCAGGCCTGGTGCCTCTGCCAGCAGTGCTGCCTGTCATCTAGGGCCCTGCCACTGCAACCCAGCCTGGTAAGTAAACATGACAAAGTTTACCCAGTTGCATGTCAGTTACACCCACTGGGTCCCTCCCTCCTTCCTCACATTCCTCGACCCACAAGGCAGTGCTTCAACTGGGAGGAAGAGCTCGCTTTTCAGAATTTAGACAAACAAACACAGTCTGTGCAAACAGTGTGACTAGCTCTCATGTGACCTCCCCGGTGTGACTCCTTCCTGTGGAGTAGGAGCCTCCGGACTCAGACTGCCTGCCAAGCCCTCAAGGGACAGGCCTGCAGCAGGGCCACAGAGCAGAGGTGCCTGCCTCCCACACCCTTCCTTCGAATACCCTCCCATGGGGGGCAATCGTGCTGGACCTTGATTTCCAAGCCAAGAAGGCTCAACAATGAGGCAAAGACTTAAGAGCATGACCCTTAGGAAGTGATATGTCCTCAGGAACATCCAAATACCCCACCCTACACGCTCAGATGAGAGGAGAAGGCATCTTCTCATGTTGCCTGGCTATTTGAAGATATCAACTGATGTCAGCCACAAAAAGGGCTTGAAGATTTTACTTGGAATAGGGAATGTCACACATTTCCTTCCTAGCAGCTCCCTGGACTGGGAAGGAGTCTCCACTTTCTCAGTCAGCCAGGCCAGGGCAGTGATATGCTCCCTTCCCTGCCCCTCCCTCATCCCTCCAGGCCCTTCCCAGGCTCCCCAGCCTCCCCTCTGTTTCCCAGTGTCCTTCCCAGCCCCTCCTCTTGACAGGCTTTCTCTAGAGAGTGTCCTCCATTCCCATGGCTTCAGGGATTGCCCTGGCTGGCACCTGGGCACGTGACACCTCCAGTCGAGATCTCTCCACAGGTCTAGACCACATTTCCAGTGGTCTCCCAGACATCGGTCCCTAAATGTCCTCAGACACTCATAAATTCTAAACTCTAATGACCATATGTCTATCCCAAACCCACGCCTCCTCAATTCTCTTATCCCTCAGAAACTTGGGACAGTGCTGGGCTCCCTTCCCTCCCTTCACCCCCAACAACCAAATGGTCATCAGGTGCTGGAAAGCCTACATCTTAAACAAGTCTCACCTATCAGTCCCATTCATCCCACTGCCATGGCCATCAACCAGCTCCTCTTCCCCCACCAATCTTCTCTTGACAGATGCCACAGTCTGCTGAGTGCTTCCTCAGCCAGGTACAGCACCAGGTTTCCGTGGACATACAGATTCCCTCACGCACCCCTGAATCAGAATTTCCATGGGTGGGGTCCGGCGAGATGGAAGCTTTAAAATCCCCCCACCCCCCCCGCCTATTATGGATTTTGAGGAACAGCCAGGCCTGGGAAGCCACTGTCCTAGCCAGTTTTCCTCCTCAGGCTTTCTTCCCTCTTCAGTCCACCCTCTGCCAGCTGCCACCCAATCCACTAGCAGTTTCTACAATATGCCAAGCTCTTCCTTGGCTCTGTTCCTTCTACCCCTGGTGTCACTCCTCCTCTCCTGGCCAGTGAGCAAACTAAGATTCAGTTCACAACTCCTCTCCTTGGTGGCACTTTCCCCGTCACTCTCCACCCCAGGCAGGATTGAATGCTTCCTCTTTAGAGCTCTCCCTGTCCCTCCCCAGAGGGACACAGAGGTTTTTGGGGTAATTTCCCACTGCCTTCACTGGCATTTGAGCTTTAAGAGCCTCGTCTTTGTATCCTGGAACCCAACACAGTAACTTCCCCATAGCTAGCATTCCATAAATATCTACTGAACAAAAATTCAAATTCCCAGTAGTTTAGGTGTGCCAATTAAAGACAAAACTTGGTATTTTAGTCTTTATATCCTTTTTTAAAACTCTTTTGACATACCCATATATAATACAATGGATATATCTAATTTTCCAGAGTTATTAATGTTACATAGAAGTCTAAAAGCTTCTTACACTGGCCAAATGGAAAGCCATTAAACTGAACTTTGACCTTATTTTAGACAGAGATCTTGAACTGCTAGTCAAGACACTTCTCACCTTGCACATTTGAGTTCTAGCAGAACTTCCCAGCAGATGTCTTATGAGTTCCTTATCCACAAGCAAGAGAAATACGTGACTGAAGGGTAATATAATTTGTGAATCTCTGGCTAAAACCGGTTATAACCTGAGTCCCGATTAATGAACCAGAACAATTTAAGAAAGATCTCTAGAGGCAGGCCATAGAGCTCTCTGCCTCACTGCCCACTTACCACTTTGCCCAATATCTTAGATGAATAAACCAAACGCACATATATCATATATACAACTATGAAGTGGATGGACTTCCCGCGACTCCTCTGCGTGAAAGGGAAGAAGGTCAGCTCCTTTGAAGAGGAGGAAGATGGTAAAGGTGGTTGAACCACAGTTGTGAGAGTGGGAGGTATTAAGAACAAAGGCTTTTGGGGCACCTGGGTGGCTCAGTCAGTTAAGCGTCCAACTTTGGCTCAGGTCATGATCTCACAGTCCGTGGGTTTGAGCCCCACGTCAGGCTCTGTGCCAACAGCTCGGAGCCTGGAGCCTGCTTTGGATTCTGTGTCTTCCTCTCTCTCTCTCTCTCTCTCTCTCTCTCTCTCTCTCTCTCTGCCCCTTTCCTGCTCATGCTCGCTCACGTGCTCTCTCTCTCTCAAAAATAAACATTAAAAATTTTTTTTTTAACCCAGAGGCTTTTAAACCTGTCTCCTCGTCCACTTCTATGTAATCTTAGGCAACTTAACCTGAGCCATTTGTAAAATGGGGATAACAACATTTACACATATCGCTGTTTATTCAGATTAAATGAAAGATGGCATATAAAGTTCTGAGGATGGCATCTGGCACAGAAGAAGTGCTCCATGATTGCAAGATACAAGTAACCATCATCTTCTTCAGGCCCATAGCTCTTTCTGAAAGCAGAAAATCTCATTCATGCATGAATGCACACATTAAATGTCTCTTGAGCCCCCACTGTTCCCTGTTTTCTGGAAACTCTTGGTCAATGGGGGAGACAGTTAATGAGTGTTGACAAGTCAACATGTACAGTGCCTAGAGGAGCTGGCTGTAAATATTTCTCAGAAGAGACACTGCTCAAATTGAATTTGGAATGTGAGACGCTACTGGACAAAGCAGTTATTTCAAGCAGAGGGAGCCCTGTGAGCCAAGGCATAGAGTACTGAACTGGCAGCAGGAATGCACCAAGGAATGGCCGGAAGTTTGCAGAGTAAATTGAGGTAGGGGTGGGCAGGCAGTGGGGAGATGCAGAGGTAGGACCTTGTGGCTGGTCAGTGAGTCTGAGAGTGACAGGGGCTCCAGAGAGATTCCAACAGTGAACGGCCAAACCGGTTTTTCTCAGTGAGATTTCAAATCATGGAACTGTTGGCTCAAATGCTCTCAACATTTCTAAGGCAGGTTGCCAATAGCTTTTCAAAGAGACAGGTCATTTTACACTTGGTCCCGGCAGCTACTGCTACTCTCACCACACTTCCTCCCAGGAGTCCCCTCTTTCTCAGAACCTCTCTTCCTGTAGCTCCCATACCAGCTCTCCAAACTCCTCCTCCCTGTGATGGCTCCATCTTGGGCCCCTCTGAATAGTTTTTTTCCCCAGTGTCCTGTCTTGGCTCTCTTCTCTCCCTTGGCAAGGCTCTCACTCCCTGGGCTTAAACTACTACCTCTGGGCAGAAGACTCTTGGCCCAAACTCTCCACCAACCTCTAACTGCCCAGGGCACTGGATCCTGGGAACCCCTTCACCACCTCAACCATTATAGGGATGAAGTCTGCCTCCTGACTTTCCTAAGATCTCTTCCTCCTGATATGCCTGTGTCAATGGCACCCCCTGCTCTCATCATCCAGACTCCAACCTCCACAGTCATACTTGACTCTTCCCTCTCCCCAGTCTAGTCTTATTGTCACCTACCTCCACAAGCTCCATGGATTCTGCCTCCTTTTGCCCTGTCCAATATTGCAGCCCGATTTCTTTCCCGGATACTTAGGATGACCTGAGAATTCAGCTACCTGAGTTCCATGGGCTCTGCTGGCATACCCAACTTCCTAAAACACAGCCCCTGATCCTATCTTCTCCCACTCAAAATCTTCACCAGAGTATAAAGCCCCGATCTAATCTTCAGCTTTCATAACCCTCCCCTTCTCAGGTCTATCACCCTGCAGGCTCCTCCATGCCCTCAGGGCTTCAGTGGATTGAATTATTTGACGTTTCTCATTTCTCACTGATTTGAAAACTCCTTGAGAGGAAAGACTATCCTTTAAAAAAATATCTTTCTAACCTCCCCCAAGCACAATGTTTTATATACAGAAAGTGCTAAATAAATGTTTTATGGGAGATAATAAACCTGTCTTCAAGGCATAGGCAGGAGGGGAGATTAGACAGGGAAGAGGTAGGTAACAGCAATGTATATAGTGAGTGAATGAGGTAGCATGGAGATCATGGGTGGATGTGGGTGTCACACACAGGCTCCAGAATAGACAGTCCACTATTCTTTCCAGAATAGTCAGTGACTGCAGAGTCACTATTTGCCCCTGGGGTACATAAATGGGTTTTAAGTTGTTTTAAAACAATGTGTGGCTAAGACTGTGCAGAGAAGCAGCACTTCTGGAGCTTAAAAGGTGGCCAAGGGTCCCAGTCACAAACTTTGACTTAAGTCAATCCCGTATGCTAGCATTCTAGGACAAATGGCTAGATCTGTAGACTTGGGAGAGTTGGGGGGAAGTGGTAGGGAAGCAAGGGAGAGGCCTTAGATTTTATTTCAGTTTAAGAAAGAATTCCTTAACATGGGGGTGCCTGGGTGGCTCAGTCGGTTAAACGTTTGACTCTTGATTTCAGCTCAGGTCACGATCTCACGGTTCAGTGGCTTTGGGCCCCATGTGGGACTCAAGCGCTGACAGAGGGAGCCTGCCTGGGATTCTCTCTCTCTTCACCTCCCCCACTCACACTCACACACACACACACACACACACACTCTCTCTCTCTCTTTCTCAAATTAAATAAATAAACTTAAAAAAAATGAAAGAACTTCTTAGCACAGCAAACTCTCTAAAACCTAAACAGGCAGTTACACAAACAGGGAGCTTTCTGCCTCTGGAATTGACAATGTGGACTGACTGACCACCTGGAAGGGAAGAGACAGCCTCAGAGCAAAGGTGCCTACTTGGACACCAAATGGGTAGAGGGGGCCATCAAGGCTCCTCTGGCTCTGGGATTCTCAGAGTCTCTGTCCATCCAAGCTCTTCTCTAGAAAACTCTTCCATATCAGTTTTCCTACATTATGCCTGCTACCTAATTGCTATTTAAAAATATTTGTAGTGTAAGGCACTTGATGATAGGGAAGTTCACACCTGTGTATTTTTGCTTCTGGAATAAAATGCTACTTAAAATAGGTTAATCATCAACAATTTTCTGTTCTCCAAAGTATATTCCAAGAATTGCTTTGTGCCAAAATTTTCTTTCACCTCCAGTAAATTGAAGACCTCAGAAGCACTGTCGGATATCTGATGGTTGACATTCTCACTGGTAAACTATTTGAGAAGAATCGTGGTTCCAACAGTGCCTGTTTAGAAGTCTAGTTAGTGGAAATGTGTTGGAGGGCACAATCCCATTTGGATGGTTTGACTTGTATTGCTAATTCAGTAAAGTAGAAGAAAAAAGTTTGCTTAAACCATTGTGAAACAATTATTTACAATTATCATTTATATCTATAGCAAAGTGTCTTTTTAAGTATAAAGCGAGGGCATTTGTCAGGGGAAATGGACAGATCCTAGTCTCATCCATTTGAATAGTGGGAACCATAGATTTTACTCCACTGGGGTGTGAGAGGATCCGACTTTATGGCTATTCAAATGTGTGTGTGTGTGTGTGTGTGTGTGTGTGTGTGTGTGTGTGTGTTTCCAACAGGGCCAACGCTTTCATTTTTTTATCCAGACAATTAGCCAAGCTCATCTCAGAAGGTTTTGGGTGTCAGAACACTGTGGAGTCCTTGGCCCTGGGGAAGAGGTAGTTTCAGAGGAATGCTCTAGAGTGACTCCCAGAATCTGGGTGTATGTGAAAGGTGCTTTACAAATTGTAAAGCAACCTATAAGTGTTAGGTGAAGAGCCTGTGACCCCTGGATTCACAGAAGCCCTCAACCTCTAGCACCGGTGAAGCTTGTCCCACATGCGCAGGCAGCTGGAGTTCTGGACATCAGATGAACTTAAATGCACATGCAGGCATTTCTGAAGACCCAAGAATTCTAGAAAGCATCCTGAATACTGCGGTCCTAAGCTTCTTGTTCAAGGGCACTCTGGGGAGGGCCAGGAGAATTATGGATACTATTATTTGCCGGTGACTGAGACTTCTATGTACCCACGGGCAACTTTGAGTCCACCTGTGGCTTGGAAAGAGGGGGCAGAGAGGCGCGGGAGATGGGGACGACGCGCGACCCCGGGGCACCGAGAAGCTCCGGCCCGGGAAGGCAGCCCCTCGCACTCGGTCTTCCTGGTCCGAGGGGACCCAGGCTCCCGCGGGGCGGGGGCGTTTTCCCCGCGGACAGGGGCCGGAGCCCTCTGGTGTCCCCGATCTCCAGGCCCTCCGCGTCACCTCCCTGCGGCGAGCGCGCCAGGTGCACAGGTGTGGCCTGGGCGCCAGGTACAGTCAGCATTAGCGCCGTTGCCATCTTCCCTCCCGTGCACCCGCCCGTCGGTACCTGAGTGTACAGCGCGGCCACCGCCATTGGCGAGAGAGGCCAGAGCAGCTGAAGGGCCGCGAAGGTGCGAGGCTCGGGGACTGGGCGCGCGGCTCCGAGGCCCGGGGGCAGGTAACTGCGCGACCGGCGCGTAAATCAGCGCGAGAACGCCTTGCTGGGTTAAGTTTTCCTGTGACCGACTACCTCCCCCGGGGCTAACGGCCTCGGGAGGAGAGAAGTTGCGGATTGGTCCTCCGGCCCAGCCTGGCGGGTCCGCGCGGCGATTGGCTGGGGCTGGGGCTCCGGGCAAGGCCCGAGCCGCCTCGCGGCCAGTGCTCGGCGGTCAACTGGGTCCACCTGGCGGGGGTGCTGAGCGGTCCACCCAGGATTCGCTGGCTCTTGGAGGCAGGAAACAGGTGTGTTCTGAGACGCTCCCGTCCAAGTTTTAGTTTCTTTAGTTTCCTTAGTTCTCAGCGTGTTTAATGGAAAGAGCAGCGCATATGACCATTGCCATAGAAAAGTCCAAGGAAACTTGTAAGACCGTTCAGCCGGGTGACCATATTCAAAATCAAGTATAAAAATGAATAATTTTCCTTTATGTGAGCAATAATCATTTAGAAAATACGATAGAAAGATGGAAAATAAGATATTTACAACATCAATGAACATATAAAGTGTCCAGAGATTACACTAACAGAAATGCACTTGGCCTTTGTCGAGAAAAATGTTTAAATTTCTCTTCCAGGACATAAAAGAAGGCCTGAGTAAATGGGAGGGGGCGTGTGGGGGGGGGGGGAGATGGGAAGATGCCATTTTCATGGATGGGAATATTTAATACTGTACAGGTGTCAATTCTACCCAAATTAATAATGTAATGTATATAAGCCTATTGTAACTGGAGTAAAAACTCTAGCAGAAATTTTGAAAAATCGTACAATTATTCCATATTTTATATGAAGTAAAATTCATGTATAACAAGACAATCTTCAAAACAAGGACCAAAGAAGTGAGATTTGCCCCACCACGTATTAAGAGATATCACAAAGCCATCATTAAAACAGTGTGATCCTGGCATAGGAATGAATAAATGAATAATGGAACAGAATGGAGTCCACCAATAGGGTCCCACATTATATGGTGGCCTTAAGGATCAGAGTGGGAAAGAAAAGAATATTTAATAGATGGGGCCATTGTGTGGGGAAAGGAGGAAGGGAGGAAGAAGCAAATACCTGGCAAACACTGTATCCAAAAATAAACTCCAGATAGATTCATGATGAAAACTTAAAAGTAAAACCATAATATTCTTAATTAAAAAAAGAAGGGTAACCTTTTTTAAATGTGGGGTTAGGAAATAATGTCTTTTAAAGAAATTTTTTAAATATTTATTTATTTTTTGAGAGATAGAGATGGAGCATGAACGGGGGAGGGGCAGAGAAAGAGGCAGTCACAGATTCTGAAGCAGGCTCCAGGCTCTGAGCCGTCAGCGCAGAGCTCGATGTGGGGCTTGAACTCACGAACTGTGAGATCATGATCTGAGCTGAAGTCAGATGCTTAACCAACAGAGCCACCCAGGCACCCCAGGAAAAAATGTCTTAAGATACAATCAAAGAAAGAAAAAATGATGAATTTGAGGTCGTCAAAAGGAAAGATTTCTTTTCAGTGAAAAACACCATTCATAAAGAAAGGCAACAGACTGGGCAATACAATTGCAACTTAACAACCAACAAATGATTAATATGTATAATATTCATCTAAAATAGACAAGAAACTACTGTAAATTGGTTTTAAAAAGATAATACAATTTTTTAAATTTACAAAAGAAATTAATAGGCAGTTTGTACATGGGAACACTCAAATGGCTGGTTAGCACATAAAGATATGTCAATTTATTTGTAACCAGAGAAATACAGATGAAAACAAGGAGATAACACTTTATACTTATTGGATTGGCAAAAATATTTGGCTTGAAAAACATCAACGAGGATGTGAGAAAATAACTTTTTGTTCACACAACTGGTGGGAGCTATACAAATACACCATTCAAGAGAGCAATTTAAGAATATTTATTAAAAATAGGTTTAGGCGTGGGGCGCTTTGGTGGCTCAGTCAGTTGGGCGTCCGACTTGAGCTCAGGTCATGATCTCACAGTTGTGGGTTTGAGCCCTGCATCAGACTCTGTGCTGACAGCTCAGAGCCTGGAACCTGCTTCCAATTCTGTGTCTCCCTCTCTCTCTGCCCCTTTCCCACTCTCTCTTTCTCTCTCTCTCCAAAATAAATAAACATTAAAAATTATAAAAATAAAAATAGGTTTAGGCAGATAAATTACCACATAGACATAAAAAAGTTAAGTAGATCTTCATCACAACTCAGTTATATATCAAAGGAGATATTCAATATCCATCATAAGAGAATGAATAAATAGCATATACATATAGTATAATACTCTACAGCTGCTAGCAAGAATTGATGTGACCTACTTATATTAACATGACTCTGAGAGATGTAAACAGCCATGTTGAATGGATGTATAGCATAAGGCTTTATATATATTTTAAAACTAGCAAAAACTGCAATAATACATTGTTCATGGATGAAAGTATATGTAAATGAAAGTGTGGATGATAAATTACAAAGTCATCCATTAAATATGTGAGTGAATATTTACGAGGTTGAGGGAAATGAGATTGAAAATAAAGAAAAAAGGAACATGGGGCACCTGGGTGGCTCAGTCAGTTAAGTGACCAATTTTGGCCTAGTTTGTGATCTCATGGTTTGTGAGTTCGAGCCCCAAATTGGGTTCCACACTGGCAGCAGAGGCTGCTTGGGATTCTCTCTCTGCCCCTCTCCCACTTGTGTGCACGCAGTCTCTCTCTCTCTCTCTCTCTCTCTCTCTCTCTCTCTCTCTCTCTCTCTCTCTCAAAATAAATAAACTTAAAAAGGAAAAAAGAGGAACCAAAAAATTTTTAAGAGCCTGGCACAGACCACAAAAACAGTGCTACAAAAAGAGGCCTATGATGAATTCAATGTTGTGTACCTCTTGTGCAAAATAATAACATGAAGAAAAAGAAAAGGCATAAAGTGGGTAGGAACAGTTGGTTGCTCAGGGTTAAGACGGGTCTAGAGGTCTAACTGCTTTTTTCTTTAAATAAAAATTTTTAAGATTTTTATTTTTTATTAAGTAATCTCTATCCCCAGTGTGGGGCTTGAACCCCCAACCCAAGATCAAGAGTCATATGCTCTATTGACTGAGCCAGCCAGGAGCTCCTTTAAATAAAAAGTTTTATTGAAGAATAACATACAGAAAAGTATGCAAATAAGTGTATGGCTTAACATATTCTTGCACATGGAACATATCAACACATCCAAGTAACCACCACCCAGATCCAGATATAGAACATTTCTAACATCCCCAAACCTTTGATGTCCCTTTAAATTACCCCTTGAAGGTAACCACTGTTATGACTTCTATCACCATAAGTTAGTTTTACCTATTTTGGATGTTTTTTATATATGAAATCATTCGTGTAACATCTTTGCATCTGGCTTTTTACATGACATGTAACAATGCTGCTGTACATAGCTAATGTTTGCTATTTTTTGTTCCTATGTACTATTCCATTATATAAATATTCTATTGTTTATTCATTCTCCTATTGATAAATATTTGGGTTATTTCAGTTTGTGGCTATTATGACTATCACTGCTATAACCATTTTTACATAGGTCCTTCAATACACAAATATACGCATTCCTGTTTGAGATATTTATAAAAGGAGTGCTTGCTTTGGCAGCACATATATTAAAATTGATATATAAAAGTAGAACTGCTGAATTATTAGGTATGCAATGCTTAATATTGTTAGTTTTTTAAAAAATATATATATATGGATTTTTAAAGTTTTTTTAATTTTAAGTAATCTCTACACCCAATGTGGAGCTTGAATTTACAATCCCAAGATCAAGAGTCACATGCTCTACTGACTGAGCTGACTAGATACCCCTAGATATTGTTACTTTTAAAAAGTTGGATCAATTTGCTTTTTTTTTTAATGTTTATTTTTGAGAGAGAGAGCGAGCGAGCAGGCACACACACAAGGGAGGGGTAGAGAGAGAGGACCTTATGCAGGCTCTGCACTGTCAGCACAGAGCCTGATGTGGGGCTGGAACTCAGGAACTGCAAGATCATCACCTGAGCCAAAGTCGGCTGCTTAACTGACTGAGCCATCCAGGCACCCAGCATCAATTTACTTCTTTAAACAGTGTATGAGTTTCAGTAGCTTTATATCCTCATCAACACTTGATATTGTCAGGTGTTTAACTTTTAGCCTCTCAGAAGAGTATGTTGTAATACCCCTCACAATCTCTGCCTTGTGATGTAAGTGTTTAATCCATTCACATTTAATGTAATTGTTGATACGGCTGGAGTTATGACTGTCATTTTGTTTTCTATATGGCTCATGTCTTTTTTGTTCCTGTTTCTCCTTATGTTTTTAGTGATTGTGGGTTTTTTGTTGTTTTTGCTTTTCGTGTGTGTGCACCATTTTAATTCCCACCTTAAAAAAAACAGTATTTCTTGAGTTAATTTTTTTAATGGTTCCTCTTGGGATGAAAATATACATCTATATTAATCAGATACTTTAGGTTAATGCTGTATTACTTTCCTATGGCTGCTGTAACAAAGTACCACAGACTGGGTCACTTAAAAAAACAGAAATGTATTCCCTCACAGTTGTGAAATCACTAGCATTATTGCTGGCTAAGGGGTTTTTCTGCACTCCATTCTAAATCAAATGAGCCCTTCAAAAGGCAAAGCTGCTGGTTTTCATAGCTTGCCTGGGTCTGGTATAATTACCACGCTATCAGACCTGGGTAAGGGGAGAGTGATGGGAGCAGCCCCAGGCAAGATTATCAGACAAATGCTGTTCTTACTCAGAGGTCAGTAGCTTTTCATAAATAAACACTACTGATTTGTTGTATGCTGTTGGTCAATCTATAGAGCCCTAAAATTGTTTTTGACACTTTTGTCCAGTTTTGTCCTTGAGGAGAGAATTTGCTGAGCTTCTCAGTCTGCCCTACCAGAAGTCAAAGTCTACATAAAACATTTTTTTATTAAGATATAATTTTTATACCATACACTTCACCCATTTAAAGTATACAACTCAGTGGTTTTTAGTAGATTCCCAGATTAAACTATCACCACAGTTAATTTTAAGTTTCATCATCAGGGTGCCGATGGGCTCAGTTGGTTGAGCATCTGACTTTGGCTTGGGTCATGATCTCATTGTTTGTGGCGTGATCTCATGTCGGGCTTTACACTGACAGTGTGGAGCCTGATTTGGATTCTTCCCCTCTCTCTGCCCCTCCCCTGTTCACACACTCTCAAAAATAAACAAACACTAAAATAAATAAATGAAAAAAAAATTTCATCATCTCAAAAAGAAATTCCATGCCCCTCAGTTACTGCTCCGACCCCTTGATTCCCCCTTGACCCAACTCCTTCCAGCCCTAAGTAACCACTAACTACTGTATGTCATCTCTCTTTTTTAATTAGTTAGCCTGGCTAGAGGTTTATCAATTTTATTGATCTTTTTAAGGAACCAGCTTTTGGTTTCATTGATTTTCTGTCCTCAATGTCTTTGATTTCTGCTGATTCATATTATTTCTTTTCTTCTGCT
The DNA here is from genome assembly GCA_028646485.1 of Cryptoprocta ferox. Classification (NCBI taxonomy): domain Eukaryota; kingdom Metazoa; phylum Chordata; class Mammalia; order Carnivora; family Eupleridae; genus Cryptoprocta; species Cryptoprocta ferox. Next base: position 89,364,290 of record CM053560.1, read on the forward strand.
TACTTTGCATTTAATCTTTTCTTGCTTTTTTAAGCTTCCTAAAGTAGAAGCTTTAATGATTGATTACAGGTATTTCTTCTTTTCTAATGCTAGTAATTTCCCACTAAGCACTGCTTTCACTGCACTGGACAAATTTTGATGCTATATTTTCATTTTCATTTAGTTCAAATATTTTTAAAATTCTCTGGAGGTTTGATTCATATGTTAGAGGTATGTTGTTTAATCTTCAAATATTTAGGGATTTTCCAGCTATTTTTCCATCAGTGATACCTAGAGTTTGATTCTAATATCATCTGAGTGCAGACATTAAATGATTTCTATCCTCTTAAATATTAAAGGTGTGTTTTACAGCCCAGAATGTGCTCTACATTGGTGTGTGTCTCATGTTCCATGTGTTGTGAGTTTATTTATAACACACTAACAAAAGTCTTTTATTTCCGTATTTTTATTTGAACAATTTTCTATAATAGCTAGAAGAATACAGCACTAATGGCACACATTTACTAAGGACAACATTAGACAACTACAAATTTAGAGCGTAAATGTCAGTCTGATATTGTTTTGGTTTTCATCTTAGCACTAGGTGGTATCTAGTGAAAACCCATGTTTCAAAGGCTTTTGTTGATATGAGGTGAATTATTAACTTATTTTTTAAAATTCCATGTAGGATATGCTGGGATGCTTTCAGTTTAAAACCAGAGGTGGTTAATAGTGCCTTTCACTTCTTAGTATTTCTGCTTCCTTTCTAATGGATGAGTATTTTACCTAAGAACTTTGCAAAGTTCTAACTTTGTGCAAAGACTAACCACATCATGTTTTTCTATGTAGTTCAAAACAGAATTCCTTTTCCAGACCCAACAGGGAAAATTATCTGAAAAACTGCAACGTTCAATTTCATTGTAGTTAAAAGGCATATCCACTTCACAGTAAATTAATGATTAAAGTTAATAATTAAGATACAATATGTTAAATGTTATGAGCTCATTCTGGTGTAACACTGTTAGAGCAATTTAAATTTTTCCAAGGACACAAAAAAGTGAACATTACTCCAAGAATCCACAAAAATATCTAACTAGGAATCATAAATTACAACATACATATCCACATTTAAAGGGAAAATTCACCATTTGTTGGAAAATATTAA
>CM053560.1:89365533-89507634 GCA_028646485.1 Cryptoprocta ferox
TTTTCATTCCAACTTTTATATATAGTACAGGGTTCTTAAAAAATTTTTTTAAAGCATGTCCATGGAAGGTTTTACAGTTGTACCCTTTACCTGTATCAAAAGATCAGGGGAAAACAAGCATTTTAAGCATTACCAATAGAACTGATCTATTTCTTCCATATGTTCATTTGCTTGCTTGTGACACCAAGCCCCCCAAACTCAGAACACTGTCTCAGCTCACATTCACTGGCTCTGAGACTGGTGCTGCCTGAGTTCCAATACCTGTTTGGAAATAAGAGAAAAGAAAAAGAAGGCGAAGTAACAGGAGGGGAGAGTCATGCAGGACGGGAAGAAAGGAATTAGCTGTTGGAGGCCACACCCAACCAAAAGCCTCACAAAATCTTGAGAAACACGGCAAGATATCCTCTCCAGGTAAGTCAGTCCCTTACAGAGGAAAAGTTTCAGAGAACTTAAGGCAGCTCTCGGGAGGGAAGGGAGCAGGGGTTAAGGCGGTCCTCACAGCACAGCCTGAGAAGAAGTTACAACGCACTTATCCATGAACGGAGGCCACAGCAATACATAGAGCCTCTCTGACACGCATGCACATAGCACACCTCCTAGCTCCAAAGTAAACACTGGCGGCATGCACACACTGCAATGTTCAAACACACTGACGTGGATATAGCTTGCCCACAGACAGGCCTCAGAAGGTACCAGGGGCTTGACTGCCGGCTGCACAGCTCACCTGGTGGCTCTAGTGCTGGCTCTGAGGAGTGTGTGTGGAGAGTGACCTTAACTTTTGGGAGGCTTTCACTGCTTCCAGTCAGTCTGAGACAGCCTGCCACTAATTAAAGACCTAAGCACAGAGTGTTGCACCCCTCAAGGGAGCTCGTACTCATTACAAAAATCAAACCTAGTTATAGCAGGTAACTGACAAAAAGAAAGCCACCAGGCTCTGGGCACTTCATCTTGTGAGCACAGACAACCTGGTCCTTGGCGCTTGCTCAGTTCCCATATGCCAGTTGCCAATTTTGACAAGAAAAAAAAGAGCACCTCTTGCTGACTCAGCATACCCCATGGGTACCAGGAGAAACTGAATGTCACCTTGAGACCTTCTAGTCTCCTGCCCGCCCCCTCCCCACCCACTGACACTGCTGCATGAAGGAAAGCGGCATGGAGGGAGGGTTGTGTGACCTCAGCAAGTCGCTGACCTTCTCTCTCCTGTTGTAGCTACCCTTTCTGCCTTCCAGTGCTGTTGTGAGGACACAATGAGGTAATGGAGGAAGTGCGCTGAAGAAAAGCATAGCTAGATACAAGGTCCTGTTCTGTACTACTTTCAGCAGGAGAATTTAAGTGTCACATGCTAATTTTTGCTTTCTATTTTATCCTAAACAATTGAAGTTACCCAGAGGATCCTTGATTATGCCTCCTGGGGAACTCTACATTCTGGTGACTCTGTGTGTGTGTGTGTGTGTGTGTGTGTGTGTGTGTGGGACAGAAAGAGAGAGAGAGAGAGACAGAGACAGAGACAGAGAGAGATGGGGGTGGAGGGTAGGGCAGGCAGGTGCATAAACCTTATGTGAGGATTTCTCAGGATAGGACAGGTGCCCCTTGACCTAGGGTTACCAGGACGGTAATTTTTTAAAACAATCACTACAGTGAAAATCCCAATATTTTCATAGCTTCCCTCACATGTTATTAAAAGATCTGATCTGTATTACACATAATTACTCACCCAGAAAGAGCCAACTCCCAATTATCCACTGAAACAAAGGGAATAAAGCAATTCCTACAAATTGACCAGAATCCTCAAATTTCCTTTTGGTGGGCTTTGGAATATATCTTTTTATACTTTTGCAGTTGACAAAAGAAGTGTCAGGTACATGGAGATTTTTCAAAACTTCCAAAGGAATCACTTTATGGATCTTATTTTCCCCCTTCTTTATAGTAATGCTCAGGTCAGGCAGACCAAAGCCTTAAGCCAAGAAAAGCTACAAGGAAAACTGCTCCTAATTTTTCAGGCTTGCATTCCAAGGTATGAGCCGAGTCTGTATGTAAGGTGAGTGGGAAGACTACTGAGAAGGGGCTATGAAGATAGAACTGCGTTCTTTCAAGATCTTTCTGTGAATCCCTACTGTGTGTCACAGGGGAATTATGAAAAAGCAAATTAGTGATAATGTTAAAGACTGTGCTGCCAAGAATCGAGAACAAGAAGTTGTGCAAAGATCGGCCTGAAGGCAGGCCAGGGGGGCAAGTGAGGACTGACTCCATCTCCTGCCTTCCACACAGTCAGAGCCGGTGAGTAGACAGGCGAGTGGTGTATAGTCCAGCTGAGGCAGGGGAAAGAGTGAACAATCGAATGCGAGGCTGGAAGGCTGGGGAAGGTATGTTTGAAGTTGAGTGGGGAAATGTGGTTGGAGAGAGGGTGGGCTGTCCTAAGAGGGGCTCAAGGAAACCCCTAGTAAACAGATTACTGCTGCATACTTGAGAAAGTAGCACACAGAGTCATTTACCAGGTCCTGGGGTTCTGGTTGTGAGGTTGTAGTCTTGTTATGACTAAAGATCTTTATGTCGCTAAGAGAAGTCGATTCAGATCCCCATCTGGGGTTGTGGGTAGGCCCTGGAAGAAGCTGGAGCCTGGAATAGTATAGTCTTTGTGTGGCCATCACTGAACAGGAGAGATTCCGGCCCAGATATGGAACAGAGGCTCCAGCACTTTCCAGCAGAAAGGCAGGAGACAATAGAGAGACGTTTCAGGATATGAGCTGTCCGGGGTCAGATAAAGGGCTGCAACAGCAGTAGGAGCGTGCTCTTGAAGACCTGACAAGATTCAAGGTATGCACAGACACATTACACAGGGACTAAGCTGGGGAAGGGCCCAGTAGGATTTCCAAGTCTGAGATGGACAGTCTGCATTATCGTGACATTTTTTAGTGTCTCCCCTATGCAATGAGTCAGTACTATGGCATATCCAGTACTAACCAGAGGTTGTAAGAGTTCGTTGTTCATTGAAAACCACATTGACAGTTGGGGAAAACTAAGAGAACCTGATTGGATCAGTAGTGTTTTTGGCTGGTTTTGCAAATAAATAAATGTATCCAAACTGAATATGGCAGTACATGATTGAATAAAAATTACTGAAACTCATTCACTTTCTAAAAGCATATATGTAAATCATGTACATTTAGGAAAAGTTATAGCTACACCAATTTGTGGTTTTACATTTTATAAATCCCCCAGAATTAACAGGCACCAAACATTGATCTTTCAATTAGAAGGTGAACTCACTGAGTAACTTCACCTAGTTTCTCTAGGATACAAGTGCCAAAAGGAGAGAATTTTAGATGTGGAAAGGTCCAACTCTCTTACTATAAAACGAGGAATGTGAGGCCCAAATAAGTTAACAGACAGTATTTATCTTTCAATAACAATCTTTATCACTGATGTGAAACTGTTTGACTTCCATTAATATTGCACACGTTTTAGTAAGATGTCATTTTTCATAGACCATCTAACAGTTAAGTTATATAAATCTATGATTGTAATTCAGAACCAGAGTTTCTAATGAAAACTAAGACTTTGCTTTTGCACAACCTGGAAGATTTACTGTATAGGATGTCCAGGTGAAATTGAGAATATGTTTAATCAGAATTTCAGAATGAAACATAGGATCTGGCTCTTACTGAAACAAATCCTCTAAAATTCAGCAATCTTCTTAGGTTTCTTATATAAGTCTTAAAGTATTTCTAGTATGAAGCTCTTTAAAGTATCTAGTGGTACTGAGAACATTTATAGAAGTTGCAAAGCGTAAAAAAATTGAATCATAGTATTTATTATATACCTTCTTTTGCATATTTATAGGATAATCAAGGATTTAAGACCTGAATCATGACTATGCTGACAATCTTCTCTAGATAGTGACTGAGATTAATTCTTAATAAATTAAGAAGAAGAAAGAAAACCTGGCAGGGTTGAAAATACACAGGAATCTGATCTGGGAACTAAAACACAAGTCATTTCACAGAACACTGTACCCTGATGTGATATCCACCCAGGGAAAATTAATGAGCACATCAACGTAATACATTCTGAATAAATAACGACATCAACAATAGCCACTTTGTCTAATCCTATCCCTAAATGTCACACATTTTGTCATATTATTACATGACTTCCCAGTGTCCGCTACTCGTGCAGGGGAATCTGTATATATTTGCACATAATCCAGTTAAAATGATCTGATTGAATTGTAAACAGAGTTAATAAAAGAGAAGCTTACTGTTGTAGTGCCTAATAAGTATCGCTTACATATTAAAGTATACAGTATGTAGCAGCAATTTAAAATGCTTAGTAAACTACAGTACAAATGGACTTCTATGCTATATGGTAAACCAACATTCTCTTAATATCTCTATATCAGAGTGACACATATAAGGAAGTTACTTGACCAATTACTTTACATATTGCCAGTTTATTTCTTTGATCCAGTTTGACAATATCAACATAATTGATTCCTGAACTGATATGATATGTACTCAATGGGAATTTTTCTTTCAATTCTTCTGGTTCGCAGAGAGAAGGTTCTTTGTTGGTGCCTTCCTAACAACAGCTCATAGCTGGGATTTACATTTTTACCATACCATTAAGATGCAGTGCTAAGGATTTAAAATAAATGCTGGCAGCTGGAGACACTTTTTCCCCTTCCTTCTGTAATTCACCTGCATGTAACTCAGGATACCTAACTGATCAAGGGTGAATGTAGCTATTAATTAAAGGTAACCCAGTACAAAGAAACCTATCTTTCCTTCCAAGGTGATGAAAGTATTTAGGGAGATTTCCAGTTAATAACCTCTTGTTTGAAGGCTACTCAGTACTTTCTCTTTAGAAGCATATTTTCAGTAGCTCACTGGAAATAATGGGTTCTTATTTCAGGCAAGAAATTTACTGTCACTGTTTGCCTTGACATCACATCACTTTCAGACCCGTGATATGAATCCCAGGCCCAGGCTGGCTGGAATTTGGATGGTTTCTAGTGCGAGGGAGGATGGGTTAAAAGGAAAGGTGACAGGAAAGATGTGTTTAGCATCCATGAGCAGCTGAGGAGAGTCTTTCCTGTCTCGTAAACGCATCTGAGATAAAAAAACAAAAAACAGAGCATCAGTTCTTTGAATCTACAAAGATTTTTTCCACCAAAAATCTACCAAAAAGTCTTCAACTAATAAAGAATGTTTATATTTATTTTAAAATCACTGCATTTTTCTAAAAAGCTGTTACCAGAAGTTAATGCACTGTCAAAATGAGATGATACAATAACAAAACCACACTTTCCTTCAATAAACTGTAAAATTTCCATTCAAAAGACTGTTGGTGAATCAAAGAAAAAGAAAGCTGGGAGATCTTACCTGTATAGTACGAATAAATGATACAGAGACTCTTTCTTCAAACTCATTAACTGGAGTATACAAATTCAACACTTTGACAATCTGTGAGAAATGAAATGATCAGAGTTTTCAGCATATGATCAAATACACACTGGGTGCTTATAAAAACTAAAAGGATCTGTGCATACAGTTTATAATTCTACTCAGGGCTGGGTTGGGATAAGGGGAGAGGGAGTTAGTCTAAAGGGCACATTTACTTTTACTATGTGAATTTTTAAAATTAGAATGTATTAATGTAATAGCCTGTACTTTTAAGTACCAATATAAATTTGTAAAAACAATCAAACTATACAAAAGAACACAACATGAAAAGGAAAAGTGTCCCAATCAATCTTCCTGGTCTACCCAAGTGGCAACTTTTAACAGTGTCCCTAGTTTCCATCTAGATGCTTTCTATACATATTTTATGTATAGTCTGTGAAGATGTCTACATTATGAGATGCATAAAGAACATTAAGAAAGCCTAGGAGTCAGCAAAGAAATAACTGGCAAAAGAAAAATGGTCATTGTTTATGCCTATTTCTTGCCTTGTGCTGTTGCCACTGTCTTCAAATGTCCTTCTCACTTCCTTAAATTCAATACCCAGCTTAACGGAGGCCTTCTTGAACACAGTTACTGCCCCTTGGCACTTCCTTTAGACACCTTACTGTAGAACTTGCTAGAACCTCTTATAGTAGAATCAGTTAGGTACATCTGCCTTGCCTACTAAACTGAAAATTCCTTTTAGGCAAGGATTGTTTCTTATTTTTTTAAGTATCTCCCCCAGCAACAGGTATGGTGCCTCAAGATAGGAGCTCAATTAGTCATTTATTGAAATAAAGGAATAAAAATGATCTACCTTAAAATAGAGAAGTCTGAAACACCATTCAATTATCAAATAATTTTTAAAATTACTTTTTGGAATACAGGCTCCATAAAATGCATAGAATGTACAGCCCATGCGAACGGGGACATTGTTTTGTTCTTGGTTGTATCTCAGTGCCTGGGGCATTACGCAGAACATTATAAATACTCCATAAATATTTATTTGACTGTGGATGGCTGACTTGCACTGAAATGTATTAGGTTCTAGTGAAATCTCCTTTAAGGTCTGTATAGGTATATGTCTTCTCTGACACACATGCAGTCAGCACAGAGACCCGAGCAATGGCTAGGGGGTGTTTTACCTGGGCCGTGGTTAAAGCACTGCACATGCAACAAATGGCTTCTGCATCATCATCTGTCTTCTTTTTCACTTGTAAAAGCTGTGCAGCCTGAATGAGAGGTTCCAGGGTTTCTTTAGCCCCACTGTTCATCAGATTCTTGTCACGCAGCCACTCTTCCAGTTGACTGACATTGTACCTGTGCCAAAAAAAGAGAGAGGGAGAGAATGCAAATTCCCTCAATGCTGTCATAAATGTCTTAATTTTTTATGTTTGGCTTTGTCAAACATAAAATGACAGTTAAAATGACAGGCAATATTTTTGTTCAATTTTCTTAAATCTTACCAGCTGTGCTTAAAACTTTATTATAGCCATAAGGTTTATAATCATAATTATATAAGAGTAAGTGACTAGAGAATATAATTAACTTCAATGGAAGGTAGAAATATAGCCATTACAGCAAAAGTTATGAAATAAGACTTGCTGAAAGACAAAACAGAACACACAATATGGCTGTGTCCTTATTAAACAGCAGCCTGGAGAATGCTTTCTAGCTTCTCTTACAACTTCGGAGGGGAGAGTCGATAACTTTTGAGTATCCCTTCCTCCTTATTCCAAGTCAAATTCCAAGTTAGTCACAAAAAATAAGATCCTCCCACGTAGACCTTGTGCTCCAGCCCCTTTTAGGGAAGAGCCTGGGTGATATGGTAGTGGCCTGAGGAAGCTTAGGGATGGAAGGACACAAGGGGAAGTGGGGGCCGCTGGAAGAGACGAAGACCCAAATGTGGAGGGAGACACGGAAATTACACAGATGCCGAGGTTACAAGAGGTGGTCAACCAAGTGATAGTGGTTTTCGTACTAAAATGCTAAATGGACACACGATCAGCACTGCACAGTCAGGCAAATGGAGGCAGTATGATATTACGATGGTGCTTCACATGTATAAACAAAGCTTATAGAGAAATAAATTCTACTACCTGAGTGGAAGGCATTATCTTTCTAACATTAACTACAATGGCTGTGTGTCAGAATGAAAAACTTGAAAAGAATGCCAAGGTTTCCTGAGATTAACTTTTGTAAGAGAAATCATTTTTTCTTCTCTTTGCAAATATTCTATTTTAAAATAAATGATTTGCAAAAAAATCAATTCTATTATGATTATGAGGTTATGCTGAGTAGTTGGGCATAAAACTGAGTGCACAAGATGAGGGGCATATTTCAAGTTAGTAAAAGACCTATTAGACATGTTCTTGTTACCATGGTACAAAAAGGTGTTTTGTCAAAATAACTTTCTAAGAGAAGTCAAACATTAGAAATCTTCATTATAAAGAATTAGATATTTTGTTATGTACAATTAAAACACATGCAAAAGGCGAGGAAACAGCTATCTCAATTGTAAGAATTTTCCATCATCTCTCCATTCCCTCAAACAAATGAGTGTCACAGTGGAACAGGGTTCCCACCTAGTGGTGGGTAGAGCCTGCTGAAAGGCACAGTCAGGAGCGGTAATGAATGAAGTGGAGAAGTCCAGCCAGCCGAGAGAAAGCAGCGCCATGTCCGGTCCTCCCGTGCTGCCTGGCTCGCGGTAGCAGACATTGAGTGCACTGACCTCAAACAAGCCATCAGCTCTGGTGTTTGCTCACCTGATCTGCATGCCTTTACTCCAGGAGCACATGTCTTTCCGCAGGAGGAGGTTGTTCAGGGTGATGGCCCCAACAATGTAGAACATCTGCTTGACCACCTGCTTGATCAGTTCGGGGTCCATGCCGTGCTGACACATGACTGAGTGGAAGGAGTTGAGCTGCCGGAGGATGGAGTCCAGTGTGTAGGTACCCTCGTCAGCAATGCTGGAGGTTCGCTTTCTTAGCCCTGTGGGCTTCACCCCAGACACACCCTGAATGGTTTCATGCTCCAGCATGCCAGAGACTGTGGGAGTAGTTCAAGTGTTAGAAGAGAAGATACGTGTTCCACGTGCATACACGCATGCTCACACATGCACACACATACTCTCACACATCCAACTGAGGAAAACGATCTGAGTATCAAAACAGAGGGAGAAGGAACTTCCTAAAAAAGGGCTTCCAGATTTTAAACTTTAATGAAGGAATAATTCTTAAATGCAAAAATTTACCATGAAACTAAGAAAACTTAATGGTGCATTTTCAAAAATAGGAAGCAGCAGCCTTATAACGGCACAAGTGTGTGATATCTTGGGAGGGTTTTTGAGAAAGATGTAGTAGTTAGGGAGAAGATAAGATATTCTCCAGGGATATCTGAACCCCAAAGGCAAACAAATTAGGTAGCAAGAACAAAAGGAGACTGAGCAGTGGTTGTGGAGAAGCCTTGAGAGGGGATGGTCGTGTGGGGCTGGAGAAATGGGCCATTTCTTGCCCTGAACTTTCCACAGTAGCAGGGAGGCCTCAGGTTAGCCTGAGCCTCCCAGAACTCAGTTTTCTTGAATCTGGGGCACTGCTGCTCCCTCCACTGTGACCTCACAGTGTTTGCCTTATGCCTCCTCTAGGATGGTTGTGGGATGACCACCGCCTGGACTGACAGCGCCTTGACAGCAGGGCCCGTTCACGATTCAGTTTTTACATCTCCTACTCATTTTATATCTCATAGTGCTAAATGCAGCTTCCACAGCACCTGACACTGACACAAAACACTGGTGGCTGTTATCACATCACTGGGAGATGGGAAGAGTGGTTTCAAGTGGGACATTTTTTTTTATGTTTTTTATTTATTTTTGAGAGAGAGACAGAGACAGCGTGAGCAGGGGAGGGTCAGAGAGAGAGGGAGATACAGAATCCGAAGACAGGCTCCAGGCTCTGAGGTAGCTGTCAGCACAGAGCCTGACTCGGGGCTTGAACCCACGAACCGCGAGATCATGATCTGAGCCGAAGTTGCTTAACCGATGAAGCCACCCAGGCGCCCCTCAAGTGGGACATCTTAGAGGTAAACTTATTTAGCCAATAAAAATAGGCAAAAATAGAAGAAATATTGGCTGAAGTTGACCTCTGTGTCCATGTCACCTCTTACATTGTAGCTGACCTAGAACACTTTGAATGCACAACTTTAGGGGAAAACTGAAGAACTGAAGACTGAAGTTGTCCCCTGAAGAAATCACTGCTAAATCCCATGGCTTCCTCAGCCTTTTTGGTTGCTAGTTGGTTAACTGTGGGCCTAGGATGGAAGATGGAATACTAAGGGCAATGAATAAGTTGTGGGAATATGGAAAACACACAACTAGAAAAAGAGTATAGCTGGGAGTAGCCTTAAGAAGGTGCTTCCCTAATTTGCCTGAAGATAACAAAGTTTGATAACTTAAAATTAATTCAATGCATTCAAAATTAACAGCCTACAATTTATAGATGCCTCCTAATTCCTATTTCATTCATGCTACACATTCCGAAGGAATAGCGGTAGTATAGTACATAAATACACAGAGTGAGCATATGCATATAAAACAGAAGTACATGGACTCACACACCTAGGTGAATACATATATATAGAAACACGCACGTGCGCACACCCCAGTCACGCATCCACTGAGAAACTGCTACTTTAAACCAAATTGCCTTTAACAATTCTGTAGGGGCCACGGTCTTAGATGAGCCCTGAGGAGGCTCAGTGTAGCAGCTTCCTAGACCAAAGTTTAAAGTTTTAATTTTTGAAAACTGGACAAGGTATGAGGTATATCGCTGGGTATAAAGCATAACCCAGTCTCAAGGAAGAGGCCTCAGAGTGAGGAGATTAACTAGATATTGCTGTTTCGATCATGTGGCAGCAGTGATTCTGATGTACCCCAGTTAGTCATGGCTGGGGTCCTGGGATTCCTCAGCTAATTTGAGGCCTGGGTCTTACTACTTTATGTTCTTAATAGGAAGAAACAAATGCCACTGGTGGGCACGTGAGGTAGACAGACCTCGATGTCAGCAATGCTCTCGCCTTACCGATCATTGGCTGAAGGATATTCTCTAACACCCGCACAAGCTGCTGGTAGATCTGAATGGCCAAGTCACTTAGCACCTGCCGGTACTCAGCCAGGTCAAAGTTGGTGAGGCAGTGTTCATTCTGGCGAGATGTGTTGTGTTTCATAAAGCCCTAGAGCCATAAAGCAAAGTTACTGACATCCATGAAATAAAATGTCTTTTCTAACTCTAACTGATCAGAGGCCCCCTGCTGTCTTTCCTCTGAAGAGTTTCCTGCTCTGCTCTTAAACGCCAGGCAGTTTCTCAAATGCTATGTGTTTGTTTCCATCATATTCCCCTTCCACTGCTTACTAGCTTTTGAATAATATCTAAAGTTGGCAAGTTAGCAGTCCGTGAAACAAGATGAGAGAACTTTAATTTGAAAAAACATTAATGAGTGTTCTCACTTATGAAGCAGCAGGTTTACTGCCAAACACTAAATTATCTAAAGCACTAATCTCTTAACTTCAGTACATTATACATAGTCCTATTTATAAATATTGCACCTGAAGGGCATACATCATCTTCTTAAAATAGACCAGCTTCTACAGAGATTGGTGAATAAATAAAAAAATTTCCCTTTATTATACTTCATTGTAACCATATATGATTTTCAATCCAAGCTGAGAATGGAATCTTTTGGTGGTATTAGTTAAAATGGAAAGCCAATTGTACAGGCAGGCACTTTTGTCAGACGTTGCCTGACAAAAGGCAATTGCCTGTTTGATGGATTCTGCACATAACCAAGCATGTGCCTCCCTACAAACTACCTAACAACATGGTCAGAAGTGGGGACTGACAGGCTCAAGGGGATTCTAGTCTGTCTGTCCCACCTACTCAGGGAGCACATCTTACTCATATTTATGTTTTCTGTCATTTGCCTGGATAGTACCCTGCCACTAGCCTCTGGGAGCCCAGAAAATGCTACCGCTCAGCTTCTCTGGCTGCCTTCCTGGCAGAAGATGTAGGCACGGTGGGCAGTGGTCAGGGGCACAGGCTCTCGGAAGTGGGCAGACCTGGAATTCCAGTACTGCTTCCTTATGGCTAAGAGGACCTGGGCAAACTGATGAACTTCATCGAACTTCAGTTTCCTCATGGGTAAAACTGGATTATAATTCCTACCTCACAGAGAGGTTGTAAGAATTAAATAACACAGAGTAAGTGCTTTCTGATATATACTGAGCAGACCTTAATAAAGAGTACTTATTAATAGATTACAGAGTTTTGAAATACTAGTTTTGAAGTCTAGTAAATACCTGATAAACATATCACTACAAATAAAAGCAAAACAGGTTTTGGGACCAGTCTAAAGAGACACGCCTTAGCTTGATCACCTTTTATGTATTTGGAAAGCCCAAACTGACATATCTCTTTAAATAGTTCAGTATTTCTCGTATCAGTCCTTGAAAAGCCCACCTCCACATACTGACAAGAGGTTTCATTGCTGGTAACAATTCATTGACAAATGCTCATTTTATTTCTGCTATGCTTCCTCAAAACACAAACTCTCAGAGGGAAGAAACTATGCCACTCTCTAAATCATCTCTGTCGTAAACAATGAACATCAAACAAAGCTATAAGCTTCTAAGCCACCTCTGAATTAATAAATGGCTAAATGTTTTGTGCTTTTAAATTTCCCCTAAAAAGGTCAGAGAAAGTATATCACACTGGTTTTTTAATCAAGGTTTTCTCACCTCTTCTCCACTGTACTGCTTCAAACAGTGCAAAAATCGGCATGTGTTAGAGAGCCAGAAGGAGACGGTTTCAAAATCATCACCTCTTTTCTGAAAGAGAGAAAAAGGCTAAATTCACTTTTCCTTAGGGAAATAACAACTTGAAAGAAACTGAACAGATACCAGAAGGCCTCAGTTACATTATAAAGAATTACAAAAATAAGTCACATTGCAAAGTCTTACATCATTGCTAGAAAATTTCAATCCTGAGTTTTTTAGTTGGTTGTTACTTTGCTTGGCATCTGTTTTCTTGCCATTAGAAAAGGATGCCCAGTCATTTAGTTGATGTCAGTTTAGCAGTCCCTTTCAGCAGAAAAAAAATTCATCAAGCCACAGCTTACCCCAACTCACTTCCCTCAGATTACTAAGGGGATCAGAAAGGATTAAAAGCATAAAAGGGAATCACAGACTATGAAACGCTGAAACCCAGAGTAGGTTATAAATCTGGTCAACTCCTGAGCAGAGGATGAGAAACGGGATGGAGGAAGTCCTATGCAGAAGAGGAGACAGGGGAAGCTGAATGGCTCCTCATCAGGACTCGGGCACATGGCAACCAACCAGCCGCTAAACCAAAACAGGGACTCAAGGCAAATACATTTCAATTCAAAACGAGGATGTGAGACAAACTCACATCAACTTTAAATGGTTTCAAAAGGGTGTTATATTCTAGTACCCACCGTTTTTAAATTTTTAAACAATTTGGTATAATAATTAGTTAAATTAGATAAGTTGAGAGGGAGAAAATGATTTGGTTTTGCAGTCTTTGCAGGAGTTGACTTAAAAATTAGTAAAACTTGCAGGCGAAGTGCAATAAAGCATCATACACCAAAAATGAAATGAGTTATATCAGAAGACATCATCAGTTTTTAAATGTTAAATCTTCAGAAAGCCCATGTTTTAGTAACCACTGTAAAACTAACTACATAGAATATCTGCACAGCAGGGATGAAGAACCAGCATTTGTCAAAGGTTCACAAGCAGGGGCTGTAGGGAGGGTGTGTTCAATGGGGACAGAACTTCAGTTGGGGGGAGATAAAAAAGTTCTGGAAGTGGACAGTGATAGCGGTGCCACAACAATGTGAATGTGCTAAAGGCACAGAACTATGCACAGAAAAATGGTTATGTGGTAAATTTTATGTTATATATATTTTACCACAATTTAAAGTGCACGATTTAAATTACCACAATTTAAAGTGCACAATTTACAGTGCACGAAAGACATCTTATATTTGAGAGCATCCACTGGGCATGTTAACTATCTACTTATCTCCATCCTAAAAGTCCTCATCTAACTTCAGTTAGATAATCAGAAAGCAAAGTGCTTGGAGAATATTCTCTTAGCTCCTCATAGAAACACGTGAGTTAAAGCTAAGTATAATGTTCATTGTTTTTCTAGAGAGGCAAGAGAAGTATTATGCAAGGTGACTCAGTGATTACTGAGTTATGCAGGGCTTTCAACTCTATTACATAATTCTGCTGCCTTTTCCAAATCTTTCCTCTCTGTTAATATCTATGTGTTGCTTCTCACATGAAACTGGCCATTTCAGGTAACAAGGAAAAATACGGGGTGAGTTGGAGAATAAGAGGAAGAAAAGTTGGAAGAAAAATTATAATATTTTTATCAGACATTTTTTATATGAATGAGACATATGGTATTGAATATATTTAATACCTTTTTAACTAGAGCACCATATTTCCTAGGTCTATGGACCACACTAAATATTTTTAATTTATTTGTAAGACCTCAAAGCAGACTATTTCTGTTTATGGAGAAATTTAACTTACCCTGCAATTTAAGTACAATTATATCAAATTAATTTTGTTACTGTTCAACCTGAGCCCCACTGTAAAAGAAGGCATATAGATGTGTTGCAAGAAAGAATGCTTCTATAGTGGAAGTTATCAGTTAGGACTGGAAAGTGCTCATCTCTGGCAACTTAGCTCCAGCTTAAGGAAGGAAAAGAACCTTGGGGCAGATTCTGTCATCTTTAAGGTTCATTATGAGAATTTTGTTGAATATGAACTGACCTTTAATACTTTTTTGATGCTGTTAATTGTTGATGTTAGCAACGACCTTACTTTCTGATCATCATTCAGGTAGTCAGCATGTCGAACACACATAAACAGGATATATGCTGGTAACCCTGGAATCAAATTGACTGCCACACCACGTGGCTTCAGTTCTGAAAGGAAAGGAAGAAAAATAATCTTATATAACACTGAAAGTCTTCATGAGGAATGTTTTGTAAGATACAAAAGCACAGTTCTTATGAAAGAATTCAGTCATTCAGGGCTAAGAGGTCACACTAAAAAAAGAGGCATATTTAATAGCTCATTAAGTGGAGAAATTTTAAGTCTTAGTTGGGACATATGAATCTTAGTTGTCTATGTAATGACAACCCCCAAGTTTATATCTCTTGCCCTGACTTTTCTCTTGAATTCCAGTTTCATTTATCAACTGCCTTCTTGACACCTCTGCTCAGGCTCATCAAACTGAGTCTATTCCAAATCAAGCCACCGGTTCCATACAGAATCTGCTCTCCCAGGAGCTGTCCCCTTCTCAGTTAAATGGCAGTTCCAGACTTCTGGTTTCTCAAGTTATAAGCTTAGTCAGGATTTTTGACTCCTTTGGTTTTCTCACACCACACGTCTAATCCAATAATAAATCCTGTTGGCTATACCTATAAAACACATTCAGAATCCAATTACTTACTCTACTGGCCACCCTAGAAAAGACCACAATAATCTTCTCCTGGACTGTAGTAACAGCTTCCAGACCAGTCTCCCTGATTCATCCATTGTTCCCTAGTAGCATATTTTTCACACAACAACCAGAGTGATTCTATACAAATATGTAGGTGAGATCCTGTCACTCTTGTTCTGAAAATCTTCCAAGTTACTTCTCTTCTCATCCATTTTTAAAATAAAAAATCTTCATTATGGTCAGTGTGTTCTGGCCCTGTTCCCTTCTGCAGCTCACTGTGCTGTAATAACATGAATCTCCTTGTTATTGGTTGAACATGCCAGGCATGCTCCCACCCCAGGGCCTGTGTACTTACTATTTCCTGCCTCAAATGTTCTTTCTTCACATATCAGCATGATTTGCCTCCTTACCTCCTTTGATCTTTGTCCAAAGATCACCTTACTGAAGACAACTTTCCTGACAGCTTTATATAAACTATATATTTGCCTTTACTCTTTACCCTTTTACTCCATTATATGTCTATTTTTTTCTCGGTTCCCCCTACCTCTCAATGTGAGATCTAGGAAAATAGGGACTTGACTTTGTTCATTACCCAGTACCTAGAAAATACTTAGCATATGATATGTGATAGGAGCTCACTAAATGTTTATTGAACTGATGAATCTTTGTTAACTCTATGCTTAAAAACCAGTGGCTTCTTAACATTTTTGCTAAATGAAGATCATGCTGAAACTTAAGTGCCTCTGCACCTATATATAATACTCATGCCATGAACCCTGGGAACATTAAATTAGGTATAATTGCCAATCACATTGCTGTCACCCCACACCTGTGGGGAGGAATGCTATGCATAAGCCGAGAAGAGAGGTGTTTCCCTTTCTCAGCTTACCACTTTCAGGCTGTGTGCAATCTCTACTCACTTCCCACTGTCCCTACTCACTTCCCACTGTCCCCTAAAGCCTGTTCTTGCAGGGCCAGGGGGCTTACACCCAATCTTAACCCTATGCTACTCTGAGATGCTTTCTTCATATCCATTTCATCTGTCCAGTCCTCTCCTTCCATTGCTGAGATCTTTTCCTTAGTTCTTTTGTTTCTTCTCTATTATCAGACTGTTCTTGACATATTTAGTTGTCAAGGGAAGCAAGGAAAAAAGGAGACTCAGGAAGTTCAGTGGCCAAGAGCAGCGGTGTTTAACTGTGGCTACACCTCAGAATCTTTTGAAAGATTGAAAAAAATATACTTGATGTGGCCAGGCTCTTCCCTCTAGAGATTCTGATGTAATTAGACGGTGGTGGGGACTATACATTAATACTTCTCAAAAGCTTCCACAGATAATCTAATCTGTGGCCAGAGCTAAGGCCTGGACTCAAAGGATCCTGACAGGTGGATTCTAGGCCAGTCTCCCTTCAGGTTGATCACAGCATGACACGGTCAGGATGCTCCTGCACCAGGATCACACACAGTATGCAGTGATGACTAAAGAAACCAGTGTTGAGTACTCAAACATTAGTGACTAGTCTTTCCCACTGCTGACACATGTACCAGAAAGGCCTTTTATCCCATGCAGAAAATACTTGCCAAGAATCAGGTTCTTAACAAGCTTTTGCTCATCCTCCTTCTTGTATTCCAGCATTCCTTGGAAATCCTTCTCTTTCCTAGGAATGTTGACTGGACGGATGGGTTCATCAATGATCTGTCCTGGGGATATGTTCTCCATCTGGCCCACTTCATGAAAAACAAATAGGAGAAGAAAATATTTTCCAGGTAGAAAAGATAAGAGGGTTCCACAGTCCAAAAATTTTAAATGAACTCTACAACAACAGAAGCTTGCCATATTTGTCATTTAATTGTTCCCTCTTTAAATTATCTTTTTCTGATAAAATTGAGTGGATAGGTGGCAAAATTATATGGTGATATCACCATAACATCCACTACTGCCTGGCTACTATCAACATCAAAGAACCTTACTTGATTTAAAAACATTTTTTTTTGTAATGAAGTTTACTTGGTAGTAAGATTAAATGTCCCTGAAGTAAGTGGTTTAACTTCTTGGTTAATTCATCAGTACCATCATAATGGTTAAAGATATTTAAACTTTAATCACAGAAAAAAAATGTAATATTCTAAGCAGCAGCAGCAAGAGTATTAAAGATTCCCTGTCACATTTAGCTCTATAAATCCAGTCATTAAAGAAAAAGAACACTTACTTTCGCTGTTATCATTGCAATCAGTTCAAACCACATCAAGATAACTGGCAGAATGGTGTTTGTTCATACTAGTTGATGTGAGATGTATCATCTTTCACAAAGGCCTTATAAGGCAAAGACCTAACTTCTTCTGCTACCTCTCATCCCCAAAGAAACCACGAGCAGATAAAATCCTTCTATTTAATATGATTTCCTGAATATTATTCTGGTTTTTGCTTGTTTGTTTTTAGTCAAGTGCTAAATGTCTTACCATGAAGTTGTAAACATTTAAGTACAACCACTGGTTAACAACCCTTTTAGATGTTAAAAATGGTCACTATTGTTAATGGCAGGCACTGGAAAAGGATTATGCTAAGGATTAAAAAAAAAAAAGTCTCCAATTTCATCTTAAAATTGAAAATTAAATGAGAAGTGCCAGGGAAGGAAAGGGAACACAGAGTTATGGTGGTGTTTGTGGAATATGTGCTAAAAAGCAGGTTTTTTCTTCTCTTACCTACAGGGAGGGGGCAGTTAAGAACTCTATTTAGGCATAGATTGAGTTGAACCTGGTGTCAAACAAACAAAATGCAGCTGAGAAGCATTAGAAAATTTAATGTTGCTGATTCTACAAGGTATCAGTAGAGCTTCCCCTGTCACTCTGGGCAATTTTCTGTGTTAGTTCTGGGAAGCCAGTTCCACAGGACAAGGTTATCACGGAGAACACCAATACCTGCCAGTGTTCTTGCTTACGTGGCAGAGAGCCAGCCTAGTGACACCCCGTCCACCTCATGCTGCAGCATCACACACCGGGATTACCAGCGCTGACAATCACCACCGTCCATCAACACTATGATATCTAAAGAGTGATCATATTGTGATGGGACAAGTCAGGACTGTGGCATCTAGTGTTTCATAAGCATGGAAAACTGTATGTCTCTGTGCAGGAGACAGGAGCTTCAGGCTATTGAGTGTTACAGGAATTACTTCTGGAGGCAGTTTAAACACAACACCACGAGGAATCAGCACACAGTGGCCTTCACAGCTTATGTATATGATGCACGTAAAGTACAAAAGAGTAAAATCCCTGCCATCTATGTTACTAGATGCTTTGAGGCACAGAAACAATTCTGAGAGGGGACACTGGGAGGAAACAGATTCAATATATTATATGTTTATCAATAAAGGTACATATTTGGACTCTATATAACCCAGAAAGAATGTTTTAAACCTACTGATTTCATCCATTGATGATGAGATATACCATTATTTTATATAACACTAAAGGAGGAAAAAGAGTGTCAATTAAACTACAGCCCATCAGTTGTATCTTTCAACAGTTTTTCAAAGATACAACCTAATTTGAAATGTTAAAATGTAAAAATTTGTGTATCTCAGAAATTATGAAATATGGTAAATAGTTTATTAGATTTCATGTTTTAAAAGAAAGCTTCACTTTCTTTTTGCAAAACCTCTAACCACGATATTTTTGGTTCTGTACAAAAATGTCAGAGACAAAATTTGCCACACTTTCACGAAAATTTTCCTTCTGCCTTTGAATTCCCCTCAGAGAGTTGAGTCTTTACAAAAATTCATAGATAAAATATAGATGTCAGCTCAACACAACCTTATTTAGCAAATTATCTACTAATTAAAATAAAATGTCAAGCTTTATCTAGCATCAGGAAAACATTAAGGCCAGAAAGAATAAAGCCAGGACCACATCCCAGTTTTCAAAGATTCGAAAGATCTTGAGGTTGTTTGGCCCAACGTTCCACCTAATACAGACTTTCTTCTAGAGAGACCTGAAGCAATCTCTATTTGCATTTTCTAGATTCTTTATACTTGAGGGAAAAAAATATTCCTGAACATTCTTGTCCTGGAAAAATAAATTGGATAATTTTTTAAAAGTTAAATTTTCCTCACTTTGGTACCAGAAAGATCTTGATTTCAGGCTTAATAGAGACAGTCATATAAACTCCTTCAAGAAGACAGGTTATGTTGGAAAATATGACACAAAGAGAGAAGTCAGTGGTCCTGGAAAGCCTGTTCTAGTTCCAGTATGGCTACTAACTGCTGAGACCTTGGCAGTCACTTGCAGTTTCTGGACCTACGTTTTTTACTCCCATGAAATCATTAACTGATTTCTAGAATTCTTTTAGGTATAAATTCCCCGACTCCATGAAAGTTGAGATGGAACACCCACTCCCAGATTAAAATATAGCACAAAGCAGATCAAATTTTGAAACACTCTCAATTTAGCTATATAATTTCTGCTAAAAATTATATATGTTGGCGTTTGAAAAAAAGGCCACAATGGCTTCTAAAAAAGTCTCCTTAATTAAGGGTAGCCCATAGGAGGCAAGAGTCTTGCTATTTTAAACCAGAAGGATTTAAGTATATTGTATTTAGGGAAAAATATAAGAAAACTTTTAGTTAAAAGATGCTTTGTTAAAGAAAGTTGCCTGTATTTTCTGTATAATGGGGGATAAGGAGTTGGGAAAGTATTAGAAGAGCTTGCTACCTTTATTCTCTAATTTGGGGGAGGGGGAGGGACACTGCACTCATCACGTGCCCAAGTCACATACATCTATTTTGTTTTATTCTTTACATATGCATCATTTAACTTGAAATGTAACTTTTCTTAAGAATATGATGTCTTTGTTTAATCTATGAAGTGTCTTCTCAAATGCTACTTATAGGTTTGAGAACACAGCTAGCAAGACAGTTTAACTGATGAGACAGATTTCTGATTGATAATGGCTTAAAATTGCTGACATCTTGAAATATTCTAAGCTATCTCAATGTAAAGTATACATGTCAAAAAAAGCTGAGTAAAAATTTAAAATAATAAGTGGATTTGTTATTTATGAAATTTTACTAATGTACTGCAAAGAAATCATTAGAAGTTAAAAAAATAATTGACTAGCTAATATCCTTAAAATCAGTTCTTTCAGGCACTCTGCTATCATCTCATGATGTAATTAAAGCAGAATTAAGCACAGAAAGGTGCTCTAAATAAATTTTTTTTAAAGTTCTGTCGATAGACATTATAGTCCAAGTGTGTGTGATTTGGAGACTCAAAGTTTTAATGTAATATATGAAGCATGTAATGCTAAAGGATTATAAATAAATTATGACTGCAAAGTAACATATATGATTTCTAAACAAATATATCAGCATTTGTATACCCAAAGAGTATTATCTTCTTCAAAGTAAACATCTATGTTGCCATTCTAAATATTTCTGGAACTTATTCATTTGCTCGACAAACACTGAAGGAATGATTATCGTGGGTCAGACACTATGCTAAATGGTGTGAAAACAAGGGGAAATAAGAGGTGGTCCCTATGCTCAGGAAGTTCATGTCCATTGAGGAAGCCAGTGATTCAAACAGAAAAACTGCTAAAAGCATGAGAGTGAAAACCACAAAAAGCGTGAGCCACTGTGGTACACAGAGGGCAGAGCCATAAACTCTGCCCGGGTGATGAGGAGAGACGGCGCTTGAGGATGTGACATACGACTCTGGTCTCAAAGGATGAGCAGGACTTGACCAAGAGAAGTAGGAAGACCAAACATAAAGGACAGTTAGGACAGACCTAGAATGCTGGAAGAATGAAAAACACACAGAGTTAACATGGTAGACTCTTCTGAGCATTCCCAGTGATGGGGACTCTTCGTCCTTTGGGCCAAGCAGACACTATGCAGAGTGACACTGGGAGAACAGATGGGTAGTCAGACTGCACAGTATCATTTCTGGTCAAAATTGCACAGGTGTGAAGGCAATTCCAAAGAGGGTCTCTAAATCTCTTAAACAATGAGAACATTGTTGGAATATGCTTAGAACCTGGTTTATATCCATTTACTGCTATATCCCTGGCACCTAACTACATACTTAGTGAAGGAACAAGCATTGTGATCCAAAAGACAAGATTCATTTGTATATAGTAACAACTGACATTTTATCATTTTTTCAAGGTGTTTTCCCATCATCATATATACAAACCATGAAATGTTAAAAAAAATCTTATTTCTTTATAATCATAATTCATTTTTTCTTATTTACTTCTCTTATTTTCTCCATCTCTTTGAAGATGCAGACTTAGTTTTACTCATCTTAGTATCCCTAACACTAGAAGTAACCTAACGGTAATAATAATAGTTAAGTTGTATATAGCATTTACTATGTGTCAGGAAATACACTAAATACATTATACACATTAATTCATTTCATCTTCACAAACTGTCAGGTAGATACCATGATCGTTCCCATGTAACAAGTGGGAAAACTGAGGCATTGAGAGGTTCAATAACATGACCAATAAAAAAGCTGGTTTATAACATAAACCTCTATGTTATACTGCTAATAAGCTCAGTGTCTGGCACATAGAATATGATCATTAGATGCTTGTTGAATGAATTCTCTCTCTTCGCAAATTACCACGACCAGGAAAAGAACATTTTTTTCCCTACCTAGCAATGGAAATTTCCACTTCACAGAGGCCAGGTCTGCTGGTCTAATATCATCCTTAATATGTGCATGCAAACCTGTTAGACCACTAATATAACAAATACAAAATCAAGATTTGGCAAGTGTTATAAAAACATGTTTAAATACCTTCTAGTTCACCAATTTTTTTGGCAAATACTTTCAGTTGTTTTTTCAGTTTCCGAACAGTCTTATCTTGTTTTTCAAGTTGTTCCATCAGATCCTAAAGATTAAAATGAGAAATATAATAGAAAAATCAAAATGGGCCTTTGAAAAGGCACAGAAGGAAAGCAGACACAAAATCACAGGAACAGCACTGTTAGTTTTACATAAAAGCTCCAAAAAAGGTCACTGGTGGAGCCACCACCTGGCTAAAACTGGCAGGCATGGGAAATGCAGCTACAAGAAAAGCCAAATGTTAAAATACACACTGCCATAAGATCCTTTACAGCGTGATGGAGAGCAGCCTCCCTGAGGAGTCTTTTCCAGTAGACTCCATGTGGGTAAAACAACTAAATGCTCAAAAAAAAATGTACTGCTTTTCTAGTGGAATGCTTTCTTTCAAGGGGGAAGAGGCAAAATAAATTTTGACAAATGCTCAACAAGTTCTGTGGGAAGTTTTAAGGATGGTTGAACTTAGGCTGGGGCTTTTGACAGACACCTGTGTGTAAGAAGCACTGTCTCCTTGAGACCCACCCTTTGGAGATGGTAAAATTAGTCCTATAACTTAAGAAATTTGGGGAATTAAAAGGTCAGTTGAAAAAATAACCATAGAGAAAGGATAAAGAGTGGCATGTGGCATAACATACCCATAAAATTTAACAGGTGATATAATTTTGCTTATAGAGAAAAAAGGGGCAAATCCAAATGCTTTATGCAAAAAAAAAAGAAAAAGAAAAAAAAAACAGTACATTCAAGGGAAGAGGTAAAAAAAGTCTGTGATGACTGGCTAGTTAATCAAGAATTCTCAAATCACAGGCATAGTTAAGTGATCAATAAGAAGAAAGTAAACAACAGCAGACTCAAAGCTTAGGAGAGAAGTCAATCAGTGCTATCTGTGGTTATTATTCAGGTTATGGTGAAGAAAAGCATTTACAAACACAGATACTCATTCCCTTTCCAGTTTAAGGCAGTGCAGATTTAGCTACTAGACCACTGATTCAAAGGGAACAGGTGCTAACATTTCAAAGTGTTCAGTTGTGTTTCTTGGATTGTACTTTATCTTTCAAATCACATTTTGCTTCCATCACACTGTAAGCCTAGTGTTAATAACAAATCCAACGTGACAATGGACGCAAGACACTGATAGAGGTGACACCACTGGCTATGAGACAGCTGTGGGAAGAAATAGGTTTCGTAAAGGTTTCTGAAGAGATTCCTGAGGAGGGGCGGGCAGCAGTGTGCTGTTCAGTAATAGAGGCTACAAGTAGCAAGGGAGACAACAGAAATGCACTCCGAGTTTACATACAATCATCCGCTTGTAAAGTGAAATCCGATATGATTGATACTTCTTAGGATCATCTGCATATAATTCCTCAAAATACTGAAAAAACAGGCACAATGGATATTTGTTTTTCTCTGTGTCTTTGAGGGGAATGCGACCTCTCAGCAAAATCAATTTAAAAATATTTAAAAACCCAAATAATGAAAGTATATATTCTCGAAAGGCTCTGCTTTGTCACCTGCCATTGCCTTCTGATCTTTCCAGTACAAATGATTCCAATTTTGTATGTATACATACATACACCTATACTTTCACATGCTCAGAGGACACAGGCTACGGCTCAGGCAGCATCATTTAGCAGGTAAACAGAGCAGTGGTCCATATTCCTCAGATAAAGCTGTTATTTCACTCTTCAGACCTGCTCACGAGTTGCTGTGTTTTTGTTCTGCTGCCAGCAGCAGTGACAAGGGCAAGAATGCAAATAAAACGAAAGCGAGAATCACGGCAAGGTGGCACTCTTGTCTGGAGTTGGAAAGGCTGGTGAGAAGCTGTGTGCCTTCGTGCCCTGAGAGGCAGCACGGGGGAGGCCTGTGGAGCATGCTCCCAAGGGGAGGGCGAAAGGCCATCTTCGTGTTTGTGTTGGGAGGCAAGTTGGTAAGAGGGTTACGCAGGGTAGAGTTTCTAAGAACACTAAGCCTAGGTCCACTGCTGTTTTACTATTCCGCTCAAGTGTTTCCTAAAGAATGCACAATTACGAATGAGAAACTCTATAATGGTTTTGAAAAGTGCATTATTCCCTACGCTTAAGTTTGAAACCATTCTCCAGAGGGAGGTATGAGAATCAGCTGACCTGTGGAGGCTTTTCTAAAACTCAGAGAAACTCATTAACTAGACTCTTCCCCTTAGAATTTGAGAGCTTGATTTATTTTTCTATTAACTATGAAAACCTGCCAAGAAAATCTATCCTGCAGGCAAGGTTGCAAAAGAAATGATTAATCAACTTAGTAAAAAAAACCTCTGGGAATCTGCCATCCAGAAGCATCTTGATTTCACGGTTTCACCTTGTATTTTAAGATAATCATTCATAAGCACAGAATTTATATACTGATCAATCATTATAATTTAGCATATTTATCAATTCTTAGGCATTCAAGCACTGTTAGTTCAATTTAAGCAATACTACACTTGAGAGTAATAAAATGACATTTGAAAAATATTCCATGATTCAGAACATTTTCCCCCCACGAATTAGTGATATTTCAGCCACTTTGGATAGAGTCCAACACCTGCTCTCATGTGCGTCTCCCATTCTCACAACACAGCCTCACATAGCAAGCTGTCCTCAGAGGAACAGTGAGAAGAATACTTTTAGGTTTTGTGTCTAATTAACATAAAAGATGATTGAAAAGGTGACACTAGAAAACAATTTGTAATGTAAATGATCACTAATGGAGTTATGGAGTGGTAATTCAGACTGTTAAATCTGCAGAGAAAATCCAAACTACTTTTATTAAAGGTCATTAAACCCTGAATAAAAAAAAAGACAGGTCACTACCAATTCTTAATAACTTGTCTCAAAACTAGGCTGACACTACAATATAGATTTTATATAGAAATGTAGAATTATAACTTTTCAATGACTTTAATTTAATAAATATATTTCTTAAACTTAAGTAGATTTAAAAATCTGTAATAAAAATTATTTTGTGACAGAAATATTTTAGAAAATATTTCTTGTAAGAGAAAGAAAGAGAAAAAAAGGAATAAGAAATAACTTGGACTCCATGCCAGCACTAAGAATCTAGCATGAAAAAAAAATCTCATTCATTGCACTTCTGTTAGAATAAAAAATGTATAAACTTGAATCCTGATGTCCCTGCACCCTGGCCTGGGGAGCTTTATCCAATGTCAACCAAAAGCCCCTGCTTGCTTCTGTCAACCACCTTCCCTGACCGTAACTTCAACCCACACCTGTCTGCTAGAGATGGAGGCAGGAATGGCCTTTGTGGCTGCCTGGGGTCCAAAGGTCAACAGAACTTGTCCCTAGTCTCTACTGTGACAACCACCTAACAAACCTCCTTGAAATGGCAGAGTTTGCAGCTGAAATGGAGAAAGCAGGTCACTTGAGTTCTCATGGATAGCAAAAGCCCAGCACACAGTCAGGGGCTATCCCTCAGACCCTCTAAGCTAGGTCTAAGAATGCTCAGACATGCCAGAGACTTCTGTCAGAAACACAACCTGTGCACGTGCCTTTTTCATTTCTACCAACAGAATCACAGTTTCCTTACTCTGTCTCTGCTAAAGAAAGAGGGTATCAAGTGTGAGGCAGTGAGTCTCTCCCAGCCAAAAAGGATGTGTTTGATTAAAAAGAAACTAGGACCCTGTTGGAGGGCCAGGCACTGCCTACTGAGGAATGCATGGACCTGGGCGCCTCTCCTTACCAAATTTTCGTTGGTCAGCCTGGTGATCTCGTGTTGCAGGCTGGCCTCAATGCGGGCCTCCGGGGGCAGCTGCAGGTTCTGGGCCAGCAGCTGCTGCTGCCGGTTGTTCTCCTCCTTCAGGCTCTGGATCTCCCCCCGCAGGGCTTCAGCCTCGTTCTCGTGGCTCCTCTTCTGTGACTGGAGCTGGGATTCCAGGAGCCTGAGGAGAAGCCACACAGGTTGAAAAGGGAGAGGACACCTGAGTCTCTGCTTGGTGGGTGTGAGGCTGTGTGCTCACTTGCAAGGGCAGGAAGAGTGGGGTATCTTTAGTGTCTGTGTAACCTCTGACTTCATTAAAGTCAAGAAGCTCAAACAAGGGCCAGCAACGGAAACAAGTGCTCTCACATTTGTGTCTTTCTGAATTGGACTCTGCTACAAATACAACATTTTCAAAGACACTAAGAAATAGAAAAGTTTAAGCTCTTTTGAAAAGTTTATAAGAAATGATGACTAAAATAATTGAAAGACATAGCTTTAATCTGGTGTACAACATTTACAAACTAGCATTTAAGTTGGCAAAGATAGTACTTTGTCACAGTAGAGGGCAAGATTACTAACTCCCAATCTAATTAAATATACTTGTAAGAATTTCAGTGTTACTAATTCCAGGCAGAGAGTATGACCAGGGTCCCACTTCTACTTTCTACTCTTATCTCTGAAGGACAGAAAGGCTGGAGTGTGACTCTGAAATATATACAGATTTTCCCAAATCCAGATCATTCTGGAATTTCATATACATGTATTTTAAATTTGTCATCTCCTCTCTCGCTCATAAACTTCCATATCAATAACAGAATCCTAACAAGACATGGTTTTAGAACAGAGATGTTATTAATAGGATAACAAAGTGGTTACTGCTTCTCTGAGCAAGCACACAAGTCAGCTGTGCATGTAAGTAGACCAGGGCATTGGTGGTCAGAATATCAGCACCCCCCATTTACCATGCACCCCCACTCCCACATTCACCTCTTTTCCAAATACAACACAAAGTTACAGTTAGGAATTAACTACCACGAAGAAAGAAATGATGTTCTTTTATCCTAAACCCCTTTATTATCAACTGCTGGGCAAAACTTGGTGATACCATCGCAAGTAAACTGTTAATAAAAGAATAAAAATATCTATCATAAAATTTCAAAGGAATCTGAACCAATAATGCCACAAAGTTAATAATGATGGCTTGTGATTAGAACAAACAAAGAAGAATAAGCGGGAGCCCCTAGAACAAATAGTTAAGAATTTTGAAAATGTAATCACTAACGTGGTATTTTTATGAGATTTTAAAGATACAAATATCCCTAGAGCAGGTGAGTGTCTGTGTTACGAAGCTGTTGTTTCAATTTTATTTGCTTTCCCCTAAACACATGTAATGTGTTGAGTTTAGGTAATTATTTTGAACGGCAGCAATGCAGGAGACCCTCCTGATGTGTGGTTTCTCACATGTGAATTTCACAAGAATCACACAGAAGGCCAAACTATGCACTCAACACTGCTGTTAGGCAGCATGGTACTACTATATGAGAACGCAGTCTCACTGCGACAGGTGCCTCCATCCTTTAGATTGGTCATTATTCCAAACAAGAAACCACTAAGTAATAGGTACTGATCTCTCCCACAGTAATTTGGGCTCTAGTTGTACGGTTTTGCCTTTTTTCCCAACTCCTAGTGAGAGATGCACAAGTTTTAGTGTGTGAAGGGAAGATCCTTCACTTATGGGCCGCAACTCCTACACTCACTATCAATCCATTTCAGCTTTAATTGTATCGCTTAGTGGAGAAGGTTTTTAAGAAGGTGTTGGCTGAATGTTCTAAGTTTTGCTAAACTTTGCCCAGGAAGACAATTAATGTAGAAGAAACACAGAAGTTAAAGTCAGGAAGGCACTGTTAGTAAGAGAAACAACAAATTAATAACATTCCATTTTGAGGAGACAAATATAACCTGTTGGCTTGTTTTAACCCTTCATAAACCAGCCACAGCTCTCCATCCTCATTCAACTCATGGCAATCCATAGCAGGCGATCTTCCATGCAAAAGGAACAACAATGCAAAACACAAAGGGATACAGGACGGTCATGAGATGATGATGGTCAAGAGCCACACATGGTATTCCAATACTTCATTAAGTCAGTGAGACTTTTTTTTATTAATTATAGATGACATAAAGACATTATCACAAAAATTATTTTTGGTTAATTTTTAAAAAAACAGGTAACATGTAACATCACGTGTCCATGGGTAGAAACTAAAACAAAATAATCAAGGAGGGGGAGGTACTTTTTCTGCAAAATAAGAAATAACTGAAAAGGTAAGAAAGAGATTCTGTTTTTAACACTTTATTCAGCTAGCAAAGTGATCTTACACGTCACATATTATATTAGAGACCAAGCATGACAATCACGCACATATAGAATGAAAACTTCAGTTACTGTCTTCATGGGGCAATCCTCACAATCCATTTCAAAATGAGTGAAGTTTTAAGTCTTCCAAGTAGAAATTTGTTTCCACTTAATAAATATCTGCTTTCCTATTTTTAAAACTGTCTTAAGAAATTCTTATAGGAGTAACTTATAAATAAGTATATGTCCAAAGTTCTCAGCTTTTATGACATGATGTTTAAAAAGATTTTTTTGTGTCAAAAATTAATGTTAAGATCTGGGGAAACTGCTTTTATATTAGAGATGTGACACATTTTATTAAAAGTATGTATAAATAATAAAAAATAATGACAAAGCCAATTACAGGTTTTTTTTCTACCTGGGGTATAAAAATAATATTTTGGAGTATTTGCCATCAGACACAGTCCTACATCCTTCCACATGTATGATTTCATTTAGTTCTCCTAGTAACCCACTGTGTATCATTTGCCACATTGCAAAGGGAGACACTGAGGCTTAGTCGTAAGATACCTGTGGAGGTAACACAGCTGACAAGTAGCAGAGCCCAGGGCTACCTGACTCCAGAGTCCAGGTTTTTACTCTTCCTACTAGACTTTTGTTGATATGTGTGTACATAAAGCACATGCCAGAGAATGCTCTTATGTTTACCATCTTCCCTTGGAGAGCTGATCCATTTTCATGGTCACAAATGGTCACACATGGTAATATTATATGCTGATGACCTCAAAATTTGTATCTCAGCCTATATACCTCTCCTATTCGAGATCTATATTTTTAACTGTCTATGGATTTCTCTCCTTAATATCTTCCTAGCTCCTTAAATTCATTATTTATAAATCTGCTGATTATCTCTACCCTGCACTTCCCCACACCGCAGACCCAGGATCATGAAATGGCATCACCACATCCAACCAAGTATCCACAGCAGACACTTGACAGCCACCCTCCATAACCCTATCCCTCGCCCACATGTCCAAGCCACAAGACTTACTGATCTCATCTTATGGATCTTATCTTTCAAAGTGTCCCCTTTCAATCTCAACTGCCACCAATCACGTCAAAGTCACTGTAATCAGTCATTTAATTACAGTAATTGCTTCCTAACTAGTCTTTATGCCTTCAATCTCGTTCTACTATAATCTGTTCTCTAACATAACAGCCAGGGCTAGCTTTCTAAAATTCCAGTATCATATCATTCTCCTCCTTAAAACATTTCAACAACTATGACTGTCACTGGGGATGTCCAAATTGTTTTGGCTCTCTCCCCAACAGCCTACAAACTCTGTGAAAGTAAGAACTGCATTTACTTTTCTTACTGCTATATTATAGGCATGTAATACATATCTGGTGATTGAATAGAAGAGTGGATGGGTAGACAGTGTAATATAGCTCTTTCTATTCTAACACTAACACTATCTTAGAAGATATAATTTATATCATAAATTAAAATTTAAGTTTAATCAAATATTTTTTAAGCATTTCTCCATTCTCACCCATAAAACATGATAAGTACCTTACATTTTGCATGGCAATATTCTTTAGTTTGTAAAGTAGTTCTGTATAGCAGCCCTGATACTCCACAGCAGGAGACTTAGACTGCACACCTGTAACACAAATCCCCAGAATCGTCTTTCTCTGTGATCATCATTGGCCATGTTCTCTTAAGCACATAGCCTGTAAGTTCAGAGTTAAAAGGCACAGAGCCTCTGCTGGGAAGTGGGGATGGTAGGAAGGCTGAAGGAATTGCAGAGATGAACCTTCACTCTGTGAAAATCTCAGTTACGGGGAAAGTCTTTAGTAAAGTTTCATCATTTAGTGGCTGTGCAAATCTTGCACCTTCAGTCAGACTACCCAAAGATCTTGGGTGCTAAGTGCCATCTGTAACTTCACTCGTGTTTGTGGTTAGTAAGATAAAACCAGAGTTAGGGTTTTCTCAAAATACCTTAGGAAATGTGACAAATACTTGGTCTTAAATATCAGACTCCCATCCAAGGGTATGTGGTACTCTTGTAGAATGATATGGCCAACACTGATCTGATTCCAGATACTGCCTCACTGCTCTCCACTCTAAATTTCAATTACTGAAAGCTAAAGTTGCCCCTACAAATCTTCACAAATAACCAACCATCCTGAACAACATATGAAAGTGACTACCCAAGACAATCCAACAGTGATCAGCTGGTTTTCCTCTCAAGGCTAAGAACCTAAATAATACAAAAATATAATCCCTTGATGTAAAGAACATTCCCCTTGACCCCTCTCATCAATAATGCTGCCTTAATATTGTAAATGAGATTTTAATGAGGAATATATTAGAAACCTTGAATTCCCTCTGAAGGTCAGATGATGTGTAACAAAGCAGTATATAAACACTTTGACTTACTACTGTACAAAAGACTGGCTTAAAGACAATGATATACAGGATTATGATTAAACCAAAATGAATGAAAAGGAAATGGACTTACCTGTTTGTTTCTTTCAAACCAATGTATGCTTGTGCTATTTCACCTTTATCTTTCATTTTTTGCACATCTTCCAAAAGTATTGTGGAATCTGTCATTGTATTCTGAAGGGGGAAATGACACATTTCCACATTAACAGTCAACTCAAAAGCTTCAGACCACACACAACATTGCTCTTTCCTCCAGAGTAGGGGATTTATGCATTCCACCAGAGTTCTTGGTTCCACCAGAGTACAGGCCTAGCCCCATGCAACTACAGAGGAGGGTCAGGCACAGGCAGTTAAGAGCAAGAGACACCTTCAGTCCCTCTCTTGAAAATCCCTATTGCTCTACTACAAAGGTGGTGAGATTCTAGAGCACCAGCATCCTGTAAATAAAATCAATGACGGGCTGCATTTTACATTATGTGAAATATATATATACATATATTCCATTAAATAGCTCTTTTGTGTCCTTGCCTGATAATTGTTCTAATGCTATATAATAATATAAATATTTCAAAGTGTATATATAAAGTATATGTATACTTATTAATACATAAAAATATAAATAATTTCCAAGTATATATAAAGTATTAGAACAATAGGTAAAAACACCAAGCAACACTGAATGAACAAAGAACAAAACTATTCTTTCTACTACTTGCCATCTAGTTATAATAAAATAAATGCCCCAGTAAAACACTGTAAAGTTTGACATAAAGCTCATCTTTCCATTAAAAGCTCAGTACAAAAAAGGTAGATGATATGCTTTAGTAAAATTAGAAGTTTTTTCTCACATATTTAAATATATATAAACGGGAAGGATTTAGCTCCTTGTAAATATCTACCATCTGCTGTTATTTAGCTAACTCTTCTTCCGTCTGTTATAGCATGGTACATAAGTCTTTGAAATACAGATCTGGCAGGTCAGCATTACTAATGATTTTGTATAAAAAGTACTTTTCTGCCAACATTTTTACTTCCTTTTTTATTTTTCCTTTTTGGTCTAATCTGTCTGACAACCAATGTAATTTCCACATCTTGCTTCTACTCAGCTACTCTCTGTCTCTCCTAAATCAGGACAAGAATAGACTTAGAACTACTGCTCTATAGCTTCTAGAGAATAATACACTTTAGAACCCAGGGGCCCATTTTATTTGTCTAAATAGTATATGTCTGATCCATTAGTCAATGTCTGCTCTAAAGCCAGGTCTCACAATGAAGAGGACTTAATAGAATACATTTCAAATACCATGATCTTAGAGACCAGTTCTGAGATAAGTGCAAGACCAGATCTTGATAAGAAACATACTTCAAAAAAAAATCCCATTTTTCTAATGCTGTCTTTTTATAAGTTTATAAATGTATTCTCAGAGAAGGCCAAATCTAATTTGATAAGAGCTTTAACAAGAGCTTATGTTTTACTGAATTTTAAAAATCCTTCCCATAAACACCACAGAGAGCATTTTTAAAGCTATTATTTCTAAATATTTTAGTATATACTTCATAGAAAACTTTTTTGTCTTTCCCTGAAAGACAGAAAATTTTTCTACTCTACAAAGGGCCATACTCAGATTTTTTACATTTAAGTAATAACTCTCAAAGATCTAATCCCTGTACTAAATAATACTATATGTATTCTTTGATACCTAAACACCTATATGATGTGGTGGTGAACTTTCAGTAAATTAGGTAACTTTGTCCTATTAACCAATCTAAAGGGAAGATAAGCTTCTTGATAGGTGCTTTCCCGGTAGTAAGCCGTCAGTCCTTCCCTTGGCTGGTCCATCTTAGCTAAGAATTGGTGGCTGGAGCATGGGATCAGACTTGGACCACCAGCATTAGGAAATTCCTGACTCAGTGCTCAAAGTTTGTCTCCCCCTAAGCTAATGACCAGAAGTTTGGAAAGGGTTGCATCATGTAGGAAAATCCTACCCTTCCCAGGAAGGGTGTACTCCATTCCTGAGGCTCTTCTCACTGTTGGCCAACAAATCCAGAGTTTCTAGACAACTGTGGGACAGACTGAGCTCTTAGGTGTGCCACAAGTTGAATCCCATCCCAGGCCCCCATGCTTGTGGGTGGCCTACCATAACTACTCTAGTGAGTGAAAGAGCTGACTCTGAATTAGAAGCCATGGAGACCTCTCTGTGGTCCAGACTGGAGCCTACTATATCTATTATTTTTTCCATTGACTTCTCACACAGGGAAGGGTCAAATAGGAAATTAATTTGTAAATATCAAAACAGACTTGGTGGCCAGAAGCATCAATTGCATATATTGGGGAAATAAAATTTAGGATTAAATCTTTATTAAAAATTTTTAATTTTATAATTACCTTGTCATCCTGAAAAATCACAAGCCAGCAAGCACAAAAAATAAATGGAGAAAACAATAAACCCTTAGTTCCATAAATAAACCCCATCATTGAGCACCATCTTAACAGAGCAAAGCTAACTGTAAAATAAACCCATGAGTTGTTTCTCCTAAAACCAACTCTGTAAATAAATTAGTATTCATGGAACTGGCATGAGGTAGATATTAGTATATGTTTACGTGACAGTTCTTAATTCTCAGGAAAAAGTGCTTGAAATTCTTTTTGAGTTGTTTTGGTTTTTCTAATTATAAGGCATTTGTGAGTATGTGAGAAAATGACCCTCCTGTTAATGTATATGTGTGAAATGATGAGTCTGACTGGAAACTGAATGGAACAGACAACCATGGGTTTGAAAAGTCTCTATGTGTGTCACAGGCATATTTCTAAGCAAAGAAGAAGCTGCTGCCATGTGCAGGCTGCGAAGTGGAGAGCAGGGGCCTGAGAGCTGGAGACAGGGCCATCCCATTAGGGGCTAGCGAGCAGTCATGAGCTGGGTAAGGGAGGGTGTGTGATACCATAACTATATGCTCTGTAAGCT
This sequence comes from Cryptoprocta ferox, assembly GCA_028646485.1. Lineage (NCBI taxonomy): Eukaryota > Metazoa > Chordata > Mammalia > Carnivora > Eupleridae > Cryptoprocta > Cryptoprocta ferox. The sequence continues at coordinate 89,398,851 of CM053560.1, forward strand.
AGGTTGTTTTCATGACCTTTGGTTCATTTTTCTTTTCCTTTCCCTTAACTTTTACTAAAGTTTCTTGTGAGAGTCCCACTTTGTCACCACAGAACTAGAGAGAGGAACTGTGATTTTGGATTCTGCTCCAGCTAGTGTGCAGAGAGAGACCTGTATCTCAAGTCCCAACGACAGTGGTATAGTCATGGGAACCAAACTGACACAAACTCAGGGAAGGTGAGACGTATAGGGCCAGGTCAAAGGAAAGATTCCCCTGCCAGGATCTTCTCATTTCAGACTGAATGGGCTTGTGATTTGTTTTAAAATAAGAAAGCCCATTTCTTTATACAACTCCATTTATTGCTGATTTAGTCACAAATCCTTGTTTTGAGAATTTGATATTTTCTGGATCAGCGTTGATCTCAGGTATGACCTGCCTTTCTCAAATCCAAATGTTACGTGCCAGAGTCAGAATTTTAACCACATGCAGAACTACTATTACTCTAAGATCTTCCAGTTCATTTACATCATAGTCATTTTTTATTATATGGTATGTTGCAGCTGGAGTACTTGATTGTCTAATTCTTGGTAACATTTTGTTTGCCAAGAATGGGCAGGGACACAAGCTAGGTTTTAAGATGATTACCCAGAGTCCCTCTGATGGCAAATGACAAAAAGACCCATATTTCACCGACACATGACAGCACTGGGTTTCAAATTACCTGAGGCTTCACAGGAAGGACTTTGAAGGGCCATGTATACCCTCTGGCATGGGTCCTTTCTGTGGAATTGATCCACATTGCTCCTCTCACCTGCCCCCCAGCCGCTGCCCCCCAGCTCACCCTATTAGACAGAACTCCCTGAAGTGAGCAGAAATCATTTCCATGGAACTTCTACTCACTGATCTCATTCCTAACCCTTTTATATGTTATCTTTCCAGTTAAATGGGCTACTTCCAATAAGTAATTTTAAAGTCATATGTAATACCTTCCCACAGCAAGACAATTTATGGATTTTTGGATTTCACAAGCCTGAAATCAAGAGTCACATGCTCTTCTGAGCCAGCCAGGCACCCCAAATTTTACTTTTGATCAAAATTTATCATGGCGAGATTACTACTTCAAGATTAATTTTAAAAGTCCTTTGCTTATGAGTGAGAAACGAAACTTGAAAGATCATTTGGAATTTCATTTATTTTTTGCTCACTTTAATTGGCATTTGCAACAGTTTTAAAGCAACTTTTAGATTTTTTTTAAAAATGACAATATCCTTTAGATTAAATGCTAATTACACTAAAAATGTTCCTAAGTGTTTGCTTCGTTATAAACTGGAGGAAAAAGAAAGAAAGAGGCTTGTCCCCAGACATCCACTTTGGTCACTTGGTCATGCTTACCTTGGGTTGGATGGCCTCCTTCTGGCTCACCAGCTGAGATCTCAAGATGAGGACTTCTTCCTTGCGGACATCGAGTTCCTCACTCACAGAGGTCAGTTGCTCCATGAGGACACGGTAGGCTGGTGCACCTGGAGCAGTCACCTCTGGAGCACTTTTCTCACTAAGTGCCTTGCGTAACTCGTTTAGCTCATTTTTCAGTTTTTTGTTTTCTGATTCGAGCTCTTGGCGCTGTATGAAGAGACAAAGAATAGTTCATCGCTGTTATCCTCAACTTTACACTGGAATTCTCTCTTCCCCCAAGATGGCAGAATTGTGCTAGAAAAGATTATAGAGCTACCCTAGTGAATGGCTTCCCAGGCTCTACTGGGAACTCTGTTCTGCAAATTAAGAAAGCTGACATCAAGTGGAATTGAGCAAGGTGAATGGTAGTTTGCTTCATCAACCTAAATTCCAGAGTCACATTTATTCCAGGTCTGCCTAGTGTGTGTTCAGAGGCCTGGAGAGACTATGGGGTCCCAAGGGGTGAGCTTAGCCCTGACCTCTTAGAACCCAGGTTTTGTTTGCAGGTAAATATAAGGGCAGGTATGAGGGCTCAGCTGGTCAGGTTATTTCCAATGAATTGGGGCCTGGTGGGCTGAGCTGAGGACTGGGGACACAGGACACGGGACACGGGGTGGTGGGAGCCTAGGGCTGCAGTGGGAGTGTGCCTGCAGGAAGTGGGCAGGCTCTGTTCCAGAGACAGGGCTGGGCTCCCGCAGCTGGGCCTTGACCTGGGACTTTATCATATTTGGGCGAGTGCCACAGAGCCTTCAGGGGCCTGGGCTGTCCCTGCTCCTTTGTGCTCCTGCTCATGGAAGGTTCAGATGAACAGAACCCTGAAATCTTAAGTAGCATCCTTTTATTTCCTTTGTAAAGCAGAATGGAAAGACCACTGAAATCTTAGACTTTCAACTTCTAATAAAAAAAATTAACACTTAAACTAACAAAATTCCATTCAGTATTTTAATGACAACAAACAGTGTATTTTTCAAACTTTGTTGACATGTGTGTGACAGGCTTGTGAAGTTGCTGACAGAAGTCCTGGGCAGTGGAGGAAAGGATGGGTAACCTCTTCCTTCTGTCATCCAGATGGCCATACGCATCCTTTACCCCCTCCAGGCTTTCACATACTGCTAGCCAACCCCACGCTACCAGTTAGCACTGCCCTCTACACACACCACTCAAACATTGGCAATGGGAGCCCAGAGTAGAGTTCTGACACTAAAATACAAATGTCTCGGGATACTGGCTGGGAAAGAGTAAAGCAGACAAGTACTTGAAAGCACCATGCTGCCTTGTTTAGCACATTACATAAGCCTTATGATAGTGGAAGTGAGACACTTCTGTGTGTAAAAAATAAAATATTTTACTGTTTCTTCCAGAGAAGCCACCTTGGGTTCGTAGTACCATATCAAACCTGTCAACATGTTATAATAAAACAATTTATAGTCTTTTTTCTTCTAGTACAGAATATATAATGCTTTCTTTCATGAAATAATCTATTCTTAAGTGAAAATGAATGAGCCTTCCTATCCCCAGTCTCCCGTCACCTGGTAATCAGATTCATATTGCTCCTTTCTGCAACAGAAAATATGAATGTCTCTACCTGGACACTAAGCTCCGATGCTGTATTTCCCAAACTTTACAGTTGCATCAGAATCACCTGGAGAACAGATTGCATGGCCTTACCCCCACGGTTTCTGATTCAAAAGGTCTGGTGTGAGATCCATAAACATGCATCTTCAACAAGTAACCAGGTGATGTTGATGCTGCTGGCCCAGGGAACACATTTTGAGAAACAGGAAGCTAATCCCTGGGGACTTTGTGATCTGGGCTTCATTTTTAACATACTACAAAGAATGTCTTTATTTGTCCATTTTTGTGTAATCTGGAGATGACAGTCCTACATTCCATGGGCCTGTGCCATCCCATCCCATCTGATCCTTGTCTTATATGGCCCATATTGTGAGTTAGTCCTCTAGACAAAGGGTACAAAAGGCAAAAGAGAGTCAAAATAATAGAGATGACTCTTTGCTGCCACACTTTTCTCTCTCTGCAAACTTAAGTACTATCATCAGTACTGGCATTGAAGGAGCAATAGATTTATTCATGTTATAATTTAGAAAGGGCAGAAGGGTTCTCCAGGGTATTTTAAAACACTACATTTTTTTGGTAAGAACTAATTTTCAAACAAATGATGACTGGAACCTAAGGTGTTCAGAAAGTTTCCTACTGTCTGGAGACCTAGATTCAAGATCAGACTCTATTCACCTGATAGTGTATCTCTTAACTGTTCTATGCATCCTTTAAAAAGGAAATATCTTATCTGAGAAGTTGTGACAATGACTGAAAAATGTGTAAGAAAAACTTTTCAAACTGGAAAGCAAATACGAGGTATTATCAGTCAAGGATTTTATTAAAGGTCAGTGGAAGAATTCTAACTGCCTTCAAGGGGAGGGCTGCTAAAAGAACTGTGGGCTGGGCAGGGATTCTCCACACCTAGATGTGCAGGATTAAAAAGAAGTAGTAGCCAGCAGTTCTGGGCTGTGGGAAGTTGCAAATCTACAGAGGACAGGTCCTACTCATGTAAATTATGGTCCACATCCCAGTATTAAGAAATAATATATCAGGACCAGACTTGAAGTAATATTACTAAAAAAAAAAAATGATGTAAAAATCCTCATGACAGTTTAGGGAGACCCTAGGAAATATTTAAAATAATGTGTTTCCTTATGCTATTTTGTGGCTTTTCTAGTTCTTAGCTTTGGTCATAATCATAAACTTTAATATAGTTTTCTAGCTATTCTAGAATTCACAAAAAGAGAAAACAGTAAAAAATAAACATAGGCAGAAAATGTCTGAGAAAGAGAAATTTAAGACTCATAATCTGATAAATAACCTAGAAAAATTTTTAAAGCTGGGGGTGTTTTGATAGCTGATAGTCTGATACCCCAAACTTCACAGGGCTGACAAGGTTCTGATTCTGGAAAGCAAAGGAAGGAGCTGAGTGAAGCAAAAACTACCCTGATTTTAATTCAATTTAATTTAATTTAACTAATTTTAATTAATTAAAGTAAACTCTATGCCCACCATGGGGCTCTAACTTATGACCCTGAGATCAAGAGTCCTATGCTTTGCCGACTAAGCGAGCCAGGCTCTCCAAGTACAACCCCTCCTTTATCAAGGAATGGGGTCCTGTTTGTTTGTTTGTTTTAAATCTCAACTCTTGGGTTACCCAAGATGCTCTGTATTTTAAGAACTCCTGTTCCTTCTTAATCAGAGCCTTTTCTTTGTGTTCAACTGCTCTGGGAAACACAGTGCCTGAAAGATAGACATTGTTTTTAATCATTAAGAAGACAGTTCTTTACCTTCATTTCCTCCTCCCAACAGTTTCTAAAAAATAAAACAGAATATGTTTCTACTGTAATACCTAGCAAACTAATATCTAGCTATCTTTCTCTACAAATACATAGTTTCAATGGGGTTTGGTGGTTAGAGTACAGAATTTGGAACCACAGATACCCATGTTCAAATCCTGTTCCCGTTGGTTTCTAGTGGGGTGATCTTAGGGAAGTTATTTATATCTCTTAGCCTCAATTTCCTCATCTGTAAAATGGGAACTAAAATAACTCGCAGGATTATTGTAAGAATTAGAGCCAATATGTACTTTAATATGTAAAGTATAACATGTACTTTACATATTAGCTTTAAGATTATTGTAAGAATTAGAGGATTATTGTAAGAATTAGAGCTAATATGTAAATTACAGGCATTTAATAATGATGATGATAATGATAGCAACCAACAGTTGCTGGGTACTTACTATATGTTGGGCACTATTCTAAGCAGTTTACATGGATTACTTCATATAATCTTCATGACAGTCTTATAAATACTGCCATTATCTCCATTTTATAGAGGAGAAAACTGAGGCACAGAAAAGATACATCACTTATACACAGCCATATAGTGGCAGATCTGGCATTTGAACCCACGCAGTCTGACACTAGAATCCATGCTGTTACTGCCTTCTATAGCCTCAAATGGTAGCTACTGCTCCTGTTCTGCTTAGACTCAACTCTAGCTTATGTGAAACAGAATCTACAAAAAGAAGCAACACAAAGCTAGAAGTAACGCCTGAATAAGGCTGAAGCTAGGACTTCTGGTGCCCTTAAGGACATTCTCTAACAAAACCAGAAGCTCTGAGCAGATTACTTGCCAAAACAAGATATTCAAAGCCTTGAGCAGAAACTTCCCATTACCTTGAGTGACTCATATTCCAGTTCTGCGCCTCTAATTTGTGGTCTTTCTTCTTCCTAGGGAAAATGTAAAGTTAAAAACTTTATAAATAAGTAGTTATATTTTAATTGTCACATTTTTACCGAGAATATTTCCTTGCTCCACAGAAAATAGTGAGGAGAGTTGAGCCCTCACTACATGAACCAAATTCTGCTTGGATAAAGTACTTCTGGGCTGAGTTTCCATTAAAGAAGAGATTGCAGAATTGCACAGAAAGTCCCAGACTCAGAGCTCAATTTGCCCTTGGCCCTGGGCTGGGGGAACACTGCACACCTTTGCCTTGCTGCGAACAACCTGCTCCTCCTTGCGGTCCAGCTCATCCTGCATCACCTGCTTCTCCTGCTCCAGCTCTGTGACCCGCTTCTGGAGCTTGAGGAACAATGACATGTCCAGAGGTACCTTCTTCTCACTTGGCTCCTAAACCCCAGAAATCATAAGATGGTCAAGATGATCCAGAAGATGTACAAGCCAATAAGAAAATAATGAACAGTCCAATAAAAAAAGGGCAAACTTACAGAAGAAATATAGATGGTCAAAGAGTATATGAATAACATGTTCAACCTAGCTAATGAATAGAGAAATGCAAACTACTTTCCCCCGTCAGATTGGCAAAGACTAGAAAGGTTGAGAATGCCATGTCTGTTAGTTATAGTATCTTATATAATACTGGTGGAAGTATAAGTAGGCCTTTTAAAAGGGCAAGGTAACCACACTTAATAAAATTGAAATGTGTATACCCTTTAACTTAGCAATATATGTTTAAAAATTTATCCTACAAAGATGCTTACACGAGTGCACAAAAATATATGAAAAAAGATGTTCATTGCAGCATTTTTTTGTAATTGTAAAAAATGAAAAAAAAACCCTGAATGTCAACAGAAGACTTGTTTAAATCACAGTATAACCAAACTATAAAATATTTTATAGCTGTTAAAAAAATGAAATAGATATACTAGAGTGGATAAATATGTCCTAGATCAAAGTATTAAGTGAAATACACAAGTTGCAGGGCAGTATTTATATTATGATTTTATTTTTGTTAAACAAACAAATGAATGTGACTTTTAAATATATCTAGCACATAGCATACAATAATCTAAAAGTTCATCAATGGTTATCTTGGAGAGTGAGAGGTACTATGGGAAAGTTTTATTTTCTACTTTACACATTTCTATATTGGAATTGTTTATAATGAGCATGGACTGCTTTTCTACTCAGGAAAAATGACTTTTGAAAAGATGCAGTACAAGCATAAATATATTGAGATCAGAGAAAAGTGAAAAACCAAAACATATAAAGCCCTTAAAAAAGTGAAACATAACCTAGTAGCATTTGAGAAGTACATCAATTGGTTCTAAAACAGAATCAGAGTGAAAACTACTATGTGTAAATAAAGACACATTAAAGCTTAGCAAAGGGAATGAGTTACCACCAAAGGAAAAGAGTTCTGGGGTGCCTGGGTGGCTCAGTCGGTTAACTGACTTCAGCCCGGGTCATGATCTCACAGTTCATGGGTTCAAGCCCTGCATCAGGCTCTGTGCTGACAGCTCAGAGCCTGGAGCCTGCTTCAGATTCTGTGTCTCCCTCTCTCTTTATTCCTCCCCTACTCTCCCTACTCTCGCTCTCTCTCGCTCTCTCTCTCTCAAAAATAAATATTTTTAAAAAATTTAAAAATTTTAAAAAAAGAATAAAAAAAAGGGAAAGAGTTCTGAGTGTGCCATAGGTATTTTTCCTTGTTTACTTCAGGTTTGAATTTTTAATGGGATAAGAAGAGAAAGAATTGTGTTATTAGATTTAATGGAGAGGATAAAGAGTCTTTTTTAGAAAGAGAGAACAGTAACAATAACTTAATTAAATGGTCAAAGTGTAATTCTTAACTGATTAGTAAATCTTATATTTCAAATTGTCAATTAAAAATTTTTTTTTCTGATGGAAAAGCAAAATAAGCTTATATAGAAAGCTTAGGAAATAAGTACAAAGAAGAAAAATATCACATATCCAGAGAAAACCTACAATTTTTGTCTAATCTTTTTTCTATAAGATTTACTTGGAATATTTACATTCTAATTTTGTATTGCCTTTTAAGTGTAGCATTGTATCACAAATGTTTTTCAAATTTACAATGTGGTACTTGAATCCATAGTTTTTAATAGCTATACTGACATGTGCACCATCATTTGCTTATCTCTTACCTTACTGATGAGCATTGAAATTGTTTCTAATTGTTTGCTATTGAAATATACAAAAATAAATATCCTAGTACATAAATACCCAAATATTAATGTTTTAAAGTCGCCTAACTTGGTTGGACCAGTTTACACTTCTATCAAGAAACCACCACCTTGAACAACGATGACTGTTATGATCAAAAAAAAAAAAGGCTGAATTGATAAACCAAAAGTGGTATTTAATTGTAGTTTTAATTTACATTTCTTTGCCTTTTGATGAGGTTGAATAATTTTTATATTCATTAGCTATCATTTTGGTCTCTCGTGAATTCTTAGTAGTGTCAAAATCAGTGTTATTCCAGTTGTAAATAAACACCTAAGAATAATTAATTAAACTAAGAAGTAAGGCATTTATATGTAGGCTATCAAGGTCATTTACCCACAAACTAGTTAGACCTGGACTTCTGCTTACTGTCCACACTCTTGCAATGTTAATGTTCAACAGTAAGAAAAAGTTTAGGTATATAGTATTCAACATTAAGTTTGTCCTGACTTAGCAGAACAGACATAACATCCCACCTGAACATGAAATTATTATAGACTTTTATTCATATAAAAACTCATTTCTATACATCCCATAAATACTTGAATTTTAGCTTATTTACAGTGTAAAAATTCCATTCATGTGTTTTTAATGTTTGTTCACCTATTAATGACATATGTGTCCCTGAAATTTTTAATTACGTAATCTTTTTTTACACTATAATAGAAGACTTCACCTCACAATGAGTAGAATATTTCATTGTACTTCAAATGTCATCATTTGGGAATCATGCCTCTCAGCCTTGAATGGGCATTTTCATTTAAAAGGAATCTTCTTGGGGCACTTGTGTGGCTTAGTCAGTTGGGCATCCAACTTTAGCTCAGGTCATGATCTCACAGTTCATGGGTTCAAGCCCTGCATCGGGCTCTGTGCTGACAGCTCAGAGCCTGGAGCCTGCTTCAGATTCTGTGTCTCACTCTCTCTCTGCCACCACCCCCCTCACTCATGTGTGCTCTCTTTCTCTCTCTAAAAAAATAATGCTAAGCGAAATAAGTCAGTCAGACAAAGACAAGTATCATATGACTTCACTCATATGAGGACTTTAAGATACAAAACCGATGAACATAAGGGAAGGGAAGCAAAAATAATATAAAAACAGGGAGGGAGACAAACATAAGAGACTCTTAAGTATAGAGAAAAAACAGAGGGTTACTAGAGGGGTGATGGGAGGGGGGATGGGCTAAATGGGTAAGGGGCATTAAGGAATCTACTCCTGAAATCATTGTTGCACTACATGCTAACTTGGATGTAAATTAAAACATAAAAATTAATAAATAAACAAAAAATAAAAAATAAACAAAAAAACAAAAAAGTAAAAGGAATCTTATTAAAATGGGATGGGGTAACTCTTTAGATATTAGCAAATACTACATAAAGGATTAGTTGATTGCTAGAGAAAAGCAAAATTCAATAGACAGGAATATTAAAGGAAATGGAAGAACACAAAAATTAACATTTGACACTGCCAAACTGCTTGAGGCATAATGACTGGTAATTATTTAGGAGTGCTCCACGTGGTGTCCAATCTTATCCCTAATGACACATCTAGTCAGAGATACCATTTGTCTTCTCTATACCACATGAGCAAGAAGATTGGGCCATCTGGCTCAGAGATGTTTCTGGGGTTTTGCTTTGCTTTCCTTCCTCAGAAAGGACATTGTCGTCCAAGGCTTTTCTGAGAGAGTGAAGCTTTGAAACTGACCTAAAAAACAACGGTCTCTCATCTGAGGAAAATCAGGAAGACAAGAGAATTTATTCATAAAATTACCACGGTAGGTCTGCAGTCATTCTGGAATTATTGCTAATAGCTAAAAAAGTTATGGTGACCCTTTCCCTGGGTTTGACATGTGTGAGGAAGCTCAAGGGTAGAAGCAGAACTGGGATAATGAGTCAATGGCTACTAAGAAAAGAGAAGCAAAGTTTCCAAGAGAATGCAACCCCCGACCATGAAGACGCACACGTAGGAGGGCTGCACAGAAGTGGAGCTGAGGTGGGTTCTCCAGAGGGAAACAGCAGTGGAGGTGACACCCTGACTTGTGAAATACAAATCACAGGTTTGGCAAAGACAGACATTAATTCTTTTTCACATCAAATAAAAAAATAAATTCATAAGCAAGAGTTGGCCCATTATTTTCCTGGCATCAGATTGTAAAAGAGAATACTACACATACTACTAAGCTCTCCTTGTCTTTGTTAGGGGCAATTTATAAAGCTGGCCATTACAGAGGTATATGCAGGAAGAAACACAAACCTGGAAGTCAAAAGTAATCAGAAGTGCAAATTTACAGCTATAGTCTTAGTCTGATATTTCCCTCCTACTCAACTTCCCTTGGTGATAATCAATCACTCTCTTCTATTACCAGTTTTACCGATCTCTTATTTTGTTAAGTTTATTCATTTATTCTGAGAGAAGGAAAGAGAGCACACAAGCGAGGGAGGAGCAGATAGAGAGGGGGAGAGAGAGAAGGCTCCGCACTGACCGCACAGAGCTCAATGGAGGACTCAAGCCCACAAACCATGTGTGGAATCATGACCTAAGCTGAAATCGAGTCGGACCCTCAATGAACTGAGCTACCCAAGTACCCCCAAATTTCAAGCCTTTGGATCCTGACCATACCTAATCAAAATTGTAGGATATTCACTGGAAGCCTGTTTATTAGAACAAAAACATGGATTTATCGAACACTTACTATGTATCAAACATTATTACAAGTGTTTTCTAAGAATTATCTGAATCTTCAACTTACTATGAAGTAACATAATAATAGCATATCAATTCACAGATGAGGAAACTAAGGAACAGAAAGACTGAGGGTAAGGTTATGGACTAAGTCCCAGGGAGGAGAGTTAGTGTAGTCTGTCCAATGGTCAAGATAGCCCTTCTAACCAGAGCCAGCTACATTTTAAATGCATGCACTTAGTCACAAGGAACAAGATAACTAGTTCAGTGAAAAGCCTTTCCTATTATTGAGAGAAGATTTCCAGATGCATGACCTACTGCTGATGGTCAGTGCATGTGAAAGACAATACATAATATTCCAGATCTGTCTATGATTTCTGGAGCACAATTCATATTTTATTCAAAAGAGAGGGGCAATGCACTAAATCCCACTTTTTTTTTTTTTAAAGCTCAGCAACTTTTTTTTTTTTTTTAACATTTATTTATTTTGAGAGACAGAGAAAGATCATGAGCAGGGGAGAGGCAGAGAGAGAGGGACATACAGAATCGGAAGCAGGCTCCAGGCTCTGAGCTGCCAGCACAGAGCCCGATGCGGGGCTCGAACCCACGAACTGTGAGATCATGACCTGAGCTGAAGTCGGACGCTCAACCGACTGAGCCACCCAGGTGCCCCTAAATCCCACTTTAAAATCACTCTTTTTAAAATTTATTTTTACTCTTTGAGTGAGTGAGAGAGAGCGAGAGAGCGAGGACATGCACTCAAGTCAGGGAAGGGAAGAAGAAGAGAGTGGGCTCCGCGCTCAGCTCACTACCGTGAGATCACGATCTGACCAGTAATTAAGAGTCGGATGCTTAACCGACTGAGCCATCCAGGTGCCCCTAAAATAACTCTTATTTGAGAAAAGGAATTAGAAACAAAAAGGTTACCCCTCTCCTCAAATATGTAAGAATTTGGACAAAACTTGAAGAGTAGAGACTCTGACAAAAACCATTACTATTAAAAATTAGGTAAACCACAGAAGAGTTTTGAGTTTACAAAGATAATGTCCTCGGGGAGCCTGGGTGGTTCAGTCGGTTGAGCGCTGACTTCAGCTCAGGTCATGATCTCATGGCTCATGGGTTTGAGCCCTGCATCCGGCTTTGTGGTGACAGCTCAGAGCCTGGAGCCTGCTTTGGATTCTGTGCCTCCCTCTCTCTCTCTCTCTCTCTCTGCCCCTCCCCCGCTCATGCTCTGTCTCAAAAATAAACATTTAAAAATTTTTTTAAAAAAACCATAATGTCCTCAAGCAAAACTATCAATAAATGCCTCTTGGCCCTGAGTTTAATACAAAATAATGTGCAGCGAAAACACCCTTTTTGTTGTGGCTTTCCCCCTCCCTTGCGGGAGCTGCTCAAGTGGTATTACACTGAACCAGCAGTTTGTAAACATACTTCCCTCAGACTGCTGGAAACGAGTATTCCCTTTAAGACCAACTGGATGCAATCCTAAAACCTTCACATCCACTAGAGGCACAGAGGCTGTAATTTTGAAATCGTCAAAGTCTAACTTTGTGGTGGTCTCCAAAGATAGCTACCAATGATTCCTCCCAACACAAGTATCTTTTTTCCTCTCAAGAGATGAAGCCTAGGGGCGCCTGGGTGGCTCAGTCGGTTAAGCACCCGACTTCGGCTCAGGTCATGATCTCACGGTTCATTGGTTCGAGCCCCGCGTCAGGCTCTGTGCTGACAGCTAGCTCAGAGCTTGGAGCCTGTCTTCGGATTCTGTGTCTCCCTCTCTCTCAGACCCTCCCCTGCTCACGCTGTCTCTCTCTCTCTCAAAAAATAAATAAAAACATTAAAAAATTATTTAAAAAAAAAGAGATGAAGTCTAGGGCATCTGGGTGGCTCAATCAGTTAAGCATCCAACTCTTGATTTCGGCTCAGGTCATGATCCCAGGGTCATGGGATCCCACACTGAACATGGAAGCTGTTTAAGATTCTCTCTCTCTCTCTCTCTCTCTCCCTGTGCCCCTGCCCCGTCAAGCGCTCTCTAAAATTAAAAAAATAAATAAAGTTTAAAAAAATAAAAAGAGATGAAGTTTATTCTCCTTCTCCTGAGCCTGGGCTGGCCTTGTAATTTGCTATGACCATACAGTGTGGCAAAATTGACATTATGCTGGTTCTGGGCCTGGCCCTAAGAGCTTTTACATTTCTTAGAACCCATTTGCCATACTGCTGAACAGAGAAACCACATGGAGAGGCAAAAGGAAAAAACCTAGGCATATGAGCTGATGCAGAGAGGTGCTCTAACCAACACATGTGAAGCAGAAGAACCACCCAATCAATATTCAAAGAGTTTTGAATAATAAATTGCTATTGTTTGAAACCACTGAAGTTTGAGATGTCTTGTTACATGGCAACAAATAACTGGAACCACTTCTACCCTGCTATACAGTGGCCAGACTGCTGTATCAATGTTCCCCAGCCTAAGGTTAGCTATAGACAGAAACGATACTGGAGAACTGCAGTGTAAAATCCCCGGATGGGAGGAAGTAAAGAATGGAGCTCCTAACAGACCAGCCTCAGTTTGAATGTTGGCTCTGCCACTTACAAGCTGTGACCTTGGATCAGTTAACTTAGGCTTCTTGTATGTATGATCCCAACTATATGACATTTTTCCTTAAAATGAACAGAACTAGATGGCAGAAACTTTTCATTCCTGAGTGAAACTAAGACAAAAAAGGAAAGAATCCTTCAATTTTCTTTGGCTGTTCTGCCAAAAGCAGTCTATTTCCGACTTGGCCATTTTCTCAGAATATGATATAAAAATAGAAGCGTTGTGCCTGAATTACCCACTAGTGAAACTAATATCATATTTGAAAAGAAGATCTGAGAATTAGTTTGGGGAAAATCTAACTTAAAGTCACTGTACTGTTGGAGTTACAGTACTGTGGCATTTTGGTTTCATATCCCATAATACAAAACACTAAGGCAGACTATAAGCTATTTTTCTTGCATTTTTGTGGACAAAAATTATATTGGTAAAAACTGTCATCAGAGGCAGCAGTTTTGCTAAACTCTTGGACATTGGTTATTTATAATATTCAAGGACAAAACAATTTACCTCAGTCTGAAATAAATTCATGACAGGCTATGTTTTTTTGTAATAGGATATGTTAAGATGTAAAAGGGAATTGTAAAAAAAAATCTGGTCATCAAAATTACATTAAAAATTAACATGTCTATTGACAAAAAATATATGTAGTATGTACGTAAGTACATATAAGAAAATATATGTCCTATAAGCTAATTAAGCACCCATTAGTCACTTATGAAGTATAAAGCATTTGAAACAACTGTTACATTTATGGGCAAATGGGGTTGCTCTACAATGGAAACGTTCCCTGTTAATAATAGCACAGTCACATCTTGGTATCCAAAATGTACCTCTGTCCTCAACGGCATATCTTCAGTTTCTGCAATCTCAGAGCTAAAGGTGTATTCAGACTCATTGCTGCTGTGGGTGGAGTCTGTTCTCTTGTGTCCAGGCTTAGGCACATTCTGCAAGGCAAATAAACCAAGAATAATTAACACAACATAATTAAACCAGTCATAGTTAACACAGCATCCCCACTTACTGACTTGCTGTTCTCATGCCCAAATAATCTGTTCCACATTGTCCTTAACAAACCCTTACAATAAGGTCATTTTCTGGACTCTTCAAAGAAGAGAAAGACGACCAGCAGGGCATGACAAGAACACAAAACCAAATGCTCAAATGAAGCATTTTTTAAAGTTGTGAGTAGCCAATCACACTAGGTGAAGTTTAGGTATAATGCTTCTGCAACCAAACACTGACTTCAGTGTTGCAATTACATAAAACTCAGTAAAAAGTTCATGAAATATGTTCAGTGAAAGCATAATCATTTTACTGCACTGTATTTGAGCACAAGTGGAAAAAGAGAGGGGTTCTACATAGGTGACTCTAACTTCTGTCACTTTTGTGCATGAAGTTGAATTTCTGGAGTCAGCATTAGGAAGCATGAGCAGTGCAGGAGAGGTAAGAAAGCTGCTCCAAGAATTGTCTGAAGTCCTCAAGTTATTGATTCAGGGAGTCCAGGTGACATTTCTATGACATGTGGTACCTATGAAGTTAGCATTCAGAAAGCTTATGGAAAACAGAAAAATTAAGCAATTGCAGTCTATTCCTTCCTATAGGAGAAACGGTTAGAGAACGACTTGAAGAAAGAAGGAATAAAAAGGCTGGGTTCTGAACCCCTCACTCCTGGGATGCCCCCCCACAGAAGAGGTGGAAATGTCCAGAAAGACCTCTGGAAGCTTTTCATCTGTCCAATTTCCTTTACTCCTTCCCCCAGCTGCAGGAAGAGCCACAAGCCACAAAGAGCTTCTTTGCCTCTCTCTCTCCCATATTCAGGCTTACAGAGAACAGACCCAACTATGCGACTAAAGGAAAGCCAGCATCCAGGAGCAGCTGAAAGTCTCCCAGACCACCCCAACCTATACTTCAGCGCATAAGGAAGACCCAAGAACACCAAAACTTCTGAAACTATCTAGCAGCTAGGGTGCACACTGAAGGGAGAACCACTCCACATAAAGTCAAAGGCACCCAGATCTACTCTCTGTTTACATACACAGGCAACCTTAAAGTTCCTAGCCTGAGGCAACAGTTGTATGGGATTTTGTTTATTACTTAATTGGTGTGTCATCAAGAAAAACAGGTAGGTCCATTAAATACCTAGACAAACGTTTTTAATAAGTTTATTTAAAGATGAGTTAGACCCCTATTTTCCCTCATGTATGTGTTACCAAACAACAAATACCTTAAGGTATGAAGAGAAGCAACTCTGTATCTGCTATTTAATGTAACTTTTGGATACAGGGCAGTGATTAAATGCTCTGGGTCTACAGGAGAGAGCTGGGTAAGGAACTCCAGGTCTGCCATTTTCTTGTCCCTTACCCCAACTTCTCCAGGCCTCACTTTCATTATCAGGATAATAATATTATCTACCTAAGAGAGTTTATATGAGGATTAAATAAGAAAGTGAAAGTAAAGAGCATAGTGTTTGGCATGTAACAAGGATTCAATTAATGTTAACTGATGTTGCCATAATTGTTAGGACTCTGCAGTAATGCAATAACTCCCTCATGCATGTCCTTTCATTTCCCAAGTTTTTAGTCCATATGCTATTCAGTTATAAGGACAAACATACTACTTGATCAAGTGCTCCTTCAAGATCTGCATCTCATACCTCCTCTTCTTATTTGTCATTTCTCCAATAATTCCTTCTTTTCTTGAACCTTACTCCCTTTGTCAAGATTAATGACCCCATTGTTGACATGCAGTACTCCCTTCTTACTTGGAATGAATTCATCTTCAAACACTTCACAATCCTGTATTCCATTGCCTTATTATCTTTTCACTGTCTGCTTGAATTTCCTTGGCCCTGGATTTAGAGTTTTCTTCCTTCTGCTCTACAATGGAATGTTCCTGGAGAAAAATCCTACAACACTTCTTGGTACCAGGGCCAAAAAATCTAGTAATCACTGGTAATCAGTGCCATTAACTTTGGCCCATGTATCACATAAATTACCAGAAGTGCTGAAGCAGTCTATCAATTCCCCCTCCCTAAAGTTTCCTGCCATCCATTTGAGGAGTCTATTTACCACAAATGCTTCCTAAGCATTGTGGTAGTGAGAGCTACATCTGCAGAACAGTGTCAATGATATATTAACCGAGTACCTATCTGTTAGTTGCCAAGCTCCTACTTAAACGTTAAAATAAGATATTGCTATTATTTATTTATTCCTAAATTATAAAGTCCATTTTTTTATTCTCTGCAATTCTTGGCAAATATTTTCTACCACGACTGCAGTCTTCACTACGTCTAGAGCTAGGAAAGGGGACCTAATGAAGAACTGAGTAAGAAACAAGTAGACTCTCATCTTCCTTCCTCTGCTTTTTTCCTTTTCCCTCCTGACCATTTTGTTACCCAAAAGGAAGGACAATGAGTCATCGGTGTACAACAGAGAGAGTTATAAGCTGAGAAATCAGAAATCAAGCAGCTAAACTGCCCCTGGAACTTGATTACATCTTTCTTTTTTCACAGCACTGCTGGGAACAGAATGCCTAGCAGGCAGAGACTTGCTCAGCAGGAAGGAATAGCCCTGCTAAGTTGCTGGAGGATGGCCATTACTGGAGGGTCTTTTTTTAGACATTTCTGGGAATGTGCTCAGAAAGTGATGTATCCATGGCACATGCTTGTCTCATTTTATTTTCTGAGGTTCAAAAGGCAAGCAGTATTAAAGAATCCCAGAAATTCTGAAGGAGAAAAAAAATTATCTCTCTTCCAACAAAGATAAATGTGGTTCTCACATTTATTTGACTTCAATCATTTCTTTTCCCAATGCCACTTCTTAATATCCCAAGTCACTAATGGCTTCAGAAACACCTCGTGGGACACAAAACTTAGTGCTAACCATAAACAAAGCACAGATTAACCGTAAATGTTGGCACAGTGATCTAGAAATAGGATAAAAATACACCCAAGAATGGAACTCTGGGGAATATGATATTCCAAGACAGAGGAAACGGACTCTAGGGAAAGCTAAGGATGGGAGAAAGTGAAGGAGGAGTGATTACAGCAGGGAGATCAAGGAAAACAAGATTTAATGAGGCTCCTTCTGATTTGTCAGTGATAAGGAAAATGGTGACCTACTCCCACTTGTAATGTCTCTTTGTCATGTTCAAATCAGGATAGAGTAGCAAAGTTTGAAATAACAGGCCAACTGGCATTCAAATTAGCTTTTTAACCTCTTTGAAACCAGATTTTCTCATCTTCAAGGTTATAGATTTATTTCATTTTTGTGTGTGTGTTACACAATCTCCTTTATTTTTTTGCCTTTTTAAATGTTACATTTAAAAACCGTTGTCAAAGGATCCAGATAGAGGCAAAATTTGAAGCAAACATTCTCTGCCATAGATAACAAATTACCTTGTTTTTTGTAAGAGAGATTTCAGAACATTTCTAGCCATTTGTACCATCAGGTTACCTTCAAGGCTGGCACCTACAGGGAACAAGAGAGCTAGGAAACTCTTTGTTTCCTGACAGCAAGGTAAGTAGAAAAGAAAGGCTGTGTAGAACTATTAAAAGTATAAAAGGTACATTGGTAGATGCAGAAGAGTTCTTGAAATAGATAAAATAATTTTTTACAAATAGAGACTGAACTTTCCTTGTGTGGGAATGTATCTTTGAAATTGTAACAAAAACCAGTGGAGGAAATATTCAATTATATAAATATTTGTTTTATATGCAAAGTTAACATTAAGTCATCCAATACATAAAATAAAATTCAGCTATATGACTTCATACTAACCGATAGCCCAGTCTTTAAAGTGTTTGACTTTATAAAGTATTTATGAATAAAGTTATAGGATTTGTAGCATCTGCTCTACAACAACTCAATCTACTGGATGGGGTGGGATACAGCAGGGGTAGAAGTGTGTCGGCCATTTTGGAACTGAGTAATGAGTACACGAAGTAGACGGGGATTCATTCCACTATTCTAGGTGCTTAAATTTTTTCATCAAAAAAAAATATATATCAAGTGTTTGACTCACCACCATCAGAGTCATCTCTTCCTTGAGGTCATCATATCGTTCTTCTAAGCGACTGAACTCATTCAGAAGGTTCTGATATCTCAGCCTTTCATCATTAAGATCGAGTTCCAGTTGTTTTGTTTCTTCTACTAACTTCTTCTCCATAGTCTCTGAAAGAAGAAAAGCATAAAAATGATGGCACTATAAAACTCAAGAGTACAAACATTTACACTGACTCCCAGCTTCTGTGCAAAGAGTTTTTCTTTTACCACCATGATCTATGAAGAGTATCTTAGTGAATGTAGGGAAAGAGAAAATACCATGACAAAAAAATAAAATTGTTTGTTAATAACAACAATCATTTATTGAGTTCTTTCATGTACTATGGATTCAATGACACTAGTTCATTCACTGGTTATAGCACATCCTTGATAAACTTCTACTAGTCATTGTCTAGTAACTAAAGTACTGTGTTTGTTTTTTATTTCAATATTCTGTTTCAGGCTATCATAAAATTCTTTTGTCCAAATTAGTGTACACTGTCAAAAAGTCAGAGATACTCCTCAAATCTCTGAGGGAATGGCGAACTCTAAGGGAACCCAGCTGTCCTATGCTACAGTCAACTCTCTGCCCACCTCAGTTCCCAGGATGAGATCTTACATTTTCTGCACACTGAATCCCCCACTGTCCTATTACTCCCCCAATTCTAACCAGATAAGATCCCCATGTCTGGTCATCTGTGTTGTTACTTCTTCTGTGTGCTGGTGGCAGGGGGGGGGGTGCTGTTTACCACCCCATTCTGCTCTCTCTGTTGCCAGCAGCTTGCATTTGCCTGGAGATGAGCCCCTGACTTAAGATAAAGCAAAGTAAAAAAGGCACAGATCTCAGCTATATGTTTTAACTAAATGAGCCAACCAGTCACATTTATAAATATTAAGCTTCCTAATATTTATATGGCCCACTTTATCCTCATGTTTTGTGACTAGACCTTAATCTGCCCTGCTTGCTTCAATGGCTTCACCATTTCTTTCCCCATCAGCTCCTCATAAAGGGCAAGGGCTGCACACACCTTGTCTCAACTGTTTCCCTGGTGCCCACTACAGTGCTTCCCTAATGCAGGGCTCTACTAATGTGTAAATGAATGAGTGAAAGAATCTCTTCTCCCTATGACACTCTATAAATTGTCTTGTTCTCACCAGTTTGGAGAAGTTGCCTAAGGCTACCAAGAAAGTTTCCCTAGGCAAATCCAATGTTCTTTCTTTGCTCTTCTCATCCAATTTCAAATAACATTTTACAATTTCCCAGAAGTATTCTCATCATTCTGGATCTTTCCATTATATTCTGCATCCTAGCAGCCTTCTTTCCATGTCTTCAGTGACTGTTTCAATCTTCCCTATCAATTTTCCTTTCTGGTTTCTTTTCTTCACCTTATTCTTTACCTATGGACATCCTATAAGGCTTAATTCCAGATTTCTTCTCTTTCCTTTACATTAGTTCCTTTAGTAGGGAGGAGGTGATAAGGGAAAAAGCACAGAGGGTTCTCTTACCATCTTAGCTTTAATGGGTACCTTAAGGCCTATTTCCTTCGGTCTCTAATCTTTAATCTCAATTTGTTTTTAGGACATCTCTATATAGAGGTCCTGGCTGACATCCAAAATTTAACATTCTAATAATTGATCTCATTAATTTTACTCATAAACAGGTACTTTCCCCCCTCATTTTCCTCACTGGTAATAACACACCATTATTGTTATAATATCTCATCTTAAAACTTTAGAAAATATTTATTCTTTTTTGAATATCACATCAAAAAGGATAACATTCTGGTGATTCTTTCATATACTGTATCCTTGATCCAATCCATTTCTTCTTCCCTGTCTCCAACATCAATTACTATAGCTTAGATCTACATCTTGTTAGCCCATGTTTATATACATGTGGACTCCTTGTAAGTTATCTTAATTCTTATCTATCTCACAAATGGGAAATAGAATAAATGTCCACATCTAGTTAATTTTCTATTCAAAAAATTAGAGTTGGTTTTTTTTTCTTTTTTGGTAGAATAAGGTAATTTATCTTGGGAGAATAATATCTATTGGTTTAGCAAAAAATAAATACACATAGTCATATATACATATTAGCTCACAATTTCTTCCTAATTCAATAGAATTCTATGAGTCATACTAACAAATCATAAATCCAAAACAATTAATTTTTTTAAATTACAAATGATAGTGACTATACATGAATTCACATTTGTACATAGAAAGACCAGATTTATAAGTTCACCAGCTACATCAACCAAAATACTTACTGTACTTGCCTCTCAGAACTTTCTGAGTTGACTGATGACAATCTCAACTTTTTAAAACATTTAAGCTCTAAGCAAAGTCATAATTTAGAAAATTTTGGTCTGAGACTGGCTGGAGAACCATAGGTTTTGGCCATGTGAGTGTTACCTGTCATCTCCTTAGCCTGCTCCACGATAAGATGATTGAGGGCCTCTTTCTCCTGCTTCAGCAAAGTATTTTCCTCCTTCAGATTTGATACCAGCTATAAAATAAAACACTAAACTCAGATGGCTGCAGTAGACAGAGGATGCCCAGCACTGAATATAAAGACCACACAGCAGTCCCTCCTTACTTCCACATCTCTGTGTCCCATTTCTTTGCCTAGTTCCATCTAGTCATCTTTCAAACTTGGCTCAAGCATTACCCGTTCCAGAGAGACTTCCTAGAAACTCCATCCAAACAAGTGTCTCTCCTACAGGACCCTGTATGTGCCTCATTATAGCCCTTATAAATGATTTACTTTTACTTCCCTAATAGGCTAGAAATTCCTGAAGGATGGAGATAACTACTGTTACTTTACTTTGTACCTTGAGCATTTAGCAACTGCCTGGCACTTAGTAAGTATTTGCTCTTGAAGGAATAATAATGCCTTCTCACCTCAACAGCCTAACACAAAGTTTATGCGTACTCATGATTCAGGTATTAATAGAGATTAAGGAGGTTCATAAAGATATGAAAGGCATTTTGGTTCTGGAATTCACTGAATTCCTTCTGAAGCTCCCTGCTCACTGTCTTGAGAAAAAGAATTTCCCTTTCATCTCCTTTTAAGAGTTTTACAAGGTTGCAAACGGGTCCTTTTATTCCATGTTTAAGCATTGGACTTACCACAGTGTGAAAGTACTTAATGCCACAAAACATTACACTTAAAAATGGTTAAAGTGGTAAATTTTATGTTATGTATATGCATATTTTGACACTCAAACACATAAACAAAACACATTGACTTTTCACTTTCTAGTTCCCGGTTGGATAAGGATTCCCAGGAAGCAAAAATCAAAACCAAAGGTTAACTTGGCAAAGTTTTTAATTTACTCAGTTCACCTTTGAAATAAATGTGTGTTTGTGATGAGTGAAATTTGAATTCCTTTTTCTAAGCATAAATTTAAGGAACTCTTAAAGTGATAGCTTCATTCATTCATTCATTCATTCATTCTTAAAGTAAGCTCTGTGCCCAACGTGAGGCTCAAACTCATGATGCTGAGATCAAGAGTCGCATATTAAAGCGATAGCTTTAATAATAAAGAGGAAGCTATCAGGAGTTCAGAGAGAAAGAGGGCTCTGTGACTAAGGATTCCTAAAGACCAGGGAGGTTAGAGAGGAACACTATGCCACAGCAGAAGTCAATCCAGCAGGTATTCCTTCTGAGGGCTCGGTCTCTTCCCTCCATACTGATATGATATGGCCTTAAAAGCTACTCTCAGTAGAAAGGCCAGAGTTCCCTATGTACTTGTGAAAGAAGTTGCTCTGTCAGGGGTGTGCAACCAGTAAACTATGCTGCTTCTCTGAAATACACGTGTCTAGCCCACACCCCTAGAGGGTGGGCAGGTATTTTTCTAAAAACTCTCAAGTACCTTCTGATACATACTCCTGGGTACAAACCACAGGTCTAATGTACCTTCTAGGCTCCTTGATCAGCCTGGCTGGGAATGTAGCTTTTCTGACCACAAAGCTGGCTGTCACAGTGAAATTTTTTCATTCTTCCCTATTGCTACACTCTATTCAAAAAGAATTAATGATAGGGCCTATTGGGAGGCCTGTCAGGTCATGATCTCACAGCTCGTGAGTTTAAACCCTACGTCAGGCTCTGTGCTGACAGCTCAGAGCCTGGAGCCTGCTTCAGATTCTGTGTGTGTGTGTGTGTGTGTGTGTGTGTGTGTGTGTGTGTGTCTTCCCCTTCTCTGCTCATGCTCTGTCTCTCTCCCTCTCAAAAAAAAATAAACATTAAACAAATTTTTAAGAGTTAATGGTACTGCCTATAGGTATCTCTGGGAAAAGCAGGAGATAATGAAATAAAAAGAAAGGAAAGATCTGAATCTGTTCATGTGTGCTGTTCTTTCAGACTAGAAAGGTATGAACTTGACTTTGAAGGGGAAAAGAGAATACTCCTACCAAGCCTAAATATTTACAGACTCAGAGGAATCTGAAAAGCTTCTGTGGGCTCAGGAAATGAATAAAAAGGAGCTCTTAAACTTCAAGAATATCCCTTAGAATGTATATTTGAATTCTGATAGAATAAGCTTGCCATGTCAAAATGACCTATATTAATGGCATTGCTGTTTCTATACACAGAACTCAGACCTGCTAAAGACATAGGAGGAAGTATTTTATTATGACCCTGAACACCATGGAAAGATTGCAGTGTTATTAGCTACACTATCCTATCTGAATTGCATCGAAGCTCCTTCTGAGGTTCTTACTGCATAGGCTGTGTTAATATTCAGAAGTCCATACAGAAAAAGCATAGGAAACTGGGAGTCTTGCCAGTAGTTACAGCCAACAGTCAAATCTGTTTTCATTTAAAAATGGTAATACTACTGGAATTTATGAAAATCCATCACTTTTTTCAAGTAAGCTTTATGCTTAGGTACTTTTATTTTGTTTAAACAATACATTGTATTGCTGCTTGAGAACCTTAATGTTTTCTGTATTTAATAAAGTTTTGATATAAGTTAATATGAATGTGTAATGCAGAAGCACCAATCTGTAAGCATTCTTGTTATTGTTCTAGCTGCACAGCAGCTCTTGGCTACAGTCAGTGTGCAGACACTTGGATTCCTCCCTCTTGGACTTCTACTACAGCCTTGATGCAGGTTTCCATAAAGATCTCTACTATCAGCTAGTGACATTTCTCGGTTTGATTGGCTTCTTAATCATGTTAAGTCTTTTGAAGAAAAAGGAGTCTACACTTCATCCAGACCTATGTATTTAAAGATAAAGAGTGAGAGTAGATACTTGGCCATTAATTCTCTTCTTTGCTCTGATCTTATTAGGGTCAAAGGTTCTACTAAAAGATCTACAATGATTCATGCATCATGTGGGAGAAATGCTTAGAAAATACTAATAAGGAACAGTAAACAAACTGACATTTGTATTTCACCTTAAATTGAAACCAACACTGAGCCACATGGGCCAGGACATGATGACAGAATATTTCCTCTGTGAAAGGAGTTGATGGGGATATGATAACTACTTCCTACCTGCTCAGTTTCCTGTTTGTATCTATCTGCACGCTCCTCAATGGATTTCTTCTCCGACTGCGTTTGTTCCAGGTCTTTCCGGAGCTTGGCAATTTCTTCCTGAAGACTGAGGACCCGTCCAGTAGCAATCTTAGCTTCCTCCTCACTTAGTTGAAGACGCTCTAAGTCACTTCGTAGTTTCTCAGTCTCAGAGGTGTATATTCCTTCCAGATTGGTCAGTTTCTCCATGAGGCATTTGTAGTCTTTGTTCTTTTAAACACATATATAAGTAATAATAAGTAAACATATACATCATCAAATGTATTTTGAGATAATCTTATTTATTGATCATATTCATGCTGTATCATCATAGCATCGATAGAGTATCTAACCACAACCCTTACAGGTAAGGCTCTCTTAGTGATACAATGAGAGAAAAGAATAGGCACAGTTAATTCTGTAGCATGGGTGTCATTTTCTCACAGTCACAAGGTAAGTTACCACAGTAAATTCTTTAATTTCCTGATTCTTAATCCAGAAATGGAAACATCTATACTTGCTTTTGAAAACAAATCAGTGTTCTATAAAAGCCATATGCTAGCCAAGTGATTCTTAAAAATGATAAAATGGCCTCAAAATCACAAATTATTTACAAATCTCTTTATTACCTTAAAACTCCTCCCACTAAGAAAACCTTCCTGATGAATCCTGCTTTATCCTGTTTTTTGGGTTTTTGTGGGTTTTTTTTTTTTTTTGCCATCCTCAGTATTTATATATTACCAATTGCCATTGTATCATTTGCATGTGCTAAAATATTACTTAGTAACTATCTTTAGGAAATCAAATTTTATCTCTGCAATAGACTAGAGGTTCCCCAGAAGCACAAACATCTCCCTGCTTCTTTTGCCATACAACTTGTCTGTAAAAGAAACAGTATACTTTATGCAAATGAATGATAATGACAAACGAGATTTAGAAAGTATAAAATATAACATGACTGTTGGGCATAAATGTTTGGAGTGCTAGTAAATCTGGCTATGTTCTCAAAATAATTTCCTCCCTTAGTCCTTACAATCATAATCTTACCTATAAGCTTGTCACTATTTCCATACTCCTTATTGTCATTATTATGTTACCTTTTTTGCTGCGATTGAAAAGTAAAGTCAGGGGAGACACTGATGAAAATAATCCCAGTGGGGTTCTTCACGCATGCCCCACTCTCAGGGCTCCTGATTAAAACACACCTGCTTGGATGTGTGGGCGACTCAACTGGCTGAGCAACCAACTTCAGCTCAGGTCATGATCTCATGGTTCGTGAGTTCGAGCCCCGCGTTGGGCTCTGTGGCTGGAGTCTGCTTCAGATTTTATGTCTCCCTCTCTCTTTGCCTCTCCCCGACTCGTGCTCTTTCTCTCTCAAAAATAAACATTAAGAAAAATAAATTTTTTTAAATAATAAAACACACCTGCTCATCAACTTTGCGCTGTAGCTGCATGATCTTGTTCTCCATGCCAATGTGGAGCTTCTTATAGCGCTCCACGGAGCGGGCCTCAATCTTGAGCTTCTTTAGCTCACGCTTGGCCATCATCCGCCGGAAGCAGCACTGGAGGTAGATGATGGCATGCATGCTCCTCTTGTAGTAGGTGCGAGCCAGCCAGCCCCGGACCCACTTCTGAATGATAACTGCTTTGTGCTCACGGAGCATCTACACAGAAGAGGTAAGTACAGGTAATGTCAGATCCTGGACTACACTCAAGGCTCAACATTATCTGGAATTCATAAACTGCTTACAGGGAAAGATACTAAATTTGAACCAACAATGTACCATATGGATTGTACACAGCACAAATATATGGAGGCACAAAATTATTTTAAAAGGCGATTTAAAAAGTAGACTCAGGGGCACCTGGGTGGCTCAGTCGGTTAAGCGTCCAACTTTGGCTCAGGTCATGATCTCACGGTTTGAGTTCAAGCCCTACGTCAGGCTCTGTGCTGACAGCTCAGAGCCTGGAGCTTGCTTTGGATTCTGTGTCTCCCTCTCTCTCTGCCCTTCCCTCCCTCCCTCCTTCCCTCTTTCTCTCTCAAAAATGAACATTTAAAAAAATTTTTTTAAATCTTTAAAAAAAATAAAAAGTAAACTGAGGGGTGCTGGGTGGTTCAGTTGTTAAAGTGTCAGACTTTTCACCTCAGGTCATGATCTCACAGTTGGTGAGATCGAGGCCTGCGTTGGGCTCTGCACTGACAATGCAGAGGCTACTTGGGATTCTTTCTCTCCCTCTCTCTTTAACCCTTCCTTGCTCGCGTCTGCATGTGCTCTCCCTCTCTCTCTCTCTCTCAAAATAAACAAACTTAAAAAAAAGAAAGGTGATTTGAGAACCATATATAAAAGTCTGTGTTATGTTCATATGTTATATGAATATGTATGATGATAAGCAGAGTATACACGGACACTGTGTAAATTAAAGATACCAGAATACTAAAAGGAAAACAATTCTAAAAAGAAAGAAAAAACACATTAGGTTTCTTATTGGTATAGGACTTCTGTTAGCAATAGGTGATCTCTATAAAAGGAATAGAACCCTGTAGTATTAAAATAAAAGACTGACACCCACCCCCCAACCCTTACTGCTGATACCATATGACTATTCATTAGGTCTGTGCTTGAAGACACGAGGTATGACCAGTAAGCTGACTGTAGAAGCCAACACTAGCTGGCAAAATTTATTACTGAATTATTCACTTTCCCCCCCAGAAACAAACAAAAAAGTAACACTCCTGTTTGCCATATTTGAGGAATACCATTTTAGTGAGGTTCTTGTATTGCTATTTCAAATGTAGCAGGAATCCACCTAGGAAATTCAAAGGTGGTAGGGATGGAGCTTCAAAAGAAAAGTAAAAGATGAAGTGAAGTAAACTAATCTTAATTTTGATTTTATATTGTATTTTCTAAAAAAAAATATTCCCCTAAATTTAAACTTATAACAAAAAGTTTGCCTTATGAAATGAATTTTTCAGTAACAACCATCAAGTAGGGGGTTTATAAACAATTATAGGTAAAAAATTATTGAATTTTAAGAAAGGTTAAACTAGCAAAACCTTGAAGTCCTTCTAAGTTTATGGTTTAATGAGATAACTCTTATGTGATATAAATGATGTTTAAATGAATGCACCCGATTATTTATTAGCAATTAATACAAATGCACATAATATATCTCCTTTGAAACTTTTTATATGTAAAAATCTCTGAAATTATTCAAATAGAGAGTACCTTAATAAAATTGCTAAAAGAATAGCTCCTATTTTTAGGTTATTTAACAATGAAAAAAAATGTAACATTCTAAAGAATACATTTAAGAAATAAGTGGTTAAGTTTTAAACTACCAGATACAAAAAAAATCATAGGTGTTTAGGAGGCCTTAAAAAGCTTCTTTGGCAAATGAAACAGCCTTTTTGGCTGTTTTCCTAATGCCAAGGCAGCCTGCAGGGTCCCCTCAGTACAGTCACTGTGCATCACGCTGTAGTGAAGCCAGCATACTGAGCTCTCACTGAACATCACAATCCAGAGGGAGGCCCTTGTCTCATCTGGATGACTAGTGACCAACTGGGTAAGACTCATTGATGGAAAATGAAGGCTTTCAGATTAAAAACTCAACAGCACACAGTGGCAAAGCTATTAATGCCGATTTTCCTATTCCATTTCCTTCTCTCCACGTTACTTCAGACATTGGTCCATTTCTGAAATTTTAGTCAAATGGAAACAGTATACAATTAGAGTTTCCACTCTCAAAGGAAGATCTCAATGATCTCATGTCCATCAGTGAGTCAGAGAAATTAAATAACACCTGCTCTCCCTTTCAGATCCCCAAATCCCATGAAGGGGAAGCTTGGACTGAACACAGCTAGAAGAAGCACTAATGGGGTGCTACTGGCCTAAATGTGAGCTAGCCTATAACGGGCCACCCCTGCCGCACCCAGTCACAGTGGGAGCTGACGTGGCCAGAGCCTGCCTCTGCTAGACCAATGTCCCCACAATCCAGTTCATATGTTTCTGAGGAAATCGAGAAGGTAACCAGTTTGTTATATCAAAAAGGTCAAGTTTAACAAGGTTTTCCCCTCCCTGAAAGCTCACACTTATAGAAAAAGAGCACCAGAAGGTGTGGGTAGAGAGAAAGACCTGGAGTAGCTGTCTTCAAATTTTCTTCAAAACATAGCTATAGAATATGCTCATTCGAGCCTCATCAACTTTCCATTTCTCCTTACTTTCTACAACTATTTCAAAATGAGAAACTAATATAAACATATAAATAGGACCCAGGTCATGCTCATGCACTGTCTGTGACCAGAGACATGTCTCTCAAATCACTCTACTGATGCTCCTTCTAATGATGATGCCCACAGAGCTCTAAGATCCAGACTGCATTTCTGTCTTATTGAGAGTATATCCTAAAGAAGAGACTCAAAGCCATGCCAAAATAAGAGATAAAAATCTCCCATCAATTGGATCATACATTGTCAGAGGTAATGATTAAGATTAATCTGGTGATCCATTATCTATAGTCATGTAGATTATTGCTAGCTATAAATATGATTTATCAAAAACATCTGAAGCACCATACTCTAATCAATACAACTGTAACCACATTAAGGTAATTTATTTCCTTTTCACCATATTAAATTCTTCTAAGGTTGTTTCATTCTTAGAACTATCTTATACCCATATGTCATATATCCTACCTATTCACAGCTCATCATAGTTGGCTGAAAAAGGCCCACCAAGGACATCAGTTCCTCATCCCGGGAATCTGGAATGCTACCTTATTTGGGAAAAGGGTCTTTGCAGAGGTGGTTACATTAAGGATCTTGAGATGGGGGATTACTGTGGATTATCCAGGTGGCTCTCAAATCCATCACGAGCATTCTCACAAGAGACAGACAAAAGAAGCGTGTTAGATACACAGAGAAGATGACGTGTGATGGAGGCAGAGGCTAAAGTGACACAGCCACAAACACAAAGGACACCGGCAGCCACCTGGCAGAAGCTGGAAGAGACAAGAGACAGATTCTCTCCTAGAGCTTCTGGAGAGAGTAAAGCCCTGCTGACATCTTGGTTTTTGGGCCACTGATACCGATTTTAGACTTTTGGCCTCAGAACTCTGAGAGAGTAAATTTCTGTTTTTGTAAGACACCAAGTTGTGGATAATTTATTACAGCAGCCATAGGATACTAATATACTTACTTTTTTCAAATTACATAGATAAAAGGAGATAAAGGAAGTAATTTTCCCACTATCCTATTAATAAATATACGTTCTTAGTTAATATTTAAAAATATATTTCAATTGTTAGTTGTCTCCATTCAGTTCCTACGTCCACAGGAACCCCTGTGATATTTTGTACAGATAGAGAATTTGATTAATGTTCATGGAATGAATAAACAAAGTTGGAAATAATGCCTCACCTTGCGATACCTATTTCTGGCCAAGTAGCCTCGCAAATAAGACTGAAGAACAATAGTAGCCGTTCGTTTTATCTTGTATCTCCTGCGGACTATGTACATGCGCCAGTTCTTCTGGATAATGGTTGCTGCCTTGGTTCTGCGCAGGAACTTAGCATAGCTGGCCAAGAAAAGAATGGCATGTTGTCAGTGATCAGACAAACCCAGGAATACATTTTGTAGAGACTTAAAGCACCAATATCT
The DNA here is from genome assembly GCA_028646485.1 of Cryptoprocta ferox. Lineage (NCBI taxonomy): Eukaryota > Metazoa > Chordata > Mammalia > Carnivora > Eupleridae > Cryptoprocta > Cryptoprocta ferox. The sequence goes on from CM053560.1 coordinate 89,428,331, forward strand.
TCAGCATTATAAATAGTACCTCTATTGTTTTTATTCTAATAATGTACCTGTTAAATCACTTATATTTGTATAGCAAGTTATAGATCCCCTAAATATTTTTGCACTCATTATCTGATTTGAGCCTTTTCTAACCCAGAAAAGTAGGATGTCCCAAAATACCTGATATTACAATAAAGAAAGTAAAGCTAAAAAAGGCTCACTCTTTATAGAACAGTGCGTATTGTCCCTTTTACACAGACAAGTGGCTGCCCACAGTAATCCAATAATTACTTACCACCAGCTTTCTTAGAACAGCCTTTGCTAATGTGTCTATTTATCCCTACTCTATCTGTTTGGGCATAAATTCTTCATCATTAATTCATTCCTACTGATAGTCCTAAATTAAAATTATCCTCACATGTAATCACGCTGAAGTGTCATTCTCCTCCAGATCTCCTCAGTTAATTGCTCCTGAAAACTCCTCAATGGAATCATTATTAACCAGCACATATTCATGACTTTTAAAGATGATTTCTTCAAGCCCACATAAAAGTACAAAATATAAAAAATACTGAGGACATGAGTAGGCAGTAATTTATAATTTTCTTGAAGACAAATCTACATCATTCATAAGGGTGAGTGACATTTTATTCTATTTAACTGTCTTGTGAGTAAACCTGTTATTCTTTGAAACTAAGAAGAGGTGAGGCATTGCCTTCTCAGATAGGAAGACCACTCAAAACTGTCCTCAGTTGGACAAGGAATCAGATGAGCTCTCCAATCCTAGGGGCCCTGAGCCAGGGAGGACAGGCCGCCGAGAGACCTACCATCGCGCCTGGTAACCCCGCACGTATCTCTGCACAGTGATGGCCGCCCTCCGCATGCGCAGGTACTTCTTCCGCAGCAGCCACCCTCGGATGGTCTTCTGGATCCGGATGCAGGCAGCCCTCAGCTTGTCCGCCCTCAATTTTTCCAGATAGGCCACTTGACCAGCACGGAAAAAGATCTTTGTCTTACCAAACTGGTATTTGTCCTTGTCCTATTTTTTGGAAGAAATTGTATACTCAGAAGTAGAAATGATAACCATGTAAATGAACTTTAAAAGAGAAAAAATATGTCTAAAAGCAGAATCAGTAAAGGGATGAATCTAGTAGCTAAAATTTGGGCTACATCACAATTAACTAATGGAGGCAGATTTTTTTATCCTATGTAAGTTGAGCGAATAGAAGGCATTTTAAGGAAAACTGCAGGTTAAGAATTATTTTCCAGAATCATTCTACCTGGAATTATTATCTGAGGCCAAAAACTTGGTTGTGAGTTATAAGCAGCTATTATTTGCGTGTTTGCATTTTAAATATCTCAAGGAAGTGGAGATGGGGACACTCCCTCTGACTGACTCAGGCTGTAAGGATTACATCAGGCTGTATGTTCCATGAGAAAGCTGAAGGGACAAAAACACCAGCATAAAGAATAAGGCAGGAAGCCATGCACACAAAATAAGAATCGAACAACAAAAAACTATGCATATTCATATCAAGAGTTAAGTTTTCAACAGTTATCTGGTGCTTTTATCAACAGTATCTAAAAATGAGCAAATATAATCCTATACATGTATCTAAAATCCTTCTACAAATTTCAAAACTCCTTTTACAAAAACACAATCATCATCACTTATATTGCTCATCGACTTTGGATAACAAGACATGTGTGCTATTTTTGGTCTATAGTATTCTGATCCATCTTATCTTGAAGAAAGCAGGTTATTAGCCATGCTCATGTCAAAGGAAGAGTGGAATTTATTTATAATGATCATCATCATAATCTGAAATTCTAAGGGAAAACAAAGAAAAATCACTTTTCAGGGTAAACAGGTAGCTCCTATCCATCCTGCACAAGAACCCGCAAAATCAGAAATCTCCACATATATGTAAAACATGTAAAATTATTTCAATTTAAATCACAAAAGTTTACATAGGAAGCCCAGCTGGAGACCTAAACAGCCAGAAGGGGGTTCCTGTCTCTTTCTCTCCCTGTCTCATCTACCTTGTAGCCTCCTCTGTCAAACCACCCGATAGAGAGCCCTGAACCAGGCCTGGCATGGTCTGGGTGACCAGGGGGAGGACTGTCCCTTTCTGCCCTCTGTGCCCTTCTGAACCCAGGTTAGAAAGGAGTTGGTCTAAACTCAAAAAGGATGATTCTTTTTATTCATTACTAAGAAAGCGGCCTTAGCTCTTCAAAAAAAAGTTATTATTACCAAGGAAGAGATATTATATTTAGCTAATAGTAATTAGGACTAATTACCTCAAAGTTAGGTAATCCATCCAAACTAGTGTCGAACAAGCAAAAAAAGTTTTTAAAAAAGCTCTCATGAATCTTAAACTCTTCATGAATTAGATCACTGGTTCTCAAAATGGAGTCCTCAGACCAGCATCAGCATAACCTGAGAACTTGTTAGAATGAGTATTATTGGGTCCATGCCAGACCTACTGAATCAAAAATTCTGCTAGATGTGGCCCAGCAATCTATATTTTAACAAGCCCTTCAGGTGACTCTATGTATTCTGAAATTTGAGAATTCCCTAACTTGGCATGCAAGATTTTTCAAACACCAACCTGCATTTCTTAACCATTTCCCTACTGTCCCATATACCAATCTTATATAATAAAAAACAAAAAAACACAAAAAACAAAACACACAACACATACACACACACACACAAACATTTTACTGTTTTCTGAGCAAATTCTATGCTTTCCTACTTCTTCACACCTTGCTCCCTAGTAGAATATCCTTCTACTTTTATACAATCTTACCAATTCTTCAGGGCCTGACTCAAAACACACATCTTCCATGAAATTGTTCCTCCTTCCCATTGCACATGTGGAATGTGCTTTGCCTTACTCTGATTTCTTTAGTATTTGATAGACACTAGGCATATTATACTTATCTTTAAAATGCATGAATTTCCAAGACAGGCTATGTTCCCTTAGGATAAGACTTAGTTTTTTCTTAATCACACAGTATCTGGCCTGATACCTTCCAGAAGTAAGTACGAGGCAAACTTTTACTGATAATGATCAAACTCTAAAATGAATGTGTCTCATGTCTGGGTCCAGGCCTCATCCTGTTTTCTGATAGCAGACCATCACCCTCACTAGGCCTAGCATCCTAAACACAGTAAGCCTTGATCTCTAAGACAGTGTGCCCCCCCACCCTCTCAGCCCCAAATAATCTGGATTAGTGGTATTTTCCAGGGCTTTCAAACGTTACAATCACAAGGCCTTTGGCCAATATCTGTTCAGATAAAGGTATGTGAAAATCTTTCTTACAGGGGCACCTGGACGGCTCAGTCAGTTAAGCGTCTGGCTTCGGCTCAGGTCACGATCTCACGGTTCGTGGGTTCGAGCCCCGCATCAGGCTCTGTGCTGACAGCTAGCTCAGAGCCTGGAGACTGTCTTCGGATTCTGTATCTCCCTCTCTCTCTGACCCTCCCCTGCTCATGCTGTCTCTCTCTCTCTCAAAAATAAATAAAAACATTTAAAAAAAAAAAAAAAAGAAAATCTTTCTTACCACTATCAGTTTCTCTAACACATTCTTGCATGTTTGCTTTCTGTCACTTAGCACATCCTTTTGCTTCATTAGGACACGGTAGCGGCTGAAAAATTCTTGGTAAGTCCACCTACATAAAGAAACTCACATCAGCTTATTTAAAGAGGTAAGACTTTCTCCCATACAATCCTTCATATTTGAAAACTGCCAGGCTCACCGTGAGGGGAAGCCTGCTGCACTGATGCGGATGGTTTCCAGGACACCACACGCTCGTAGTTGCTGCACCGCCCTCTTCTCATCAAACCTACGTGTAAAAGTGAGCATCAGTAACACACAAAGAAGCCTGGCTATAGTCACAAAGTACTCTCCTCAGTCCAGAGAACACATTCTTTTGTAAAGGGTCAAATGGATAAATTAGAATATTCAAAAGTTGGAGCGGTGATCAACATGGAAAACTCTGTGTGACAGTGGGGAGGAGACCATCAGCAGGAAGGATAAAGAGCTGTAAGCATTATTTGTAGCTCCTACCACAAACCCATAAAAATACCACTGAGCATATTTTTAAAAAACCCAAACCTCTCTCTACTTTGCCCACACTCATGAAATGGCTTGGCCTGATGAGCTGTTCTCATAATTCTTTAGCTCACGCTATACAGCCACCTGGAATAAAGATTGGCCAGCTCTGGAGATTTCTCTAAGAAGAACGAATTGAATATGCCCCATTCAATTATTTAAAAAAATATATTGGTGTTCTAAAAGCTATTCAATTTCATATGTACATTTATAGTGTCCACATCAATGAGAAATATTTTTATTTTATGTTATATCTTATATATGTTATGTTTATTTTACTTTCTAGACAAACAGCATGTTAACATTAAACTGACACTAGAAGAGGACATAGGGAGGCCTGATTCCTGCTGGGTGATTACTCTTTGCACTCCCCCCGAGTTAAGCCCTGAGTGCTCTATCCAAGCCTCCTGCTGTGCTGTCCTGTCAAGCGTTCTGTTGGTGGTGGGAGGTGGGGTTGGCTGATGGAAAGTAATGGCCCCTGGGTTTGTCCTGGAGAGTGGCCCTGGCTGTGGCAGGTTTTCCTTCCTCCCATTTCCTCCAGAAAGGGTTTCGTGGCATCTTTCAGAACTGTCCTGCATCTAAGGCAGAACCTCAGAGTACAGGATCGGCAGGATGTAGGAAAATGAGCAGTCATATGCTATGGGGTGGGAGTGGGAATTTTTACAACCTTTGGTAAATGTGCCTAATCTATGACCCACAAATTCCACTTCTAGAAATATATTATCCTAAGAAGATATCAGGTAAATATACAAGAATGTTTGGCAAAATACATTTCTTGTAGTATTGTTAGAATAACTTAAATGGTCATCAACAGGGAATAATTTAAATAAATGACGGTATGTTTATATAATGAGATACTATAGTCATTAAAATTATAACGTGGATTTTTACTTACTAACATGTAAAGCATCAACAATTTATTAAGTTAAAAGCAGAAACAAAACAGCAATTACAGCACAAGCTGCTTCCTTTTATTACTGTCTCTCTTTCTCTTTCTCAGTCTTTGTGTCTCTCTCTCACACACACACACACACACAGCAGAGAAGGAAGAGATGCTGGGTTGGTCAAGGAGGATCTATGTGAGTTAATACCAGTTATCTCTCAGGGTGTTATGAATGTTTTTTCAATTGTTTTTATCCTATTTTATATTTCTTAAAAACTGTTTCTGCAATGCACATAACTTCTCCCTCATACATGGTATCTGTGTAGGATGAGACATTTAGTAACAGTAGAGATTCTCTGATAGTGTGAACAGTTGAAAAGTAGCAGAGAGAATGGTGAACCCTCACCAAAGCAGCCATATGCCATACAGCTCTGGCATTAACTAATGCCCAAATTAACAAAAGCCCAGAAAGATCCTGAACTAAAATAAATTCAAAACAGAAAGTAGAACCAGGAATGTTTGGTTGACCTCAACTTTCAAAATCATCAAAAGGCCAGCTGCCATTTTACCACTAATTTGTTATCACATTCTCAAAGAGAAACAAAAACTGGGAAAAAAAATTATCCAAATACTTTTTTCCTTTTGTTGGTATGGGAATCCTTATGGGAGCTGAACACATTTTAATTCAGTAGTTGGGAAATACTTACGTGAAGGGGAACTTGAAGTCATTAGGCTTAATACAGCGCACATAGTGAGGAGTAGTGGCATTGAGGGTCTCCATAAGCAGGTGAAGGGAGTTTCGGAACTGCATGAAAAACAGAACAGAAAAGGGCATCAAGGTTTTGTAAAAATCAATGATGATATAAAGCCATTAAAAAAATTTTAATGGCACTATGGGAGATGATTTTGCCACCTATGTACTCAAAGGGAGGGTGTTACCATTTAAGAATGTAGGCCTTTAGGTTAAGATTTGCCTAAACTCTGCCATTTATATATGCTTATTCTACTAAATATACATTTGTTCTCCTCCCACCACTTTTCCCTTTTTTTATAGAATGACTTTCTTAGAGCAGTTTTAGGTTCATAGCAAAATTAAATAGAAGATACAAGGATCTGGGTGCCTGGGTGGCTCAGTCAGTTAAGCATCTGACTTTGTCTCAGGTCATGATCTCACGGTTTGTAAGTTCGAGTCCTGTATCGAGTGAGCTCATGCCCTACTTCACCCGTTTCAGGTGAGCCCCGCTTCAGGTGAGCACAAATCCTCCTTCAGGTGAGCTCCAAATCTCTCTCTCTGCCCTTCGTGGGATTTTCTCTCTCTCCCTCTCTGCTCTTCACTCACTTGCACCCTTCCTCTCAAAGAAAAAAAAAAAAGAAAAGAGATATAGGCATCTTCCATATATCTCCTGCCCCCCACACAGGCACAGCCTCCCCCATTATTAGTGTCCTCATCAAAGTGGTACATTTGTTACAACTGATGAACCTGCTCTGACAAATCATAGTCACCCAAAGTCCATCATTTCCATCAGAGTTCACCCCCAGCCCCACCCTTTGAACACGTGCGTCTGTGGCTGTTGTCGAGTCAGAATTTTGACTAAAAATATAAACTTTCTTTAAGAATCTTAAATCCATTAATTATGTATAGTGGAAATTCTGCTGCAAGAGACTAAAAAAGTAGCAGGTGACTTACAAGAGCACAGGAAGTGAGTGGGAGGATGGGGGAGTACAGCTAGTTTGGGGTTGCCATTAGGGACACAGGGTCAAGCCTGGACGTTGTGGTCCTGTGTCAGTCCCTGTTTCTTATTTTACCTGGGCACAGGGTCCCCCACACAGGAAAGCAAGCTGACTAGCCTCCCATCCTGAGCACCCAGCCTTGTCCAGGCACTACGTATGTGAGTAATATCTCCTATTCCCCACAGAGCCGAGGACATCAAAGAAAGGAGAGGGCTCTGCTCCTGCACTGAGTGAGGTAGTGCTCTGTACAAATCCAGAGAGGAAACAACCAGAGGACAAATGAAAGGCAGCAATGGTCTATGAGGGGGGATATGCACTACCAGAATGAAGATTTAGAGAAAATTATTTGCAGAAAAGGCTTAAGCGGTCACAGGTCTAAAGCTGGGTGGAGAGGAGCAGGAGGGGATGGTTTTACATGTTCTCACAATAAAAGCTCTAGCCTCCCCACACCTCCTGGCGGTGGGGGGGGAGGGGGGGTGCACGACAGAAGAAGATCTGAGGCTTCAGCTGAGCTTGAGGGGAAGGAGCCCTGCAGTGGCAGCTCCCTGAACTCACCTGGTGCCCCACTGTTTTCTTGTGCTCTTTGGCTGTCTGGCCTGGTCTGCCTTTGGTCGGCTTTGCAGGAGTGCGGGTGAGGGGCGTGCGCCCAGACGAGGTGGCTGAGGTTGGACTGATGGCTTTCTCATCGTCTTGAAATAGTTCTGGTAGCATCTTAAACTGAGTCAGAAACGATCAAAGAAATTACACTCTAAATAAACTCAAATGTAAACCTTCACAGAAACACTGTGAAGACTTGGAATCCACAGTGATTCCCTTCCTTAAGTAACCCATTACAGAGTCCCATTCCAAATATAATCAATATCTATGTTACTGATTATTGTTAGGGGCTAAAGACATGAGAGGAAGGTGACACAAATGCTACAAAACTATAGGAGGAAAAAAAGCAATGATTCTATGATCATGTTTGGGGGAAACAAAATCAAAACTACTCCACTAACACCTGAAATCCTAATATACAGGAAATGGCTACTACAAACATATTACTGGTCTTTATAATTATTTTATGAGCAAAATATTAATTGAAAGTCCTATCTTATTACCTTAGCTACACAAAATGTTTTATCATCATGCTTCAATTGTCTACCTATTAACTCAAACGGTAAGCGCCCGCTAAAAAAAAAATCACAGCAAGAAAGGTGTCATGAACTAGTTTTTTAATATTATAAGATTAAAAAATAATCACAAATAATTTTTAGAAAATAATACAGATTATAAGGAAAAAAGGTAAAAGCCCTGTCATTGTCCTGTAACCTTTTACTATTTGTTTTCAAGGGATTGATAACTTGATTACATAATTTCTGTAATCAATTTTGTGTTGTACCAGGTTAGCACTAGGAAAGACTATTAAAAGATCTGGCACAGGGCACCTGAGTGGCTCAGTCAGTTGAGCATCCAACTTCAGCTCAGTTCATTATCTCATGGTTCGTGAGTTCAAGCCCCACATCAGGCTCGCTGCTGCCAGTCTATTGCATCCTCTGTCCCCCCACCCTCATCCCTTTCCTACTTGCGCTCTCCCAAAAATAAATAAATATTAAAAAAAAAAAAGATCTCACACTTAACAAGTGGTTGGGAGAAATTTTATGGAACAAAAGAGACTTCAAATTAATCCACAGGAACATCTTGATATATGTATATATCTTTTAAAGAGTGCCACATTCCATATAAAATAAATCCTTAAAATTATAATTGCAACTACCAATTATATGTCTAATAACTTCAGCGTATCTGCCAAAGAAATAATTTTCTTAGGAGAGTTGTTTCATTAAAAAACAAAATCATAAAATTTTATTTGCTCCTAATGTGCGTATTAATCATAAGGGTAATTTAGGAAATAACTCATGATGTATAAAACAAATTGTTACACAAAACATATCAATGTTATGAATGTATCCTTTGCAATATATAAAGCAATTATTATAGCTTGGTTGGTTATAAAGAGGAAAACATATTGTACCACTATCTTGTATTACAGTGTTGAAGCTGTGTTCCCAAAGGGAAACATAAGAGTTCCTAACAGTTTTGATTTGAAAACCCAAGCTATGTGTATCATATACCATCTCCCAACTCCAAGTGCAACAATGCTACATAGACTGGAGTCACTCCAAACAAACCCTCAGGACGCATGGCTACCTTCTGATAATTAAGGATACACTAGCCAATCAGAAAAGTTAGTGAGAATAAAGATATAACTGATTACAGGGGCCTAGGGAATAAGAACCTGTGAATGTTCCATTTAAGATAAATTACCTAGGCAGAGTAGTAACACTAGAATTTCATGGTTTTCATCACTATTCATCAATAGAAATGATTTATAATCTAACCAAATAATATTCAGGGATTGGCACTAGGAAAGAGTTTTCTCTTATCCATCAGTTCTATAAGCTATAAAGCATTAATGTCCAGTGCATATACGTGAAAAACTCACTTTTTTAGAGACACTTAGAGTCTTTTGTGGGGGTTAAAACTGAAATTTAGTCTTTAAATGATCTTTCTATTATCAAAATAATTAAAGTTATATTTTAATTCTAAAAACAAGAGTAAAAATGTTTATAGAATATTCCACTGAATAAAAAGACTCTTAGAATAAATTAGTAAAACAAAAGTGCCAGTCAGTAGTCTAGAATGACTCACATGAATAATTTTAGTTTAGTTTTTGGTTTGTTTTTTTTTTGTTTTTAGTTTAGTTTAGTTTGTTTTTTTACTGAATATTTGAATATTCATTTTGCTGAACTAAGTAACTGGCTTCCTGGTTTGCTCTCTAGGATGAAAGTGAGTAGTACTCTCCTCACCAGTGTTTCCTAAAGGGAGTCAAAGAGTGGAGGTTGAGACCAACCTAATACCCAATCTACTGCAGCCATCATGTTCTCTGCAATCAGGAATATTCATTTCTCACCAGAAAGCACTGTTTCTAGTATATATGCCTGCAAAAATAATCTGAAAGTACTCTGGGCCATACTTGCAACTGTATTCCAAGATCCAAAGATCATCTCCACCTGGATGGAGTGCTTAAGGCCATGTTTCTAGGGCATCCTTTTAAAATGATGCAGCAAAAACCTGTTTCCTATCATAGCCCTAAGAGAGTCTAGAACCACTGTGGAGACAGCGGTTTCACATACAACTGAAAGACAACATTGCATAATGGTTAAAAGCCCAGACTCTGAGCCAGACAGCTTGGGTTTTAATTTGACTTGAAACTTACTAGCTATGAAATCTCTGTACCTCATTCCCTCATCTGTAAAATGGGAGTGATGATAATATCACCTCATTATAAAAATTACATGAGTTAACATTTCTAAGGCATTTAAAAGAAGACCTGACACACACTAAGTGTTATGTACTTGATAAATTAAAAACTAACAGTAAAGCTGATTCTGTTAGAAAAATCATCATTATTGTTAAAAAGCTAATGTTTCAGGGTGCCTGGATGGCTCAGTCAGTTAAGCATCTGACTCTTGATTTCAGCTCAAGTCATGATCTCACAGTTCGTGAGTCTGAGCCCCACGTCAGGCTCTGCACTGATAGCATGAAGCCTGCTTGAAATTCTATCTCCCTTGCTCTCTGCCACCACCCTCCTTCCCACCACCACTCACTTTCTCTCTCTCTCTCTCTCTCTCAAAATAAATTAAAAATACACTTGAAAATTAAAAAAAAAACAAAACTAATGTTTTAATTAACAATTTAAGAATATACCCTGATTAGACAAAGTCTATACATAGTTACCTTGCTTGATTTCAAAACTTTAATTTGTTCTTCAAAAACAGTATCTTTATTCTTTTCCAGAAAGCCTTCACACTGGTATTCCACCTGAAAACACATGCAAAAATCTCCTTAACAGAACTTAAGAACAAATATTATTATCATCAACAACAAATATATTTCTTTAGGCTCAGGCTATATGACTGACTCTCAGCAAACTGAAATCAGTTTTATTTTAAGAAACCAGTACCATTTGTGGGAGGAAGTACATGAACTCTTGAGTGAAACTCCTCAAATATTGTTTTTCCTAGGGAACAGTGGTAGTACTGATTAACTGTGGTCTAAAAGATCTTCCCAATTCATAGGTAAGCAGACTCATAAGAAGTTGACTCTCATCTCCCATGCTAGCTGAAGAGAGCTCCTCCAAGGCTAACCCAATGGATCTTCTGAGTGAGATCACCATCCCAGAGAAGGTAGTCCTCTTGGGAGAAAAGAGATTAAATTGGGAAAGAGATCAGAAAGAATAAATGGCAGTCTGACTGAGAGCTGAGGTGGATGGTGGGTAAATATGGTATGATTGGTAAGTAGAACTACTTGAGAATGGACTGTTCCTGCTACCAAAACTCCAACGACTTCAGGCATCTACCACTCAAGTTGCTCCCCGCCAAATACTGCAAAGCCCTTAGGTGACCTACAGTCATATTCTTGGATTTCCAGCTAGGATTAAGGAGATTCAGAAGGTCTTCCATTCCTGAAAGAGACCCGAAGAAGCTTACCCCCAATGCCTATTTAAAATTCCCTGAAAAATAAATTGGTCTCATGGCTCCTGATTTTCTAGGTACACTACTGAACTCGTGAAGCAGCAAGTCTGCATGCCTGTTAGCAAAAACCGACTGACTCAAACAGGGAAGGTGACACAAGTCCACAGTCTCTATTCTGACCCTTCCAAATTTTTCAGCAATCTGAGGCAGCAATCTGTAATCAAACACATTAACGTTTCTACATTGAAGTACGTAAATATCCAGCCTCACTGGGATAAATAAAGACTATACATAACCTCATGTTAGTTCAGGTCAGAGATCAGGGTTAGCCATGAAGTAAATTACGAAAAGATTTTTTAATTTTCAGAGTTTCTTGGGTTTCACAATTATAGAGGATTGTAGACTCATATTTATTTCGTGACATAATTCCATATAGAGTGAAGGAAGGGAAAACCAACAAAGCAACACTTTTCCTATAAGGCCCTAAAGAATGCAAACTTCAGCAAAGAAAAAAATGGTATCACTTGACTACTGATTTTTTTTCCTCTTTGAACTTAAGTATTCAGAAGGAAAAAAGATAATAAAGCTTTCTTACTTTGTCAGCAAAATGTTGGATGATGAAAGCTTTGTTTGATAGACGGGGCTTTTCAAAGAGTGCACATTTGTTCAAATGTGTGTTGTACAGTTTTTGGGCCCAAGTGTCATCTGTACCTTTAGGCATCTACATTTAGGGGAGATAAGAAAAACAACAACAACAACAGTAACAACCAAGGTGAATACTGTTATGAGATTCTTCTCATGCATTAACCAGGAGACCATTTTTTGGCTTTTCTAACAACTTTTGTATTCAATAAGAAACTCATTCCTTCCACATTTTTCATTTAGATGCCAAAAATCAATTACTAATGAAAAGCAGTGATTGAGACCTTCCCATAGGTGAGTCAGCCCAATCTTTGGGCAACTCCATCTGCCTTTGCCAGGGTAAATATTCTATCTGTTTTTAACACAGCAAAAGCCTCACAAATAGAAGATGAACTACTATGATTTCATGTATTTTTTTAAGTAAGCTATATGCCCAAGGTGGGGCTTAAACTCATGACCCCAAGATCAAGAGTCACGTGCTCTACCAACTGAGCCTGCCAGGTGCTCTATATCATGTATTTTTTTAAGTTCGTAAATAAAGGTAACATCTGCACAGAGTGAAATATTTACATAATTCAGAAAGGTATAAAGTGAAGAGTGATCTCTCATCATTTCCACCAACTTTTTTATCTTTCTGTCTAAAGGCATGCATACAAATAGGATCACTCTATAAGCTCCTTGCATTTTTTTCTTCTTAATAATAGCATTCTTGTATTTATGGCCATCAGGTTGTTATGTATTTTTTGTTATTATGAACCGGTCATCATTACTTCTTTCACATATATACCTTCAATACTTTTGCAAGTATACTCATAGGGTGAACTCCCAACAGTTCCACTGCTGAGCCAAAAGGCATGTGCTTATAGTTTTGATAAATATTGTCAACTTTCCTCAAAAATATGTTGTATTAACTCGTGCCCTTCTTCAAGAGTATAGATGCAATAAACATTCATTTGGTATTATCAAGTGAAAGGTATTATCAAATTTAAATTCGCCTATTTGATAGGTAAAAAGCAGTATCCCGTTTTTGTTTTGATTTGCATTTTTTAAATCTGAAGTGAAACTGAGCATCATATTCATTCTTAACGTTGAGGAAATCTGGATGCTTACGAGAATCAATCTATGGTAAGTTGTAACTTATGGCATACAAACCATAGAGGAGTTAAGAGAAAGGATAGGTTATTTGTCTAAGATGACTCAGTAGTAAAGCTGGAGATTCATCGTTTTCTCAATATTCTGTGTCTATAAATATTAAAGCTAAAACTCCCTTTCTACCATATCTATCAGGTATAAAGAACAAGCAGTCAATTTTTAAATCACAGATATTTAGGACTAAATTCAGAATACCTTTTGTACAATTTCTTGCATTTCTTTAAATATGTCATACCACTGAACCAAAAATACCAAATATAAGCATATTGATAACAAAAGTGGTTACACTGGGTAATAGTTATGTCTAATGTTAATTTTTCACATAACTTAGAAGCAGCTGAAAAGAGGAAATTTTCCAAGCTTCAATTGTATTTAGAACGCTTTGGGCGTAGTGACCCTTCAGAATGCAAGCTAGGGTGACCTCCCCCCCCCCACCTGTTGCCATGGTGGCACCTCATGGTATACTAATGAATCTCTGCTTAAACTCACTTCCCTTCTGCCCTTGACATACCTGTTTTGATAGACTAGGTACATCAGAAAATCATACTTACCTTGCATTCCTCATCCAGCAAATCTAGAATGCCTAGTTTAGATTCTATAAGATTAATGCAAGGCTGATTATCATAAAAATCTATGAGTGTCCACGGAATTTGTTCCTTCATATATTCTTCTTGCTCTAATTTGAAGACATGCTGAAATGAAAAAGAAAAACTGGCATTACTGAATTATTATAAATAATGTTAGTCAAGAAAAAACATTTATAGAAAACACTCTAAGAGGAAATCTGACATAATTTGAGATAGTCCATGGCTTCCAGCAACAATAATTTCATGGAAGAAAAATGATTTACACACAGAAAACAAGAATAAGAAGCAAATAAAAACCAGAGACAGTAAAATTTCAGCTATATAGGATTCTTGGTAAACAAGTAAATCCAGATATATGGATGTGTTAAATAGCTGACAAATGTAGCAGTCTTTTAAATTTTTTTTTATATGTATACATCCAATACTGCACAATACACTTTTTGGCCTCAAATTATTGCCGTGCTGCTGAAAATGCCTCAGCCGGCCTTGAACAACCATGCAGAGCAAATGCCCCCCAGACTACTGAACCACACTGGGCGATGCTTGCAGCATGGGAAGTAATGCTCTTAAGGGACAGTGATATTGAAGTTCATGTGCCTCAGAATTAGCTAACAGTCTTTTGTGTCTGCCTCCATTATTTTCCACATCAGGGAATCTACAGCTCACTTTTCTAGATTCTACATCTAGTTGCAACAAGTAACGATGCACTGCTGTTTCTGCTAAATACATCAGCCACCAACCTCACTATTGCTTATCTCCATTCACTCAGTCAGGCCAAAATATGTATCGACCTTCTACTATGTGCAGTTACCACACACCGTTAACAAAGCAGACTCGGGTTCTGCTGTTCACAGAGTTTGGAGACTAGTGGAAAAACAGAAATCAAATAATCACAAGGGATCACAAACTGCAGTATTTGTTACAAAGGAAAATAATGCAAACTAAGAGAGCAAGAGTCCTCATCTAGTTTGGACACGGGGAAGTGGGGGGGAAGGCGCAGAGGAGTAAGGAGGGAAGGCCTCCCTGAGGAAAAGCTGCTGTGGGACATGAGCTCTGCAGATGAATGGTAGTTAAGTTAGTCTAGGCAGAAGGGCAAGCCAACCACTGGTACAGTTCTTGCTTCAGGCTGCCCAATGCAGCAACCCACAACTTCTAGTGTAAGATGTTAACGACCTTGACTCATTTGTTCTTAGGGGTTTCTGCTTTCCTTTGTCTCTTTTGTGTCCCTTTTTCCCTCATATATCTTACTGTTTTTTTCTGTAAATAGCCCTCTGTGGCTACGACTAGACAACAACATATTTTCTAGGATCCAAAAACCCCATGAAACTTAGGTGTCACTCAGAATTCTGACACATATTCTCCTTATGCACCTGGAACTTTCTCACTTTATTCTATACTTGCTATAATGCCCTTCCTGGCTCACCTACTGCATTTACCAGCTGCAATAAGCTTTAGTAATTAAAAAAACAAATACCCATAGGAATATTTATGTCATGCTAATTTCTTCTGTTCTTTTGATGAATGAGAAGGCAAATGGGGCACCATGTGTCAGTAGGATGCCCTGACTGATGGTACCAATATTTCCCAAAACAAGAGCCATGTCTTTTTTTAATTCAATAATGTATA
The DNA here is from genome assembly GCA_028646485.1 of Cryptoprocta ferox. Taxonomy (NCBI): domain Eukaryota; kingdom Metazoa; phylum Chordata; class Mammalia; order Carnivora; family Eupleridae; genus Cryptoprocta; species Cryptoprocta ferox. The sequence continues at coordinate 89,443,570 of CM053560.1, forward strand.
TGCAGTCTCCACACTGACAACAGAAACAGTGTTCCAGGTTTTAAATAGAGCTTCTTTCTCTTCCATATCTCTATGCCTAATTTGGAAAAGTCCATGAGGCCTCAAACATTTTGGATACTCATTTGTCAAAAAGATAATTTGGGCATGAGGTTCAAAATGGAGAGAGATCCTTGATCAAAATGTAATGCCTCCAAGCACCTAAACATGCCAAACACCATGTTTCTCACACCCACTGCCCCACCCATAATCCCTGCCGAGGGAATGGCCCAAAGCAGCCAAGTTCTTCACTGTGAGACCCCACGTTCCTAGCTACAGCTGGTCAATTTCTAGTGATCTCTGAAGAAATGAATGAAGTTAATCAGCTTCTCTTTCTCAGCTGTAAGAATTGGGAAGCAGGCAATTAGCAGTGTAAGCTGAGGCTGAAAGAAGTCCAGATGAATGGGAATTAAGCAAGTCAAGAAGATGAGAGGAGAAATACAACCACTGGTGGAATCACAGGAAGCTTGAAGTTAGTGAGGAAATATATACAGAACAGAAGGGAAGAATATGTCATCTGATAGTAAGAGGGAGTGGAGCAGCTGTGCAGAGAGAAGCTGTGCAGAGAGAAGTGTGTGTGTGAGAGAGAGGGAGAGGGAGAGAGAGAGAGGGAAAAAAAGGAGAAATAGATCAATAGGGACAGAGGGAAAGAGAAAGAGAAACAAGAGAATCAGAAACACACATCAGAGACAAGACATCCTTGAGAAATAGACAAACTAGCCAGTCCCTAATGAAGACCGGTGTTGGTTCTTTCTTTATGTTTCTAGTCACCTTGTGCCAAAACCTTGTGCTCTAGGAAAGAGCAGAGGCCGTGGATCTGATTAAAGTATTAAGAAACTTTTAAAAAAAGTATTAAAAAACTCAGAAAAGCCTTGAGGAAAGAGAATCAGTCTCTGATAGGTTTTTATTAATGTTCCTTAAGCAGAGATAAAAAAATAAACCAGTTATATTCTTATGGAAACAGTCATAAGCCTAAGGTTTAAAGATTACTTCTGCATTATTTCCTTGTGCTAAGTAGCTTAATTTGCTAAAGAAGATGGTCCAAATTCTTATCGGAGTATATGCAATATTTTTTAAAAAATCAAACATTCTAAAGGTCTGATGATGACAAGCAACAATCCCTTGTCCCATCCCTTCCCGACTCAGTCTCACTCTCTGGGGAAACCATTTTTAACTCCTTCTGTTAAGCAGTTAGGCAGGCATGAGCAAGGAGAAATAAAGTAGATGCTGGCCAGAACCCTAGAGCCACGTCAGAGGGTTAACAGCTACACCTCTAAGGGGTAACAGAACAGGAAAGTCCTAGCCACAGAGCTGGCTCAAGAGCCACAAGGGGACTTTCAAGAGCTGAACATGCACACAAAAGATGCAACGTGCCCTTAGATTAAACAAAGTCACAACAAAGCCCATTAGAAACTAATAAATATATAATACAGAAATAAATGTAATTATAACAGAAGGCACCATGGGTAGGCACATGCGCAGATGCTGGAATGTTATATAACTACCAGCTGTCCATCAAAAGGTCAATCAAAGCCAAATTTACATGTACACAAAGCAGACATAAAAGGATGCAACTAGAGCTTCTCAGGGCCTTTGCCACTGTTGCTCTGGCAGTGGCCCACTTTCTCTCTTCAAAGTGTACTATACTTAGCTACTCAATAAACGCTACCTCCCCATTCCGGTCTCGGGTCTCTAATTCTTTGGTCCATCTGGCACCAGAACCAAGTGACTCGGCAACACTTGAGCTATTTCTTCTGATACTTAACCTCTAAAGAATATGTTTATCCACTACTTTTTGATTTATTCATTGGAAACATCATCTACTGATTTCTTGATGAGACAGATGAGGCTAAATTCATATACATCACCTCTCCACTGCTCCTCTCCTATCCTCCGAATATTACTTCTTTTAGATCTTCTTTTGATTTTTATTAATTTTGTCATTTAAAATAATACCTTTAAACTTCTGTTTGTTGTTCTCATCAATTACAGACCCTACCACTTGACTTCTCTCTTTGTAAAACAAGGATACTAAAGGCTCTTTTCCTGTCTTTGAGCTCTCTTCTTTTCCATCTTCAACGCCTATAGGTGTCTCATTTTAATATCCTCTTTCATCAGTACTAATAACCATCCCTAATCTTGCTCTTAGAACCGTACCTTGCATCTGCTGAGCACTTTACACAGTCTCACTCATTTAATCTGTACAACTATATGGTAGTAGGTATGATCATTATCCCCATTATACAGATGAGAAGACTAAGGCCCAGGAAGGTCAATTAACCTGCCCAAGGTCCCCTGAATAATCAATACAGAATGGGATTCCAATGCAAGCAGTTTACTTTGGGGGTCTGTGCTCTTCACTATTATAATCTACTGCCCCTTATTTTTAAATACCTTGAAATCCCCCAATACTATGATAATGCTTGAAGATATTTGATATTATTATTCCACAAGAGCCACTCTCAAAATATTCCCATTGCCATTGTCTTGGTGAATGTCTCAGACTGCTAAAAAGAGAATATGTAAAACGGAATATGTAAAAAATATGTAGAAAAGAGAATGTGTTCTGATTTTTTATTCTGGCATTTTGCTGATACAGCAAGTAAGAGTTAAGATAGTCCTAACTCCGTAAGGACCACACACTGAAGGAAATCCTGGGCCCAGAACCTCATACTGCCTATGTTACTACCTGATACACTTCCTGCATAACCTCACTCAATTTATTTTGACCAAATTTTCACTATATTCAGACTGTAATATGAAGACCACCTTGAGTCCTATCTGGGCCATAAACATGTTTCTGATGTTGCACTTATTTATTAATCATAAGTTCCTCAGCACCTCAGCTGTTCTAAACCCCAGATAATAATTATAATTTTTAACTTCATTTCAGAAACCAGACTTTAAACACAGAGTAAAATTCAAAAGAATAATTTATAGTAGAATATTAGTTAAAAAGAAAATTCTTACCATATTGAATTGTTGCTGTAGTTTTTCATTTGCATAATTTATGCAAAACTGTTCAAAACTATTTATTTCAAATGTTTCAAATCTGTAAAACCAAAAATATTATGTGAAGAGGAGAAAAACAAATAGTTTTTTTTAATATTTAAACTGTACACATTAGCAAGAAAGAAATGGGAAATTTTCCAACATTGTGAATCTTTCCACATCAGTGAAGATAAAGGTTTCTAAGTCAGTAACATGGACTCTGTACCCAGCAGAAAGGCATCACCATGCAGCAGAGAGATCGTTTTAAAGGGTCCAGCATGCAGAGGTGTTCAACAGTTTTAGTTTTCGAGGGCTAATTCATCCCCAAATGGGAAACAATCGGAATTATGATAAAGCGATTGCTCGTCACTCTACAGATTCACACTCACATAAAGGGGAACTGGGAATAGAGATCTCATAGGTTCTTTTGCAAAACTGAACAAGATAATAAAAATATTAGGCATCAAAAAGCACAAGTGTACAGGAAAGCTTTCAACAGTTAAAAGAGGGCACTCAGAGAAGGCAAATTACCAAATGAAATAAGATTTTTAGAAATGCTCTTCTAACTTTCTTTTCTCTTTACCAGTAGGAGACAGAATCTAATACCCACTTAGAGTTACTAGGTAATCTCTAGGAAGAAATGCTCTGTGGCAGACCACTAGGCCAAATACACTTACCCATATATGTCCAGCACTCCAATAAAAGAGTGCTGTTTGACAGCAGAATGGAGGGCCTGATTGACATGATCTACAATCCAGTTAAAGAGCTTGGCATAAATGTGCTTGGCCAAAGCATCGCGGGCATTCGTGGCCTGCAGCTTGGAGATGGGTTTGATGTATGTCTCTGTGGCGGTAGCCAGTTTCCGATGGCAGAGCCAGTGACACATCTCTTCATAGTCCACACCCATAAGGTCAGAGAAGATGCTGAGAGGTTCATGCTTGGGCTGACAAAAGAGAGTGAGTTATTTCCAACAGAATTTACTAGAAAATACTAAAATGAGGTAAAACAAACAAAACAAAAACAGCAATTTCTTTTTTATAACGAACACCCATATCACTTGAAGCTGATCAGTGATAATAACCACAATCATCCATCAAACCAGCATTTTATAGTCTCTTTTAGGGCTCATTTCACAAACCATCTCTTCCTTTGTCTCTTCACAGTATTTGTTACTGTCTTCAGGTACCTTCATTCAGTCAGTTGATCAGAAGATCTGTCAGCTTGTCAACAAATATTTACTGAGTGCCTACGATATGCCAGTAAGTAAAACCAGACATGACCCCTATCTTCAGTCACTGGGGATATGGATTATTAATCAAATGATTGCTCCCTAAAACATAAAATCACTGCAAAGAACAAGGGCACTGTACCATGATTCCATGTAAAAAGAGTGTGCCCTATTCAAGAGGCAGGGGCCTGCTGCCTTGAGAAACAGAGCTGAGATCTGAAGGATGGGAAGGCAGTGACTTGGTGAAAGGGGGAAGAAAGGGTCTTCAAGCTGAGGGAACAGCTGGTATGCAAGTCCTGTGGTGGAAGAGAAACTAACAGTATGAGGGACTGAAGCTGTGTGAGGAAGAAAATGCCTGAGATGAAACTAGAGAGACAGGCAGAGGCTACACCAGGGCTGGTCTTTATCCTGGGAGCAAAGGGAAGCTACTGAAGGGTTTGAAACAGACAACTTGCATGACTTCTTAGATTAGAATCTCTTTAATGACTTACATATCCCTATCCTCTACAATGTCTTCCATAGGCCTTGCATTCAGTGGACATTCAATAAATACCTGTTTAATTTAATCCTCATGAGTGCATTATATTTTTTAACATCTTCACTAGCATGTTTCAATTGAATCTGATGACATTCCTGGGGAACAGGCAGGATGAACATTGCTATTTTTTAAATAAAATCCAAGAAAACAGCTTGTCAAACATCACATGGTCAATTTATAACAGTGTTATTATTAGAATCTGGGTGTCCTGACACCCTCACCTTCTGATCCTTCCCACTGAAGCAGTCCTTTCCAACTTTCATTTCCCCTCCTCCCAAGCAATGAATTCATATACAAATTAGCACCATTACCAACAGCATGCTACAACTCCCTTAAATAAGCAGCTAATTTCATTCATGTAAACATGAATGATTTGACATCATTTAGAAGTGGATCAGTACTGTCTAAACATATTGTATACCATACTATTAGATCAAGGCTATCAACTGTTTTGTTCAAATTTTCTGTAACTTTACTAATTTTTGGCCTTCTTCATCTGTCTCTTCTGTCTTCTCTAATAATTGAGAGAAGTCAACAATCTACCACTATGATAAATTTGTCTATTTCTTCTTGTGGTTTCTGTTGATTTTTGCTTTATATATTTTAAGGCTGTGCCTTTAAGTACATGAAAGTCTGGAACGATTACATGCTCCTGTTGAATAAAATCTCTATCATTACACAGTACTTTATTTATCTCTAGACTGCTTTTGGACAAAATCTATTTAGTCCAATATTGACAGAGGCTCTGCCATTTCCCCCTAGTTATTATGGTTTGTCTTTTCTAAACTTTTTATTTTCAAACTTTCCTTACCTTTATGTTTTAAGAATGTTCATTTTGAAAGTATATAACTGAATTCTTAAACCAGGTATCCAGTTGTTATCTAGTACTCTAATTGTATGTTTTTGGGGGAGCAGGGGCTGGTGATTCATTTTATTTTTTTAACTTTTTGTTCTGAACTAATTTTAGACGAACAGAAAAGTTACATGAGTGGTATGAAGAATTCCCTTCACCCAGATTCCCTAAATATTAACATTTTACATTTGTTTGTATCATTCTCTCTTTTATATACATGTACATACACATTAATTTTTCAGAACCATTGAGAGCAAGTTGCAAACATGATGCCATTTTAGTCTTAAATATTTCAGTGTGCATTTCCTAAAAACTGAAGATATTATATTATATAACTACGGTATCAAGAACAAAATTTGAAAATTAGCAATGATAGAACCCTATCTAACCTATAGATCTAATTCTTTTTTCCCTGATTGATCTAATCAAGAAACAGGCTCTTAACTATTGAGAACAAACTGATTATCAGAGAGGAGGTGGGTGGGGGGATGGGTAAAATAGGTGATGGGAATTAAGGAGTGCACTTGTGATGAGCACTGGGTGTCATATGGAAGTGCTGAATCACTATACTGTACACCTGAAACTAATATTACACTGTATGGTAACTATACTGGAATTAAAATAAAAAACTTAAAAACATGTTCACTATAAACTACAAACCAGAGAAATAAAGAAATATCTTTAAAGGCTTTTTAAAAGCTAATGACAACAAAAATAATTAAAAAAATAAGTTAAGTGATGTTCATTGGTCTCATTACTGGTCTTGCAACTGCGGTCAAGAGATTAAGGAAATGTCTGCCAAGTTTCTCCACTATAAAGAAAGCTATCATTACCTTTGTAACTACGAAGTATTCTGTGGAGAGTTCTGTCTTTTACAGCCCAAGACACTATTCATTATTATTACTGTTTAATTAATTAAATTTTATCTAGATTTGCACATACTTTTCTAGTTTATTGGTCCATCATTTATTCTCTAACTTTAGATCTACCTGAGATCACTTTCCTTCTGCCTAAGCCAAGTCCTTCAATATTTCCTTTAGCGAGGGCCGACTGGTGACAAAATATCCCAATTTCTATTTGTCTGAAAACACTTCTATTTTTCCTTCATTCTGGAAAGATATTTTTACTGGATATACAAACTAAGTTAATAGTTACTCTAGAACACTGAAGACACTACCACTGTTTTCTGGCTCCTATTGCTGTAGTTAAGAAGTGAGCTACATGTTTAACTGCTATTTCTTCAAAACTAAGAAATTCTTCCTGTTTTAAGATTTTTCTCGGGGCGTCTGGGTGGTTCAGTCAGTTAAGTGTGCAACTTCGGCTTAGGTCATGATCTCATAGTTCATAAGTTTGAGCCCCACACTGGGCTTTGCACTGACAGCTCAGAGCCTGGAGTCTGCTTTGGATTCTTACTCTCTCTCTCTCTCTCTCTCAAAAATAAACATTGAAAACTTAAAAAAAAAAAAAGATTTTTCTCTCTGCCTTTGGTATCATTATGGAGTGCCTAGGGGTGGATTTCTTTTTATTTATTCTAATTGAGATTTTTTTTGTACTTTCCAAATCTGAGGTTTAGTGTCATTTTCACAAATTCTGAAACTTGTTAGTAATTATCTCTTCAAATATTATATCTGCCTCATTCTTTTTTTTCCTCTAGGAATTCTCATTGGATTAAAATTAGATTTTAATATTCTATCCTTCATCTCTTCTATGTTTTAAGTGCTCTATCTATGAGTCCTGTCATGCACTCTGGATAATTTCTTTACATCTCTCTTCTAGCTGATCAGTTCTCACCTCAGTTCGGTCAAATTCGCTATTAATTACTTTCAGCATTCTGAATAGGTTTGACTCTTACCTGTTGTTTTACCTAGCTCCTCCTATTTTGTTTCCTTGTGGAATTTGTGATTTTTGACTGTGACCCAATATTTCTTGTAACTTTTCTCATGGGACTCCACTAAGGCCTGGTTTGAAGGTGGATCATCCAAAGTAGACTTGCATGTGCTTCTGTCAGCCCTCTAAGGCACCACCATTCCAGGACCAATTTAAGTGAAGTTTTCTGTATTTACCTTTCTGGGACCATCTAGAAACTACAAAATCAGTCTGGGAGGAAGTGTGAGGGTGAGTTCATTGTTGCAAATCTTTAGGGAACTATTTTCTCCTCCTTCACTTAGCACCAAGGCTTGCTCAAGCCAGATTAACTTTTCTTTGAACTCCTGGAATAGGTGGTGGGCAAGTTTATTACTGGTTTCCCATTTAGGGTCTCAGCTTTAGGCAGGGGTTCCCCTTATAAGAGTCCTAGTCTTGGTGTTTTGTCTTCTGTACTCCACTGGCTAAGGAAACAAAAGCTCAAGATCACTGGTTTCAGCAAATGCCTTAAGGCAAGTCCTAACTTCAAGGTTCTCCTTTCTCATAGTTCCTATTTTCACTTAATTTCTGGGATCTGAGTAGTGTTTACATATTTATTAAAATTTTTAAAAAATATAATTTATCCTGGCTGGCTCAGTCAATGGAGCATGCAACCCCTGATCTGGGTAGGGGTAGGGGTTCTGAGTTTAAGCCCCACGCTGGGTATAGAGACCACTTAAAAATAAAACCTTTAAAAAATATAATTTATCCAGTATGAAGATCAATCAGAGCACCTAGTCAAAAATTGCTGGAAAAGAATGTCTCATTTTACAGATGAGACAACCGAGGCTCAGTGAAGCTAAGTAACTCACCAAAAAATATAGAGTGAGTAAGCAGTAAAGCTGGGATTGGATCCAGGCAGAGACACTGAAACACGTATTTCAAAACTAAAGTCTAAATCACATGAAGTAACCTACACGTAGATTTGCTAATATCAACTTTGGTATCTGAACAGTGAAACATAAATCTTAAGATTGTTTCCTATCACAATCTTGAGGAAGCAGGATGGAAAAAGAATTAATTATATCAAAACTTCTTCCATTTTAATAAAATTAAAAAATACCTCTGTGTGTGTGTGTGTGTGTGTGTGTGTGTGTATGATAGTTAATGGAAATACTGCAAATCATAAATGCCCAATGAGGATAATATGAGACTGTCAGATTTTGTTACAATTTAAACAACTGTTTCCACATACAGAATTGGGTTTTAATTCTCGGGTACAGTTATCACTATGTGGCGGAAAATATGCAAATCCTCATGAAGACACCCTGTCCCCCAGCCATTTAATTCATTTTCCCAGGAGCAATTACTACTAATAGTTTCCTCAATAATTTTTCAACCGTATTACAATTACACACCTGAAGACACAAATATTTCAATTATTGGTACTTGTGCCATGGGCCAAATAAACCCTTCTCCCTAGATGGCCCCAATCCACTTTCACATCCAATACTTCCCACCTCTGTGCATATGGACCAGACATGTATCCAAGTTCTCTCTTCTCCTCCTACTCCTAACATACACAATCACTGTGCACCAGGGATTAGCATACCTATTTCTTTATTTTCAGTTCAAGATTCTTCTTGGGATAATTTATCCCTCTAATCATTATCTCTCTGATAATATTAATAGAGATACTTCAAATATACTGCTTCCATAAAGAATCAACAAAACTGAAACACAAATAAACTGCTATCACATTAAGCATATTCTGAACTTACAGGTATCGTGCAGCTGTCTGAATCCCGAGATATAAATGCAACATTGCCTAAGTGAAGGATACCAGCAAGTATTCGGAAAATTCCCATCTGATAAGACTCACTAATTCCTGGAACAACAGAGTAAATGAACAGGTGATTATAAACCATTACAGTAGACAATTTTAAGCCTATTTTTAACTCCTGAATATTGCCAGATGTGCAGATAGTAACATATCGTGGTTAACAACACTTTCACCCTTATTGACATTAACATAGAACACAGTTTAGCATCATGGTTGAGAGCATAGGCTGTGGAGTAACAAACAGGGCCGGGCTCAAGGCCTGGCTTTGCTCCTGACCTGCCATCTCACATGGGCAAGAACATCACCCTTCTGTGTTTCTGTTTTCTCATTTGAGATATGAGAATAGTAGTGACTATCTCAAAGGGTGTCTGTGAACATTAAATGAGAAAATGCATGAGCCGTGTAGTATACTTAACACATACAGGACACGTGGTAAATGCTAAACAAATTATCACCGTCATACACTGGATTTAGGTATTTTATTAACATTATTACCTTTTCTATTTCCTCTATTCCAAATGCAATTTGCAGCCCAATAAGGCTGTTTTGATTCCTATTATTTAATTACTTCTAACTACAGACCAAGTATAAGTCAAAGAAATCCCAAGATTAGAAGTATTCAGGATGGTGCTATCCCCTAGCCTGATGAGGGAGAATCTAAATGCAGCATTAGAGCAGGAACTGAAGGATGAGACAGGATGAGAAAGCTGTACAGCCCTTTGCTTTTTATCCAACCTGGCTTCATTCTGCAATAAGGTAAGAATTTCCTAAACATTAGATATAATTATGTGGAAGTAAAAGTGGCAAAATTATTTCCAAATACATAATCATATACGAGGTAATTGAGAGTTGATCTCATAATGAATGTTTTTACTATCACCTACATTATGGCTTTTACAAATTTGCCATTTTCTATCTGCGAAAATATTGAGCCACAGAAGTAAAGCAGTACTTTTCAAACTTCAATATGCACATGAATCACCAATGGATCTTGTTAACGTGCTGATTCTGATTCAGTAGGTCTGAGACAAGGTTTGAGTTTTTGAATTTTTGAAAGCTTCACTATGTTCTGGACCATACTCTGAACAGCAATGCTTTTAAATCAAATCAACTCACCTCATGGTATTCCTCAAAATACCAACATATGATTTTTGATTTTTGTTATTTATATTTTTAAGTTTTTAAAATAAATAATTCACCACTAAAAGTTGTACACTTCTAAAGATTACTTTATTCACATGTAGACCTCATATTTTTTAAATCTCAGAAACAAGAGTGATATCTCAGCCATTTTTAAAACAGTAAAATAATCAACATGTATTACAATGTTTTGTCACTACGCCAGCTCAGCCACATTTCCCAGCCACAAAAGACCCCAGAAAAACAAAAACAGAAACAAAAACCCTACAAAATGTGAGCTTGTTCAGGAAACCATTTCATTTAGCTTTAAGTTTCATATTTTGTGAAAATTTTAAGAATTACAGTTAGTCCTACTTACTTTAATGCCCTCAATCTGCTCTTTAAACAGCTTTATTGGGACAGAACGCGGGGACGCAACGGAGGCAGGCCGGAGCCGCTGCCGTCGCCGTGACCCGCGGTAACCAGCGTGAGCTCCTCCGCCAGAAGAATATGAAAAAGCAGAGCGACTAGGTTAAGGGAAAGCGCCGGGATGACGGGCTTTCTGCTGCCGCCCGCAAGCAGAGAGACTCGGAGATCATGCAGCAGAAGCAGAAAAAGGCAAACGAGAAGAAGGAGGAACCCAAGTGGCTTTGTGGCTTCGTGTCCAACCCTCTTGCCCTTCGCCTGTGTGCCTGGAGCCAGTCCCACCACGCTCGCGTTTTCTCCTGTAGTGCTCACAGGTCCCAGCACCGATGGCATTCCCTTTGCCCTGAGTCTGCAGCGGGTCCGTTTTGTGCTTCCTTCCCCTCAGGTAGCCTCTCTCCCCCTGGGCCACTCCTGGGGGTGAGGGGGTTACCCCTTCCCAGTGTTTTTTATTCCTGTGGGGCTCACCCCAAAGTATTAAAAGTAGCTTTGTAATTTAAAAAAACAAAACAAAGCAAAACAAAAAAAAACAGCTTTATTGAGGGATAATTTACATACCATAAAATTCACCTGTTTTAAATATGTAATTCAGTGATTACTTGTGCAACCAATACTACAATCTAATTTTATAATAATTCCCACCACTCCAAAAAGAAACCTTGTGCCCATTTGCTGTCCAAAGGTGTTTTATAAGGAATGTTAAATCTCCTAACAACACTCACCACCTAATACAAAGTAAAGCCAATATTCCAAGCAAACGCTGCTTAAATCAGAGAGCTACTGCTCCTAAGAGCGCAAAAATAAAATTACATTACCTAGCAAAGTGCAGGCCTGCCTGGTATGTGCCATCTCCTTGGTATCATCAACTCCTTCAATCACAGGACTGCCACCTTGCTTTGTGTAATGAAAGTTATTGGCATTTCCTGCAATTAAGGAAAATAAAAGATTTGCAGTCTATGAAAAAGCCTTGACTTCTACCTTTATGTCCACTCTAAAGTAGATGCAGTGATAGCACAGTTAAATGTACACAGTCTGGAGTTCGATTCCCTGTGTACTCATCACTCATCTTAAACAGGTTATCAACTCACGGCCAATCTTGTTTCATTTACACAGCCATTCACCCCTTCCCCAACCTTAGGTTATCATGAAGCCAATTACAGACTTGTTATCATTTTATTCATAAATATTTCAGTATGAGATAATCTCCTTTTTAACAAATAAGTTTATGAACTCGGGAATTAATAGAAAACAATACCAGGACAATAAATCTAACATCATATTCATACCTAATCGCAGCATTTTAAATTCAGGTAAATTTGCTGAAGCACAAAGCTGATAGAAGATATGATAGTTTCTCTCCTCTTCTGCCTTTGAAATAAAAAAAGTTTTCAATTATAGTATTTTAATCTAAAACTCATAAAATTGAATTATAAAATAAAGTTTTAATATTTAATTCAGTGCAATAAGTTGTCCCTTTCCAAATTTCCTAATATAGGTTTATGATTATTAAATTTTATGATTTATCAGCTATGTGTATATATGTATTATCTGTTGGTTACATTCAACAAAAATTATCTGATAATGATTTTTTGAAGTAAAGAACAGCTTGATATATGCCATCGTCTTAAGACATCATTGCCTTTGGGGAAAACGAAAATCATGTTTTTGGAAAATAGGTATCCTTTCCTTTTCTAAAGTTCACATTATACCACTTCACTTCTGCAAAAGGCTTACACTAGTACCTGCTTCACAAACCAAAAGAAATCCACAGAGGATTTTTTACAGAAACGTGAAAATAGTGTTTAGTGTTTGTTTTCAGTGAGCCATTACAGAGGCAGCATACTCCCAGAGCAGCGAGGGTGGCCCCGCCAAGCTCCTCGGCAGGGAACTACACTCAGCATCTCATCAACCTGCCATGCTTCTGACCTGTGTTTGTGCTCATCTGTGCTTCATCCTGATTTATTTTGGGCATCTGTTAGCAAGATGTGTCCCAACACATTAGAAAAGCCTAAGAAAGGTTATTATTGGGGTCTAGGGATGCTCAAAAACTTTTCCATGTAAATTAATGGTATTTTTTATTTTTCTTTTTTAATGTTTTATTTTTGAGAGAGAGAGACAGACAGACAATGTGAGCAGGGAGGGTCCGACAGAGAGGGAGACACAGAATCAGAAGACAGGTTCCAGGCTGTGAGCTGTCAGCACAGAGCCGGACGCGGAGCTCAAACCCACGAACCGTGAGATCATGACCTGAGCCGAAGTCAGACGCTTAACCGACTGAGCCACCCAGGTGCCCCATTGGTATTTTATCTTTGCTTTACACCATTTCAGCTTACAAAAGTTTTCATATGAACAATCTACTTTTGGATAGTGAGGGAAACCTGTACTCGGTATTTTCTGACAGTACCTTTCAAATTCATAGTCTTCCTAACACTTTTATTTTCTTTTTAATGTTTATTTATTTTGAAAGAGAGTGAGCACAGGAGAGGGCAGAGACAGGGGGAGACAGAATCGCAAGCGGGCTCCATGCTATCAGTGTGGAGCTTGACGTGTGCTCAATTCCATGAACGGTGAGATCATGGCCTGAGGCGAAGTCAAGAGTCAGAGCTCTATTGACTGAGACACCCAGGCACCCCTTTCTAACACTTTAATTTTTTTTAATTAAAAAATTAACATTTTTTCTTTAACGTTTATTTTTGAGAGAAAGAGAGACAGAGTGTGAGCGAGGGAGGGGCAGAGAGAGAGAGGGAGACACAGAATCCGAAGCAGGCTCCAGGCCATTAGCACAGAGACATACAGGGCTCGAACTCCCAAACGATGAGATCATGACCTGAGCTGAAGTCGGATGCTTGTCTAGACTGAACCACCCAGGCGACCCCACTTCCTAACACTTTAATTGGAAAAGAATATTCCATATTTGTCATATGTCGGCTGGATCACCTACTATGGTTGTTTGTAAGAAATCCACAAATGTACTACACCATCTGTATCATTTTAGTTTATATATTTTAACATCAATAAAATATTTTACAAAATAGAAAATAAATCATGTACAATTCTAACACCATTTCTTAGTATTTCCTGACAGTCCTTTTACTACATACATACTTCAAAAAAATACAACTGTAATAAAACTGAATCCTTATACTCTAGCACCAAATGCTTGAATTCTGTAGTGCATTCAGTTGACTAAAGAATAATGTGTCCTCAAGGTCAGGTTTGACGCCCAGAGGGGATTTATATCTGGTAAAGAAGACCTTTTTAAATTAATTAATTTATTTTGAGAGAGAGAGACAGACAGAGAGAGAGAGAGAGAAAAAGAGAGAAAGAGAGAAAGAGAGAGAGAGAGAGAGAGAATTCCAAGCAGGCTCTGCACTGTTGGCATGGAGGCTGACGCGGGGCTTGAACTCATAAACTGTGAGATCATGACCTGAGCTGAAACCAAGAGCTAGATGTTCAACCGACTGAGCCACCCAGGTACCCCTGGTAAAGAAGATTTTTTAACTTCCATTATTCTATCTAAGCAATATCATATTCTCAGAGAGGAGAAGGAAGGTAGGAGGATGAGGAACTGAGTTCAAACTGTAAGTCACTGAAAGCATATCCCAATGTCTTCCCTATCAACTGGGAAATATGAGTTAAGACTAAACTTAAGAGCACCTCTTTTTATTTATTTATTTAATAAAGAAATGGCCACTTTTGTTGTTGTTGTTTTTACATTTATTTATTTTTGAGAGACAGAGCGTGAAGAGGGGAGGGGCAGAGAGAGAAAGAGGCACAGAACCTGAAGCAGGCTCCAGGCTCTGAGCTAGCGGTCAGCACAGAGCCCGATGCAGGGCTCAAACCCACAAACCATGAGATCATGACCTGAGCCGAAGTCGGTCACTCAACCAACTGAGCCACCCAGGCACTCCAGAGCACCTCTTATTAAATAAGCTTTTCCTACCAGCTTCTGTAGGAAAAATCAAAATCATTAAACCTAAACCAGTGCCGAGTCCCAGAGATTATTAGTCTAATAGGTACTGTCCTGCTTCTGACAGGTACTATTTTACATACTGTGGTCGAAATGTGGTCTGTAGTAATATTGTCATAAGTTATCAAGACTTGTAAGTTATAAGCTCAAGAGTTATCTGCAAATAAAATGCACACTAGCAAGCATGAGCTCTGAAATTATATGGCAATCTAATACAAGTATTTATGGGTACCTGCCCAGCTTACCTGGAATACCACTCTGGATTTCTCTAAAAGGTAAGTTCTCATATTGGCACCAATGATTCGATATCTCTTATCAAAACCAATTTCAATATACTTCCCAAAACGGCTGCTGTTATCATTCCTGGTTGTCTTTGCATTTCCGATGGACTAAGAAGCAAGGGGAAAAATAATATTTTAAAAGTACAGTTCATGACATGATATTTACAGTTTGTTCAAGGAGAGAAAGGACAGAATACTGATTCCTTTAAGAACAGAACCAATTTTGCCCCTGCAGGTACCAAGGTATGCTTTGCCCACTGTGCAACCACACAGATACCCACTAATAGTTCATATCTATCTTGTTATTCTCACACAAATTATTTTCAGAAACATCAAACCTGAGCCCATCAGCCTGGAGATTTTCACACCATTTGTGGTATCAGAGCAAACTCATTCAAGTCAACAAGAAAAGAAACAGATGGGAATGGGGGCTGCCAAGGCAAGACCTCTTAGTTATACACTAGGGTTTGGATTTCCTGAAAAACTTAGGCTGTGTAATGTAAATAACCTGGTTAAGACAAATTAATATTTTCATGGAGATGCTGCTCTGGTGTTCAGAGTCTCTTTAGCTAGAAGTTTCTATCATTTTATCCTGTGACAACAAAGGCCTTGTTGGACTGTTTATTAGCAGAGTACTAATAATTACCCACTCAATTCAAAGCGACTTTCAGAAACCAGACACATTAAATTTGTCCTTGGAATTTGACAGTTGTATCTATCTTGCAAAACATTGGCTACAGAATTCAGAGAATGTAACTTTCTGTCAATTTTTTTATATAACTTAAAAATTAAGATAACATATATACTAGTTTTTTCAATGTTTACTTATTTATTTTGAGAGTGGGGGAGAGGGCCAGAGGAAAAGACAGAGAATCTCAAGTAGGATTCATGCTCAGCATGGAGCCGGATGTGGGGCTCAATCTCACAACCATGAGATAATGACCTGAGCCGAGATCAAGTCAGGTGCTTAACTGGCTGAGATACTCAGATGCCCCTCATACATACTACTTTCTGACGTAAGTAACATGCTTCCATAGTTTTCTTTCATGGCAAACCAAAAAACAAGTGTAGTAAGGAAAGCAAGCATTCACACAATGCATATATTAAATGTTTAATAAACAATTTCACATAAGATTAATACCATTTACTTGTGCAAAATCTGAGGCTATCAGAATTAATATATTGAAATTGTAGCTGAAAGAAAGACATGAAAATGCTCTGGAGTATTAAAAAAGCAATCCAAATGTAAGTGATGAAAACAGTAATAACATAGCTACAAAACAAGCAATACATTAGATTCTCTAATCAAAGAAAGCACATTTTCACTCTCTGAAATACAAGGCAGGTATTGTCCTATTTTGCTTTGTCAGTGAGAACACTGCTGTATTTCAGATTAACATTTTAGATGGAAAGAGTGATGGAAAGCTACCTTCCAAGCAAAATAAGATGAACGAATACAGCCTAAGATAACTTAACAATAGAGACATTTACTTAGATATTCCCCTTCTTGATGGCATGAAAAGTACAACAAAAAGTCTTCATATATTCCAATTATTTTTATGTTATTTAGAAAGAGAGATTAATGATAAATGCAGGATTTTCTTTCACCACACGTTTCATTCACCACTCTGTCAAAGACCAGAGGAAGAAGACATAGTAATTGTGGCAGTGGCAGTAACAGCCACTCAGTGCTTACCAGGTACTATCCCAAGCACCTTCCTGCCAGCAACTGAGGAAGCTGGGGAAGGGAGGCCACAGCCACTCCCTCCCTGACTCTATCCCACCTTCCAGATGCCATGTACTGACACTGGGAGTCAGGTGGCCAACCTGTCAAAACAGCACTACTACACTCTATGAGAAGCAGCAGTGAGTACACCAGGGTTGAAACAGACCCTTCCCCTCTGTCCTTGTGTAAAAGGTATTTAAATATAGAGCAAAGAATGGTAGAAGAAGCAAATGAAATAGAAGTCTGAAGATCTGGGTATTAATCCAGGCCCTACTACCAACCTGCCAACATTTAATCCCCTGAGGAATACTAGTGTCTCCAAGTGTAAACTGACTAGAAGAGACGAGCTCTAGGGTCCTTTTCAAAACTAAAACTATAAGATGCTGAGCTCTGAACCTGGTAAGGAAAGAAGGTTTTATATACAAACAATACCTTTTTCATTCCCTCTAATTGCTCCCTCTGCCTTTTAAGTACTTTATTTCCAACAGGCCCCCTTAATGCTATTTTCATTTCAATTAGCAAGAAACTGCTAAGGAAAAGTTTTGTGGTTTTGATTTTACTACTGATTTCAGTGAAGTGTTGAGTGAGTTCCTCCTCTTTACTAAAAGGAGATAAAAAAAGTCTTCAATTATGGTTATGTAAAAGAACTATTAAGACCCAGTATGTCCCAAGATTAGGAAGAAAATTTCCCGGAGGAAAAGGAGGAAAAGAAAACATGACAAAATGAGCAAAAAAGACTCATTTATCTGTGCCTCATTCGTATTTTGCCAAAGCAGCCTACGCTGAGGATGACGAGCTTGCTTTCCATTTTTTTAAAAATTTTTTAACATTTATTTATTTTTGAAAGATAGAGACAGAGCACAAGCAGGGGAGGGACAGAGAGAGGGGAGACACAGAATCTGAAGCAGGCTCCAGGCTCAGGGGTGTCAGCACAGAGCCTGACGCGGGGCTCGAACCCACGGACTGTGAGATCATGACCTAAGCCAAAGTAGGATGCTTAACCAACTGAGCCACCCAGGCACCCCAGGAGCTTGCTTTCTAGATGATAATGTGGAAATCCCCTTGGCCACTGGGCTGTGATGTTAATGTAGAATGCTCACTATCCCGGGAGTTTCAGATCACTGGAGACCCAGACATGCCATTCTTGACATCACAGTAAAGGACTCTGATACAGATGCAATCTTGAGAAGCAGGTTTAAAGTTACCATCTTTCTAGGTCACATACTCAATATTTCATCTATGTCTTCCTCCTGTGACTGCAAACCCTTTGTTACCATTCTTAAGTCCCAGATTCCATTTTAATCTTTCAAATTGGGATGCCCTCATTTGTAGTTATTGAAAATTAGTTCTCTCTTTGCCAAATTTTCTGAATCCAAATTCCTTTAGAAAAACTACACAATAGAGAAGGGAATAGCTAACCATAATTTTTTTGTTTAGTCTAGCAAACAAGGTAAATTCTTTATAACCACATATTACAAAGTAGTATTTGTGGCCATTCTACTATCTAACACAACTGAAATATGTATTGTAGAAAATCCAATGTACTATTTTTTGAATGAGAATATAACAAGGTCATAAAATACGTTATTCAACTTGACATATTCTAGAAGGTTCATTCCAGACTTACATTATTATACGGTCCAGGCCTAGAAAAGGTGGATTCCCTGATGCCATCACTATTTAGACTGGATAATCTAACATTTGGGACTAAGAATGAGCTAAATTATTGCCAAATACAGAGAATTTGTTGTTGTGACCAAAAATAGTCAAACTGATGGTAGGAAGCAAAGCAAAGGCCTGTTGTTTTCTGACCCAAACCCCAAAACTGGCTCTACAAATTATATTTCCCCAATATTAACTGTGGCATCCAGAACTACGGTTAGCATCTGTAGCTTAAATTCTTTTGAAATCTTAATATTTGCTTAAAATCTCTACTACTCTTTTTGGCATAAACCTCTGTTTCCCCCAGTCTGTGCCACTTCAGAAAGCTTCTCCAGTTCTCTTTCCACAGTGCACGTAGCCCAGGCAGCCCCGTAACTTCCCCAGCATATCCTGTCCTCTCAATCCCAAGAAAAGAAGTCCCACTGCTCTGGAGGACAGCCCTGTGGGCAAGGGATCACAGCGTTCTGTTCTAAAGTGTCACACACGGCACTGCAAACCAGGCACAATTACCTCTGGACTGATTATTGCAAAAACCACTTGTACCACAGGTGCACCAGGCCAGTTTTAAACTCCGTCTGTGTTTGGGTGACAAATAAGGCTTGACAAAGGAAAAAAACAGGAATAAACAACGCTGACTTGAATTTTTAATGAGAAAGCTTTGTTCCTCCCTGTCTAAAATAATTTCTCTCCATTTAATAGGACTACTTACAAAAATGTTTGACTTTCTTAAATCGTATTAATAGACAGATAATTCTCTAATTAGAAATCCTGATATATTCAAATTCTCACACAAACAGGTCCACTTTCTTTGGCACGAACATTTCTACTTTGTATACATATTTCACCTTTGAAAGGATGTCCTTTTGTAGTTCGTCCTTTCTCAGGAATTTACTAAATTCTACTGAATTTCTTTTTCTAGCCTACAGCTTTGTGATGTGCTTGACAGAAACAAGAAGAAAAATGTTTATAAGATCATGAATGAAGCTTATAGTTCAAATCTGGGGGGTGAATATAGAAACAGCTAACAGGTTGTACTAAGTACAGAAAATGAAATGTGGGCAAAGGGATGATAAAATTCTTCGGGCTTAAGCATGGAGAATCCTATGCACTCAGAATTAGAGGGAAATGAGGAACACACTTCTACTACAAGGAACAATAGATAGGAATCAAATAACTAGGAGAATAGAAATTTAGAAAATGAAATAGCACTGCCAGCTATTTAAAGGGAATAATTCAAAGGTGGGTTAAAAGTGCAGGCTTATGGAATAAAGTAAATGCCTCCAAAGCTGGGCTTTACTCAAATGTCTACCTTACCAACTTTTTACTTTTCTGAGATATCTTCTTATTAATATGTGAAAAAGTATTTTCCTACTTTTAGTGGCCAGGACATCCCAGACTTTCTTACATGGGCTGTTTCAATCACTTTTTTGAGCATGTTTCTTAAGAGAATATGGACAATGCCAAGGCTGCTGCTGTCTTACCTCCATAATGGGGTTGGAGGCCAAGACCTTTTCCTCAACATTGGCTTCACTGGCAGAACCACTTACAGTTGCAAAGTATCGCATGGCATACTTAGCTGAAACTGTTTTTCCTGCCCCAGACTCTCCACTTACGATGATGGACTGATTTCGTTCATCTCTGTAAAAAAAAAAAAAAGAGAGAGAAGAGTAACTGTCAGTGCTGCCCACTCCTGAATATAATTAGCATTATTTCCTCTGTGTTCTCATCAGAGAGCCATGGTGAATTTCTCCTGGTTTGTATGTCCAGCAATGTGGGAAGAAACAGAAGAATGATATTTCCTAATAAAAATAACTACTTACAGGGCACCTGGGTGGCTCAGTTAGTTAAGCATCCAACTCTTGATTTTGGCTCAGGTCATGATCTACAGGTTTGTGAGTTCGAGCCCCACATTGGGCTCTGTGCTAACAGTGCAGAGCCTGCTTAGGATTCTCTCTCTCCCTCTCTCTCTCTATGACCTTCCCCTACTCGCATGTGCATTTTCTCTTTCTTTCTCTCTCTCTCTCTAAAAATGAATAAACAAACTTAAAAAAATAACTACTTATAAACTAGTAATGAATAGAGAGGGGAAAGAAGATATGAAGCATCAAATGAGAGAATATCACATCTAACTATGAACCTGTAATAGAGGGTCTCTGAATTTTTTGTGTGTACATATCTCAAACACATTATTTGATTTCTGGATAATATTTCTAGTATATTACAGTAGTGTTGTCAATCACCTCAGAAGAGAAAGGAGCCACAGCAAAGGAATTTGTAAGAAAATTCTATTAAAATTATAAATTGTCTAATAGTTAATAGTCCATAAAGTAATGTCTCCCACAAACTCCAGCTCCTGCTGAAAGTATCCTCATTAAGTAGAGAAGAAACAGTTCATCTATTTGTCGGTGATTTGTTCAAATATGTCAGAACTCAAAGACTATCTACTGTTACACCTTTAGTTCCTCCACACAATGACTCAAAAACTCTAATGGATATACGTGCTCACAAGACTATCATTTCTTTGAGGATAAAGACCTAGATCATATCTTTAATATCCAGCACCTAGTCCAGAGCCCGACACATCACAGACACTCAACAAATGTGTATTGACTACAAGTAAATAGAACTTCAATGAGCAACCTAGTCTAATAACAAATCTCTCTGCTTAGACTCTGATTTCTACTAGGACAACGTAAGAAATTTGTACTTCCTGAGATGGAACCAGCAAACAGCTATTCATCAAAATAAAAGAACAAGTACATAAAGGTGGTATCATTTGTGCCCTTAATTTACAAAGGACGGGATCAGGATGACTTCAAAGATTTTAGTGGGACTATCATATAAGGCCACAAGATGGGGAGGTTATTCTACTGCAGAAGATAATCTTCCTATCTTTTAAAGGAGACTTATTTATCCAACAAATACACCTAGTACACCTATTAAACACCTACTACATGCCAAACATTGTGCTAAATACTAGGGATATAAATAAATAAGCTGGGATTTGTGTCCTCAAGTGGTTAATAGTCTAACAGGAATGAAAGACCTAGTAATTCAAGATTAAAATACTTGTGATGGGGCACTGAAAGGAGGAAGAGGTTATCAGGAAAGGCTCCCTAGAGAAGATACCAGAACAAAGTCTAGAACGATAACTAGGAAAAAGAAAGGGATGAGGAAGTCAGAAAGGAAACATACCAGCAAAAGAGATAACAAAATGAAAGCTCAGAAGCATGAGAAATTATAATTTTAATGAGAAGTTATAATTCAGTTTGGCTGGAACATGGGAGTTATGACAGATAAGGTTGCAGAGATGGCCAAGAACCTGATCATAAATCTTACAAGAAAGGTTAAGGAATGTGAAGTTTACCTAAAAATGATGGGAGTGCCATTATAGGGTTTTAAACAGAAAATAACACAATCTAATTAGTAAAAATCACATTAGCAGCAATGTGGAGTATGGGCAGCAGGGCGTTCAGGTGAAAAATTATGAAAGTCTGAGCAAAGATTGTGGTGGTCCTGACTGAGAGAACAGATGGGTTTCAGAGACACCAAAGAAAGAGAATCCACAGTGTTTGGCAATAAATGTTCAAAGCAGAAATTTCGGACTCTTCTGAGGAAAAGTTTCTTTTTCTTTTGAGAATGAGGCTGTCTTCTTTTATAGACCTTGAAAAATATAGTGGGAGTACACAGTTCAGGCCTGAGTACGCACACTCACAACACACGACCAGGGACAGATAGCAGCCTATTCCTGACACTCAGACTCCCATATTGTGGGGAAATCAGGAGGACCAAGGTGACACACCAAGGAATGTTTAATTTGTACAGTACAAGCTTGCATGTAATCCTCGTTTTTATGACACATCATGGAATCTCATACTCATCATCTCATTTTCTTTTTACTTAAATTTGTAGGTAGAACTGTATACTCCCATTACCTCTGTTCATTCATGGCTAATTTCAAGATAAATTGTCTAATAAAACAGTTCTCATTGTGGTGCCAGTGCACTTTCATTTTAGTCATTTAAAACATCCTCAGAACTCACCTTTTTCGATACATTAATCAAGGCACAGTATCAACAGTTTTTGGATTCCCTTCTACAATGTGAGTGGAAAAACAATCTCTTTGTAATTCCTGCATGTCACTATGCCCTGTGTGACAGCACTCCTTCCAAGAGCAAATAAGGTAAGGAGACTTCCACAAGTCCGATGAAATTATTAATGGCAACTGCTATTCTAAACTGTAGTACCTTTAAAAGGCTACTTCAAGTCTTAATATCAAAAGTATCAAAAATCTAAAAGTTCAAGTGAAATAGCTCTTTCCTATAATTTGGGGAAGGAGAAAATATTAAAGACAATAAGATAAAAAATTGTTCAAATGAACACATTTGTTCAAATGAACAGATTTGTACAAATACACACATATATGCACTGATATAGCACATGCCATATACATTTTCTTTTCTAGGATATAGGATCCTGGATACATATGATCAATAGTTTTTAAATGTTTTTAAGGGATTTTATTATTTCTTTTATATTTCCCTGACATTTTGGCAGACAGTTTTCCTTTTTTCCCAAGGTTAGTAGAGCATTCCAATATATAAATGAGCACCACTCTTTCATTATATAAGCTCCTTTGCATCCAGGTCCTAATTCTAGATCTGTCATTTACCAGCTACATAGTTTAGAGCAATTGTATGACCTCTGTAGGTCATAGTCTTCTCATCTTTAGTATTAAATAGTACCCAAAGTCCTTCTCAAATTCTAGAGTGCTATAATCTAGAAGTCTAACTCTGGAGTGGATTTTTCAAATCTTGGGTGGTCTATAGCCTGTACTCTAAGCCAGGGTAAACTCTTGGGACCCAGAATAGTTGGAAAAGGACAGGCCTATAGACACTCAGATGGTCTTGAGTGCCATATTAGAAATGGGCAACATTTCTTCTCTGGAGGACCCCTGGATTTAAGATGGCCAAAATCAAGAAAGGGCTACAAAGAGAAAAAATGTAAAATAATCAATTCACCTGTTTTTATTATTTATAAACATCTATTTATTTATTTTGAGAGAGAGAGTGCACAAGTGGGGAAGAAGCAGAGAGAGAGGAAGAGAGAAAATCCTAAGCAGTTTCCATGCTGTCAGTGGAGAGCCCAACGTGGGGCTGAATCTCACAAACCATGAGATCATGACCTGAGCCAAAATTAAGAGTTGGACACTCAACCGACTGAACCACCTGGGCACCCCAATTCACATGCTTTTAAATTAAACACAGGAAGTAGAAATCTGTAGGTACAATAAAATCTTTAAAATGTTTTTTAGTTCTATGTAGCCTTATGAAGAAATGCCTAAAAGAACAAAAGCAGAGATAGAAAGAAGTGGGGAGCCATGCAGAGGCATAGACGAGAGAAGGATAACACATAATAAAGACACACAAAAGGAAAAACAGGAAGAGTATGATAGAGATGAGGAGAAAACAGACAAAAACATCAGGGACAAATATTTTATGGTTCACACTTGCTTATACCATACACGAAAATAAATGCGAAATGGATTAAAGACCTAAAACCTTAAGATTCCTAGAAGAAAACATAGGCAGTAAGGTCTTTGACATCAGGTGTAGAAAACATTTTTCTAGACATGTCTTCTTTGGCAAGGGAAACAAAAGCAAAAAGAAACTATTTTTTAATGTGTATTATTTATTTTGAGAGAAAGAGAGAGTGCATGTGAAAGCGGGGCAGGGGCAGAGAGAGAGGGAGAAAGAACACCAAGCAGGCTCTGCACTAAAAGCGCATAGCCCAATGTGGGGCTCATGAACTGTGAGATCATGATCTGAGCTGAAATCAAGAGTCAGAGGCTTAACCAACTGTGCCACCAAGGTGCCCCTAAACTATTTTTATTTATCAAAATAAAAAGCTTTTGCACAACAAAAAAGGCAACCTACTGAATGGGAGAAGAGATTTGCAAATACACATTCAATAAGGGGATTAACATACAAACTATTTAAAGAACTTATACAACTCAATACCAAAAACCCCAAAATAATCCAATTTAAAAATGGGCAGAAGCCATGAATAGACATTTTTCTAAAGAAGACATACAGATGGCCAACAGACACATAAAAAGATGGTCGTCATCACTCATCATCAGGGAAATGCAAATCAAATCTACAATGAGATATCACTTCACACCTGTCAAATGGCTAAAATCAAAAAGAGAAGAAAAAACAAATGTTGGCAAAGATGTGGAGAAAAAGGAATCTTCATGCACTGTTGGTGGGAATGCAAGCTGATGAAGCCTCTGCAGAAGACAGTATGGAGGTTCCTCAAAAATGTAAAAACAGAATCACCTTATGATCTAGTAATTTCACTACTGGCTATTCAGCAAAAAATAAAAAAAAATAAAAAAATAACAACACTAATTTGAAAATACAGATATATGCAGATATAGATAAGATAAAGATATAAATATATAGATATCTATACTTCTATGTTTACTGCAGCATTATTTATAATAGCCAAGATATGGAAGCAACCGAAAAGTCCATCCATAGATGAGTGGATATGGTATATTTACAAAATGGAATGTTACTAAGCCATAAAAGACTGAGGTGCTACAATTTGCAACAACATGGAGGGACCTAGAAGATAGAATGCTAAGTGAAATAAGTCAGTCAGAGAAAGACAAATACTATAATGTCATTCATATGTGGAATTTAAGAAACAAAATAAATGAACAAAGGAAAAAAGCCAAAAGAAAACAGATTTTCAAATACAGAGAACAAACTGGTGGTTGCCAGAGGGGAGGTGGGTGACAGGATGGGTGAAATAGGTGAAGGGGATTAGAAGTCCACTTATCATGATGAGCACTGAATAATGTATAGAATTACTGAATCTTTATATTGTAAACCTAAATAATGTAACACTGTATATTAATTACACTTGAATAAAATATTTTTTAAAAAAAATTTTAACAGTTTATTTTTGAGACAGAGAGAGACAGAACATGAGTGGGGGAGGGGCAGAGCGAGAGGGAGACACGGAATCTGAAACTGGCTCCAGGCTCTGAGCTGTCAGCACAGAACCCGACACGGGGCTCAAACCCACAAACCACGAGATCATGACCTGAGCCGAAGTCGGACGCTTAACTGACTGAGCCATCCAGATGGCCCTAAAATAAAATTTTTTAAAAAATTTATGGTTCAAGGTGAATATCATAGTCTACCCTCTTCTATTCATTTGAGCTGTGAGCTTTAAATGGTTATATATTTGTAAATAATAATTTATAGTTCTTTGAAATTTTGATTATCTAATCAGCCAGTATTTATAATCCTTCAAGTACTCATGTCCTGATTATATTACAAGAACCTTCTTTCTACTTTTAGGATACAGAAAGAACTTCAAAATCCTGATAAAATCCAGTTAAAGAACACAGATTCTCTACTCTTCATCAAGGACAGATCAATCCGGGCCATCTTAAGAATGCATGAACCACAGATTTATGATTTCTGGCTTGGACAGTTCTCTCAAGGGCCTCTACAGTAATCCTAAATACCTGGGTACTGGATGCCTTGGAAGTAAGCTCTTCTGACCTGTTATGTCAATGGTGGTTTCAGAGACTCTAATGTGAACTACAAGTCCCCACCTAAAAATACTGCTTCATTCATTTATTCAACAAACATGAGCAGCCGCAATGTGCCAATCATTTTATGAAGATAAAAGACTCTAGGGTCATTGCTTATTGAGAGAGACTGAAAGTACAGTTAAAATACAGTGAAGTAATTGTTAGAGAAGAGGTCTATCCAAGAGAATATGAAACAAAGGAGGAAGGATATGAAATTGGTGGGAGATGTGAGGAGGGGATACCAGGAAATGCTTTCTTGAAAAGGTGATGTTTTAATTTACTTTTACATGATTATGAGAAAACTAGGTTGTATAGGAAGAAGGCAATGGGAATTAAATTATATAGAAACACCTGAAATCTAAGGGGGAAAATTATTCAAGAATAGAATATCTACTCTGGGTTGATCAAAGAAAGGAGTTACACTTTAGTCCATTTTCCTTCTTTGGTCCTCAATATCTATATCTATCTAGTGTCTATATCTGTATCTATTTGGTTAGCCCAGCCTTTTCTTGCATCTATTAAAGTTTTCCTTTTAGAGGCACCTGGGTGGCTCAGTCAGTTAAGCATCTGACTTCAGGCCAGGTCATGACCTCACAGCTTGTGAGTTTGAGCTGTACATCGGGCTCTGCTCTGACAGCTCAAAGCCTGGAGCCTGCTTTGGATTCTGTGTCTCCTCTCTCTCTTCCCCTCCCCTGCTCATACTCTGTCTCTCTCTCTCTCTCAAAAATAATAAACATTAAAAAAATTTCATTTTATATCAGGTGTATTCTTTTATAGATTTTCCTTCTGAACTTTACCCTTTAAAAAATGTAATCTCTCTAGTTCATCATGTCATATTGAATACTATTCATATCTTCTAAGACCATCAACCTGTTCTCTGCAAATTTAATGAGCATACTTTTCATTCACATCCTGGTCATTCATCTAAACTAAGTAATGCCAACCTAAGATCTGACTCATGCAGAACACAACTTAATATATCCACCCATGTTGATATTGACTCTCTGACAGACATCCACTGGGTGTTCCCATTTACCTTAGTTAACTGTACAAGCACCTACACCTAATTTTTAGCTTATAAGTGAACATGTTTGCATGAAACAAACTCTAGACTTTACTTTTTTGCAGGCAACCAATCCGTTTCTCCCTTAATCACTTGTTTAAAAGAGAAGATATTAAGTTCATGTGATACAAGGTTTTCTTCCAAAGTCATGCTCTTTACTGTGATGACTTAAAGATGACTTCAGCCAGCATTACAATGATTCCAAAAGCAGACAAAGCCCCCCACTAAAAAGGAGAATTACAGACCAATTTCCATGATGAACATGGATGCAAAAATTCTCAACAAGATACTAGCAAATGGAATCCAACAATACATTAAAAGAATTATTCACAACGATCAAATGGGGTTTATTCCTGGGATGCAGGCCTGGTTCAATATCCACAAATCAATCAATGTGACAGATCACATTAATAAAAGAAAGGATAAAACCACATGATCTTCTCAATAGACACAGAGAAAGCATTTGACAAAATACAACATCCTTTCTTGATAAAACTTCTCAAGAAAGTAGGGGTAGAGGGAACATACCTCAAGATCATAAAGGCCATACACAAAAGACTCACAGCTAATATCATCCTCAATGGGGAAAAACTGAGAGCTTTCCCCCTAAGGTCAGGAATACAACAGGGATGTCCACTCTCACCACTGTTGTTCAACATAGTGTTGGAAGTTCTAGCCTCAGCAATCAGACAACACAGAGAAATAAAAGGCATCCAAACTGGCAAGAAGAAGTAAAACTTTCACTCTTCACAGATGATATGATACTCCATGTGGAAAACCCAAAAGACTCCACCAAAAAGCTCCTAGAACTGATACATGAATTCTGCAAAATCACAGGATATAAAATCAAGGTACAGAAATCAGTTGCATTTCTATACACCAATAAGGAAGCAGCAGAAAGAGAAATCAAGGAATCAATCCCATTTACAATTGCACCAAAAACCATAAAATACCTAGGAATAAAACTAACCAAAGAGGTAAAAGATCTGTAGGCTAAAAACTATAGGGAGCTTATGAAAGAAATTGAAGAAGACACAAAGAAATGAAAAAGCATTCCATGCTCATGGATTAGAAGAATAAATACTGTTAAAATGTTGATACTACTCAAAGCAACCTAGACATTCAATGTAATCCCTATCAAAACAACATCAGCATTCTTCACAGAGCTAGAACAAACAATTCTAAAATTTGTATGGAACCAGAAAAGAGTCTAAGTAGCCAAAATAATGTTGAAAAAGAAAACCAAAGCTGGAGGCATTACAATCTGGACTTCAAGCTATGTTACAAAGCTGTAATCATCAAGACAGTACGGTACTGGCACAAAAACAGACAGATCAATGGAACTGAAGAGAGAACCCAGAAATGGACCCAAAAACATATGGCCAATGAATCTTCGACAAAGCAGGAAAGAATATCCAATGGAAAAACGACAGTCTCTTTTGCAAATGGTGCTGGGAAAACCAGACAGCAACATGAAAAAGAATGAACCTGGACCACTTTCTTACACCTTACACAAAAATAAACACAAAATGGATGAAAGACCTAAATGGAACACAGGAAACCATCAAAATCCTAGAGAAGAAAAAAGGCAGCAACCAGTTTGACCGTGGCCACTGTAGCTTCTTACTAGACAAGTGCCCCAAGGCAAGGGAAACAAAAGCAAAAATGAACTATCGGGCACCTGGGTGGCTTGGGTGAGTGTCTGACTCTTAGTTTGGGCTCAGGTCATGATCTCATGGTTCACGAATTTGAGCCCTGCATCAGGCTCTGTGCTGGCAGCATGGAGCCTGCTTGGGATTTTCTCTCTCTCTCTCTCTCTCTCTCTCTCTCTCTCAGTCACTCACTCTGCCCTTCCCCTGCTTGCACGATCAATATGCTGGCACACTGGTGAAAGCTATGCTTTAGAGAGGCAGAGAGACTATTAAGGTCTTTCAATTCCTGCTGAAAAACCAGTCCATGGCTATCAGATCCTCTCATGGCAAATTTAATTCTCTGTTCCATCACTACAGAGCCTGTGAGATTAATATAAAGGTGCCATAATGGAAATAGCCAATTATATATGTTTATAACTTTTATAGACTCATACTTACTGTATTTTATTGCCTCTACAACTTTACAGGGTAGCTAGTACCCACTAGATGCCAAATTCATATTTAAAGAATCCTGAAGAACAATCATATACCAGGAACTGAGGTAGTCTCAAAGTAAAACTTGAGTGGGATCATGAAGAATACATAAAAATCAGGCAGAAACAGGAGCATGGAGAAGGAAATTCTAAGCTGAATAAAAAGTGCAACATTTATGTATGCAATGTTAATTTGAGGGAGTCGAAGTATTAGAATAGGTGAATATAGTTGAAAATAAGAAAATGACAAAGAAGAAAGGCTTTGGAGTCTCAAAGCTAGAACCAAATCCCAGCTCCTAGATTCTATTTATTAGCATGACAGCCTGAACAGGTTATTTTCCTTAGTGATGATGTCTGCTCCCATGCTTGCAGAGCAGACATCTAAACATGGTAGCTCTTAATTAATATAAGTTAATCTACCTTTATATATCATACATAAAATTCCTTATCAGGTAGCATATATTACTTCATCTATTTGCATAAACAGGATACTTGGTATCACAGGGAGGCAGAGTTACAGTTGGTAACAGGAGAGATTTTATCATCTATAATAGCCAGCAGGCCAATGAACCTCAGGACAGAGAACCATTTAGCCAAATAAAAGAAGGAGCCACCCTAAGAAAAGGCCTATCAATAAATAATCAAGAGTAATAGGGGTGCCTGGGTAGCTCAGTTGGTTGAGTGTCCGACTCCTGATTTCAGTTCAGGTCATAATCCCAGGGTCATGGGATCAAGTCCATGACAGGCTCTGAGCTGAGCATGGAGCCTGCTTAAGATTTTCTCTCTCTCCCTCTGCCCTTCTCCCCTGCTTGCACACACTCTCTCTAAAAAATAAGAATAAAATAATTTAAAAAGACAATAAAAAAAAGAGGAGGATGCTTGGGTGGCTCTGTTGGTTAAGTGTCTGACTCTGGATTTCAGCTCAGGATGTGTTTCATGGTCATGAGATCAAGCCCCACGTTGGGCTCCACACTGGGCATGGGGCCTGCTTGGGATTCCCTCCCCTCACGCCTCTCTTTCTCTTCCCTTTCCCTGCATGCGTGCACACACATGATCACTCTCTCTCTCTCAAAAACTAAAAAGAAATTTTAAAAAAAATTTTATAAAGAATAAAACCAGATGAGAGGCCAAAGTGGATGAAAAGAGAATACAGACATAAGACTTCATAATGATGAAGACTGATGATAGTCAAATGGCCGTATTTGACATACAATGTTACATTAGTCTCAGGTGTACAACATAGTGATTCATTAAGTCTCTATGTTATGCTATTCAAAGTGCTTTTATGTTTATCATCTAATATAATTTTTACCTTTGAAGTAAGCACAACAGGTACTATGTTTTTTCCTTGTTGGGGAAAATAACACAGCAAGGTTAGGTCGCTTATCCAAGTTTAGAACAGAGCTCTGTGCATGTCACATACCACATCTCCTGGCTTCCACGAAGAAAGTCTATACCATGCTCCTTCTGCTTTACTGCACAACTCCTTACCATAGTCTGCTCTCCACTAGGAAGAGTAAAATGCTTATGTATGAGTATCCACGAAACAAAAAGGTAACAAATGCATACCACAGAATACTAGAAGTGTCAAGGTAAACGATCCAGGGAAATTGCTCCATTTTATAGGTAATAAAACTGAAACTAAGACAGATGAGGAGATTTAACCTTACATAGTTATTTATTGATACATGTGTGATTAGTACAGAGCTCTTTTTCATTATACCAAGGTTATGCATATAAACTAATTTATTTCAAGAAAACCCAGGGGTGCCTGGGTGGCTCAGTCGGTTAAGTATCCGACTTCAGTTCAGGAGTTTATCAACTCGGTTCGTGAGTTTGAGCCCCAAATTTGGCTCTGCGCTCACAAGTGCAAAACCTGCTTTGGATCCTGTTTCCTGCTCTCTCTGCCTCTGACCCATCCTCCCCCCAACTACCACCCCATTGCGTGCCTGCTCTCTCTCTCTCAAAATATTTTTTTTAAAAAAGAAAACCTATAGGGGCCCCTGGGTGGCTCAGTCCATTAAGCTTCCGACTTCAGCTCAGGTCATGATCTCATAGTCTGTGGGTTCAAGCCCCATGTCGGGCTCTGTGCTGACAGCTCAGAGCCTGGAGCCTGCTTCAGATTCTATGTCTCTCTCTCTCTCTCTGCCCGTCCCCTGCTCGCTGTCTCTGTCTCTCAAAATAAAATAATAAAGACATAAAAAAAATTAAAAGAAAAAAAAGAAAACCTATAAATGAAACTTAGTCAAAAAAGTTTATTTACCTTTTACAATGGAAAGAAAAAAAACCAAATTAAAGTAATCAATATTACCTGATTTTAAGGAAATAAAAGAAAAAAAATTCTGTGTTAAGGAAAATCTACTGTCATTTAGTTACCAAAGAGCAATCAGTGCCAGCATGAGAAAAGACTGGCAAGAATGGGAAACAAGAATATGAGAAGAAAAACAGACACAGCAGCCCACCAATATTTGCACATCTCCTATGTCAACGGGACTATTAAAAGTAAGAGGCTGGACTACAAAGGTGTTCATTTGTATCAGTTTTGCTTTGAGGATAGATACCTAAAATGAAACTCCAACTGTTCCTCCTCCCTCTCTTCCACCCCACGTACAAAACCTGCTATTCCTTCAATCTCCTCCATCTCAGTAAATGGCAACTCCCACCTTTCAGGTACTCAGACCAGTATTCAGACCAAACACCTTGCCTCCATCCCTGACTCCTCTTTTTCTTTCAGACCCTCACATAAGCAAGACTTTGACCATTCTATCTTAAAAATATATCCAGATTCCATCCATCTACTTTAACCATCTCCATTAATATACTCTTCATTGGATTATCATTAATTCTCAATTGGATCAATATAAAAACCTCTTAACTAGTCTCCTGGATTCTACCCTTGTCCTACTACCAACGGTTCTTTTAATTTTTGCTTTTGTTTTCTGACTGGTTTTGAAAAGATTTCAAACTTTTTTTTTTTCACTAATTTCAAACTCATAGAAAATTACAAAACTAGTAAAACGAACTCCCATATATGCTTACTCAGATTTACCAAATGTTTAGGTTTTGCCTGTTTGTTTTATTAACCACTCTATTTCTTTTATATTTTCTGAAATATTCAAGAGTAGGTTACAGACATGATGATTCCTACATAATTTAGAGTACTGTATTTCTTAAGAACAGTGACATGCTTTTACATATCTATAGTAATCAAACTCAAGAAATTGAACACTGATATAGTAATATTATTTATTCTCTACAGTTTACCTTCCCTCCCCCATCATTGCAGATTCAATTCAGAATATTCATTGTATTTAATTGCATGTATTGTTCATCACCTTTAATCTAACTGGTTCCTCAGCCTTTCTTGGGCTTCTTTGACCTTCTTAATTTTGAAGAGTATCTACAGTTATTTTGTACAATGCTCCTCATTTTTAGTTTTTCTGGTGTTTCTTCCTGATTAGATTGAGGATATGCATTTTTGGCAGCAATCTATGGTCAATTTTATCATAGCTGCAAGATCAGGCATTTCCTCTGCTCAAAACCCACACTCAGAGAAGTCAAATTTGCTATGATAGCCCACATCTCCTGGTAGGGTCCTTGCAGTTGATGATCTCTCTGCTTGGAATATTCTTCTCCAGATATATGAATGACTTGCTTTCTCCTTTCCTTCATTTTTTTTTAAGTTTTATTTATTTGCTTTGAGAGAGACAGAGAACGTGAATGGGGAAGGGGCAGAGAGAGAAGGAGAGAAAGAATCCCAAGCAGGCTCCAGGCTCTGAGCTGTCAGCACAGAGCCCGACACAGGGCTTGAACTCACAAACCATGAGATCATGACCTGAGCCAAAATCAAGAGTCAGACACTTAACCGACTGAGCCATCCAAGCACCGCTTTCCCTTCATGTATTACTCAAAAGACAGCTTAATTTTTCATGGAGTTAGGTAAGTTGATATCAAAATCTCTATGGAAAAACAAACACCTAAAAATAGATGGGAAAATCATGAAAAAGATGAACTATGAGAGGGTTTAATGGTACCAAACATTTAAAAAATACTATAAAGCCACTATAATTAAAACAGTATGAGGGGGCACCTGGGTGGCTCAGTCTGTTGAAGTGTCCAACTTTGGCTTAGGTCATGATCTTGTGGTTCATGAGTTTGAGGCCCACTTCAGGATCTCTGCTGTCAGTACAGAGCCTGCTTCACATCTTCTGTCTCTCTGCCCATCCCCCATTTGCACTCTTTCTCTCCCTCTCACTCTCTCAAAAATAAACATTAAAATAAACATTAAAAAAAAAACCTTGGAGAACCAAGGGGAATCCACTGAAATGTCCTGATATTCATGCAGAGCAATATGTTCAGGGCTCCCGCAACTAATTGCAATTAGCAAGTGAGGGAACATACATACAGTCTCTATGTGTAATTAATCACATGCCTTTATCACAGGAGACACAGGCTGCTGAGTGACAGGAGACACCTGCCTTGTGCTATGTCTCTGCACTCCTGGGTTGATCCCTGCTGTCTTTCTTACCTTCCTTGCACCTGTTTTGTGCCTCTTGCATATCCAAGTCCTGCCTTTGTGGGGCAGGGTTTCTCAGCTATGTTCCCACTAAAATACATATTTATAATAAAAAAAAAAAAAACAGTGTGGTACTGGGACATGAATAGATAAAGGGAGGTAAAAAGAACAGAGCCAAGATATTGACCCTAAAACACGAGAAAACCTAGGATATGATAAGTGGCATCTGAAATAAGTGGGGCAAAATAGGTTTCTTAATAAGTGATTCTGGGATAACTAGGTAGCCATTTGGAAAAAAGATAAGTTTAGATCCATATCTCATATCATACAAAAGAATAAACTTCAATGGGATCAGGGACCTAAAGATATATTATAAAACTACACAAAGATGAGAAGAAAACACGGATAAATTCCTCTTTTACCCTGGTATAGGAAAGGTGTTTTTTTTTTTAAGTTTATTTATTTTGAGAGAAAGAGAGAGAGTGGGGGCAGAGAGAGAAGGACAGGGAATCCCAAGCAGGCTCCTCAATGTCACCAAGAGCCTGATGCAAGGCTCAAACCCATGAACCATAAGATCATGACCTGAGCTGAAATCAAGAGTTGGACACTTAACTGACTGAACCACCCAGGCACCCCTAGGGAAAGGTTTTTAACACTAACTCAAAATCTAGAGTAATAAAATAAAAGATTGATAATTTGCATGGAAAAAAAAACAGCACAAAGAAAAATCAAAAAATAACTTATAGAGGGAGGATATTTACAAAATATACCACAAAGAGCTAATATCCCTAATGCATTTTTTTTTAACTCTTTGGATCAAAGGACTAAACACACAACGGAAAAACTGAAGAGATATATATGGACAGTTCACTGCATAAACAAAAAAACAAACACATTAATAAAATGGCTTTTAAACATATGAAAAGATGTTCCAACTCACTCATATTTAAAGAAATACAAATAAAAACAATAATGAGATACCACTGGATAGTGAAGAACTACAAAGAAAAACTACATATTTTTTGTTGATGAGGCTATGGGGGAAACAGGCATTCTTGAACATTTTTGGCAGAAATATAAATCAGTACAACCTTTCTAGAGAGAATTTGGCAATACCTACAAAACCACATTTACACCTACCTTTTGACCTAGCAATGCCACTTTTAGCAACCTACCTGAAGCTACATTTCCAGAAATATGGAAATACACATGCACAAGGTTATTACAGCATTGTTTATAACTGCAAAACGTTGAAAACAATCTAAATGACCACATATGGGAAAGTGGTTGAATAAACTAATCAAGTAAGTAATATAAAAAACTAACCTAAGTAACTTTGGAAATCAGTACTTTATATTCCATAAAGCTAAAGACAAAATGAATTGGACTTAAGTGGTAAATTTGCATCTCGCAGGGGTATAGGCTAATATGTCTCAAAGTTTACTACTTTATGAGCATTCTAGGATTTAAGCAAAGAAATTATATGGAGGCCAGGTTTCTTAAGACCAAAGAAAGGAGATAAAAGAAGGAAAAGGAGAAAGCAAAACTAAAAACTGTAGCGTTGAACTGGAACTGGATGTATTAATATGAACTCATGTTTTTTAAAATATATATATACATAGACATAAAAATAGATACAGACATGTATGGAGTGTGTTTGTGTGTGTAAAAATGTGTAACTTTTATATTTAGAGAAAGGCATATTAACACAACACTGGGATACCATTTATCTTCTGTCAGTGTGGCAAAATTTTTAAAGTATGACAACACATCCTGTTGGTAAGGCTATAGGAAAACCTTTATTTCCTAGCTCTGTGAACTCATGACGATGCCCCAGTAGTAATAAGCACGACTAGCAGAGAGATCTTGGTTTCTAAGTACCATTCCCCCCAAAAAGAAACCAGCGCTCCCTGAAGAAATTAAATAGTTGATTCTAGGTTTGGGGTAAGGAAATCAGAAAATGAGCCACATGGTGCTAGAAAGTAAGAAAATGATCAAAACATAATAAAGGACTGTTGAAAGGACACTTGAAAAGAGCTCCAAGGTTTGAACAAAATAAATGTGATACAGTTTGAATAAAATCTGATAGGGTTTGAACAAAATAGTGATAGTAACAGAGAATAATCCATAGATAAAATAAATACCCATGAATCTATACTGATACAAATAAAAAATAAATACTAAATAAATGGGGGGAAAAGAATAACTCTTCCTTAGAGTAGAAAATAGCAAATGACCACTTGACCAACACCACAGTAATAATTGTTGCAGTCAAGAATCATCAATGGATGTTGAAATCAGTAAGCAAAAATATGAGGAAAAACAGGATATTTACATGGTCTCAAAGTATTTTCCCAAAATATACTTATTAATTTCAAAGTTTAAAATAGTAATTATAGGGGTGCCTGGGTGGCTCAGTTGGTTAAGCGTCCGACTTCGGCTCAGGTCATGATCTCATGATTTGTGAGTTCGAGCCCCATGTCGGGCACTGTGCTGACAGCTCAGAGCCTGTAGCCTGCTTTGGATTCTGTGTCTCCCTCTCTCTCTGACCCTCCCCTGCTTGTGCTCTGTCTCTCTCTCTCTCAAAAATAAATGTTTAAAAACATTTAAAAAAATAAAATAGTAATTATAATAGAGAAATCTGGTAGATACTGCCTTAACTAAGTGATCAAAGTTAACATCCCCAGGAATTAGTGTCTTGTATCTCCTCTGTATGATGAAGGGCACACCACTTCTGTGATATGCCTGTCCAAAATGCATGGCTAGCCTCAATTACTTAACCAGGAAAAAAACTTAAACTTGCAGGAGGGTAAGAATTTTTGGAGTCTATTTTGCATAATTTTTCTACTGCTGTGTCCTTGGAGCCTACAAGATGGCTGGCCGGTATGTATTCTTCAAAAGTGTCAAATTAATCATCAAAGAAAAGAGGACTAATGGATGGTTCTAGATTGGCGGAGCCTAAGGAGATAGAAAAAAGTACAATATATAATTCTAGATTAAGTCCTAGACCAGAAAAGGGGCATTGGAGGGGAAATGATGAACTGTGAACAAGGTTTTTAGATTACTTAACAGTATTATAACAATGTGAATTTCCTTGTTTCAATTATTTACTATGGTTATAAAACATGTTAACATTTGAGAAAACTGGATATAGGGTATATGGTACCTCTGCATACTATTTTTCGAATCTTTTTGTAAGTTTAAGGTTTTTTTAACTTTGGAAAAAAAATATAGAGGCAGCTTTACAATGAGGCTTTCCCTGAGCCTAATACATATGCCCTCTGGCCCACCTGGCTTTCCTTACCTACTTTCCTAACTTTATTTTCCAGGATAGCACTTATTAGTATGTGAAAAACTGTATCTTCTGCCTCACTTCATGAGGGTAAGAACTTTTGTCTATTTTGTCTCATTTGTTTGCTGTTGTGTCCCCTACACCCAGGACAGTGTCTGGATGGTGTTCAGTAAAGGTCTACTGAACAAGTGACCATACCTTCCCTGAAGATGTAAGGGGCCTCTAGGAGTACTGGAAATGTGAAACTCCAGGATTCACATCCGGTGAAGATGGCACATGGTCACTTGGTAAGGAAAAAATGCCAAGAAAGGATCCTGCAATATCTATCTCCAACTATATGCCATGGTCTATTTAGCTGTTGTAGCACATTTTCTGTGTACAGATTTATAAATGTGTTTATAAATGGTGAACATAATATCATAACTGAAGCACATTTTAAAACTGCCTAAAAAACAAAACTGAGTAAAAGGAAAAGAAACCAGCAAACCTGCAGTAAAGAAATCACATTGACTAGCTGAGTCACAGGGGAATAATGAGGGAAGAAATGTTAGGAAACCAAAGTAAATCTAGGGTTGAAAAGCCAGAAATATTCATACAAATCTAACACTATTCTTGGATTTCCTGTGACAAAGATGCTAAGAACCAG
This sequence comes from Cryptoprocta ferox, assembly GCA_028646485.1. Classification (NCBI taxonomy): domain Eukaryota; kingdom Metazoa; phylum Chordata; class Mammalia; order Carnivora; family Eupleridae; genus Cryptoprocta; species Cryptoprocta ferox. Next base: position 89,481,339 of record CM053560.1, read on the forward strand.
ACTTTCATATTAGTATTTTTCAGAGTAGTATTTTCAAAGAAGTCATACAATTCTCTATGAGCAATATAACATTTTTAGAGATAATTTTTAGGGCCTAGAACTCCATGCAATTCCCTCTCTGCCTGATAGTTCTCTGGCTGTACTTGTGCAGTGCTAACTTGGATTGCAATGCTCCAGGACTATACAAATCAAATACTGGTAGGTTTTTCTAATTTTAGGGGAAAATTATGCTGATAAATGGAATTTAAAAGCTTAAAAAAATAACATTTCTTACACTTTTGACACTAGTTCCTATTTTATAACAGTATCTGGTATAATACAGCATGTTATGTAGTACAAAGCTATATTTACTCATTTTATATTTAATATGATAATATTTCATAGTGTTAGACTAATGGAATTTGAAAGCTAGTCTTCCTAGTTGTGTGGCCTTAGGAAAGTTAAGTAACTAATTGCTTAAATTTTCTCATTTGTAAAATGAAGATTAATAATAATACCAACTTCAGATTGCTGTGAGGGTAAAATTACTTAACAAAATGGAAGGCAATTAAACAGTACCTTCCAAAGACAGAGTACTAAATAGCTATTATTAAAAATAATAATATTTTATTAATAAAAGGGCATGACTTCTATGGTCTCTGTCAATGAAATAATTCTAAAATTCTGTCACATGCTGGTCCGATTATGTGCAAACACTCTCCCCATTTGGAAAGGAGAAAATAAAACCTCTCCAGTATTAGTTTTTTCTCCACTTCATAAATTGTTGGAGGATATATGCTGGTTCTTACCTGAAGACTGGAGATATGGATTAAATATACATGATTCTATACATCCAGAGTTTTGTATTACATCACATTATTAAGACTATAATCTAGTCCTGAAAGTAGCTTTTTCCTTTGGTTTTCTACTCTCATAGTGCTCGGGTTCCATGATTAACATCAAAGACATTTTACTGATGCTGTTCAGGATCAGTGGACACTAGAACATAATACTAACATTAAGTTCATAGTTTCCTTCAGATTTAATTCTCAAAAATACAGACAGATTTCTTCTTGTTCTTAGCCCTTTTATTTCTGTTCTGCCACTCATTAGCTGAACGACAGTGAGCACATCACCTTTTACCACTAATCCTTGATCCACTCATCTATAAATATAGCATCTGTCTTTGCACATAGTCACAGGATCATGAGGAGATTCCAAAGGCAGTTTTTTTTAAGTGTATTTATTTATTTTGAGAGAGAGAGAGAGAGAGAGAGAGGAAAAAGACAGAGAGAGAGGGAGAGAGAGAATCCCAAGCAGGCTCTGCACTGTCAGTGTGAAGCCTGATGCAGGGCTCGAACTCACGAACCACGAGATCATGACCTGAGCCAAAACCAAGAGTCAGACCTTTCACCGACTGGGCCACCCAGGCACTCCCCAAAGTCAGTTTTTAAAAACTGTATGTCCTTTTATAAACAGGAAGTTATTTTAATAATAATATACAGGCCATCTGAAATAGTCTAGGCTGTTTATTTAATAATAATCTATCAGTTGCTCTTCACTGTATTTTAAAATATCTGTGAGTCAGAAAAGAAGAAATTATCACATCTAGTAAGAGTCATGAAAAAATAAATAGAGCTTCCACCAACCTGGCCATTTGCTTGTAAGCTTCTTCAGCTACTGCAAAGATATGTGGATCCATATCACCCATATTCTGACCACTATATGCATTAATAATATCTTCTCCATAAATAGGCAGCTGTTCATAAGGATTTATAGCTACTAGGACTATACCTGGGGGAGGGGTAAAAAAAAGCAAAAGAAGAAGTCAGTGATATACTAATGGACATATCAAACTTGGTAAAGTGAGAATCACAGTTGACACAAATTTCAATTTCAGTTAATCTTAAACTAGCAAATTGTTAAAGATCAAAATATATCACAGCCTTTGTCTCTGAACACATTACACACAGACCTAACTAAAACATCATTTAAAAACTGGCCTAGGTTATTAAAGATAAAAACTATGATAATGTTAAAAGAACTTTAAATATTTTCATAATATTTAAATCAAAAATTACACTTTTAGAAATTTATCCAAATGAAATAATCAGAGATTTAAGCAAAGGGCTTTTTTTTCATAAAGATGTTTATCATAATATTATTCACAAGAGTGAAAAGCAGAAACAAACTATATAATAAAGGAAGAGTAGCTAAATATTTTCTTACATCCATGACACACATGGTAGACATTTGTGCCACTACTACAAATCATGTTTCTAAAGAATATTAAAAATCATAGGAAAACATGACACAAAACTATCTGCAGACTAATTCTAATTTTATATCTATTTATACTCTCACACGTACACACACATATACAATATGTCAACATAATACTGGTTATTTTTCAGTAGTGAATTACATGTAATTATTTTTCCTTTTTAAATACTTTTTTATATATTTCCTTAAGTTTTATAGTAAGTGTATTTTATGTTAATGAAGTCCTTCATTCAACAAATATTTATTCAGTTCCAAGTATGTCTCAAGTCTTCTCTGAGTGCTAGGTTTATAACAGTAAACAAAAAAAAGACAAATCTTTATCCTTAGGGACCTTACATTCTAGTAGGAAACTCAGACAACAAGTTAGGAAAAAATAGGTATCATAGGTTAAACAGTAAAAAGGAAAAAGGAGAAAAATAAAACAGAGAAAGAAGACAGAAACTTAGAAGGGGAAAAGGGGTTTATGATTTAGATAAGGTGGGCTTGTAAGGCTTTACTGAGAAGGTAACATATATACGAGAAAAAAGTAAATGGAGAATGAAAATTGAGAATCAGAAATATTTAGCTAATAGAGTAGAAAAAGAGTTAGTATCAAGGACACAAGAGATATAAATTCCTTTAAGAAGACAAGATAGTTGTCCCTGTCCAAAGCAGGAGAGTAAGGAAGAAATGATAAGTGCTGAGTTGGTTACACCAAGCAAATAGACTTAGAAAAAAATGAATGAAATCCCAGATCTGAGGCTGGGGGAGAATAATTAGTGAAAGAAAGATAAGAAGTCAGTAGAGAAAAGAGCCAGGGACAAGGGAGAAAATAAACATTAAGAAAAAAATAGAGAGACAAAAGAAGGAAAGGGGGGAAGAACCCAAATGAACACGTGCTTAATTTCTAAGAGAAAGAAGAAGAATCCTGAGCTGGGACACTGGCAGCTAACAGTGCAGTGAGCACAGGACCAGACAAACACATCAAGCAAAAATAGTTACTGTGAGTTGTCAGTCCTGCACTGAGAACAAGAGAACACTAAATCTGAACCTGCTCCAAAGATAAGTCTGGACATCTACTCTTCATAGAGCAGTTCTTGTAAGTGATGAAAATAACTGGTAAACTGTCAGTGAATTTGGCAAATAATTTCTTTGGAAGGAAGAAACTCCGGAAAATGGGCCCAGCCCAGCTTTTTTTTTTTTTTTTTTTTTTTTTTTAGCAAAATTATGTAATTTACAAAAGAGCTTATTCAGCACAAAATGCAATGAGCTAATGAACACTGGTAAATCCTTTTGGTAACTCGAGTGATTCTTTCTCTAGGAGGAAATCCAATTACAGCCTTCTGTCCCCATGCACAATATTTCCATGTCTATGTCCATTAGAGGGAAGAGTTCATGGCACACTCAGACAGCAAGGCACACTTACCACAGTATGTATAAATAAGTTTGGAGTCAATAAAGCGGACTCTGAGATTGTGGAGCACAGCAGGTTCATGAAGATAGCTGAGGGCTGTGAGGTCATTTTCACCCACAAGTATGTCAGGGTTTCTTAAGTGAGGCAGTTCTTTAGTCTTTGGATCTAGACAATATTCCAAATCCTGAAAACGCATAAGATAGAGCATCTGGATAAATCATGGCAATAGAAGTGAAACAAGTTCATGCATTTTGCTTATTTCCTATTCCTGATTTGCTTCTTAACTATTAAACGCATTGTTTTCCTGGCACATTCCCAAAGCCATAGAAAATGGTGGATATGGAGACTCTTCTTTTTCACTAGATGTATTAACTTGTATTAATAATTTTTGCTAATATAGTTTGAGAAGCCTAGACTATTTTTTACCTATTACTGAACCAGAAGTCTTTCATCTTTAAATAACCTTTTTTTTTTCTCTCTTTCTCTTCACTGGTGATAAGTGAATAGGCAATAAAGAGTTGTCAAGAGTTTATCTCTAGAGTCAGATCATCCTGGGTTCAAATCCTGAAACTGGTACTTACTTCTTTTGTGGCCTTGGGTATGTTATTTAATCTTAGTCTTTCATTTGTAGAAAGGGCATAATAGAAATAGCTCACAGGGGTGTGATAAAAATTAAATGAGGCAACACATGGCATGTAGTAAGTACCTGGGAACCCCTGAACTCTGAGAGGTCCAAGAATCTCCTGAAATTAGCTGTAACTGTGCATATGTGTAAATACATATACATATGTGTATTGTTTTTTGGAATTACAGTTCACAGTTTTTACTTGATTTTTAATGAAGTGATTGGCTCCAAAAGTTTAGAAGTACTACTCACTTTAAAGCCAAGGAAAATATGGGTTTATGGCAAAGCCAAGCATGGAAATTATCATTCAATGTGAGTGATTACTACATAATCACTTATGTATGTAGGGCAAATAATATATGACAAGTAAAAAGGAAAAAATGTAATTTAATTGTAGAGAAGGACTAGCTGGTTTTGTAAAAAGCCACTTTTCTTAACATTGTAGAGATATAGAGGTCAAATATTCAAAATAAAGGTTGGAATGAATCATGCTAAATGGAGAGGAATTTATAATCTGTCCCTCAGCCTCTCCCTGCCTGTCTATTAGGATATAATGTCCTTCCCCAAACTGAATGGTCCTTGCACTGGTCTCTCCAATACACAAAAGTCACTCTGGCTATGTAATCTCAGGACTACTTAATATCTCTGAGCCTTGGCTTCCTTATTTGGAAAATAGTTATAATGCTACCTAACAACCTACAGGGTTGTTGTGAGAATTAACATAAGAAAATATAGCTCACAGTGCCTAATGTTGTGCCTAACACAGAGCAGCTGAATAAATTATTTCCTTAATTTGACATTCAAGGCCCTCTTAATGGGGCCTAATTCTTCCCTGCCTTTTTCCCAACTAACCTTGCCTCTGTTTTGCTCCCCTGAAATTCATCCTCCATGCTTCCACCGAGTCCTTTCTAAAACACAAATCAGGCATCCTTCCTCTGTTTAAAAATAACTACAATCACTCCCCATTTCATATCACTTGAAGTCCAAGAGTTTTAACATGATCACCAGGCCCTCTGGTTCTCACCCCCCCATCCTCTTGCCAGTCCTGTACTCTTACATCACATTCTAACAACATGGAACTTGTATAGCTTCCCAAAAGCACATTACTGTGCATGCCTCCCTGCCTTTGCATGTGTTCTCTGGATTCCTGAATTGCACTTTCCCTTGTCTACTCATTCTTCAGACAATGCCTCTCTGACCCCTTACCTTTACCAGTCCATCTGACCACTCCCCACTCTGTTCTACTTTTGTTCATTGTTTTTATTATATCATGTGCCATACTATTCATAAATATACCTATTTCTCTTACCTGACATTGATGTCAGAGAGCACCTTTTGCCAACATGCTATCTAGCAGATACTTTAATATGCAAGCCTGGAACTCACACCACACACCTTTCTAAATCTCTGCTCCAGTCAACTTATTATATTCACTATCTCCAGAATACATTCCAGTCCTCATAAGGTCTACCCCCTTCTCCTTGTCAATTCATATTCTTTCTATCTTTTAAGATCCAGTCAAAATCATTCTTCCTCCTTGAAGCCTTCCCTGACAAAGCAGCCCATAATGAAATTTTCCTCTTAAGGATCCTAAAGTCATTGCTATCTTTCTTTACAACATAGCAGAGTAGCTGTGAGAGCACAAATCAGGAAGACAAATCTTCTGGCTTAAAATCCCAGCTTCATTCCTTAATAGCTGTATAATCTTGAGCAATCTCTCTGAGCCCTGTTTTCTTCATTTATAAAGCAGTAATAACAACAGTCTCACTTCATAGGATCATTGTGAGGATTAAATGAGTTAGACCAAATAAAACACTTAGAACTATGCCTGACAGATAGTAAGTGCTCAGTACAAGTTAACTGTTGGGATAGTAATACTCGTATGGTTAATAGTTCATCATAATCTTTTTACATCTTTAGTATTGTGGTGCTGAACTACTCTTTAGATCCTATAGTTTACGTAAATTTTCATGTTTTTGTATCTAGTTTCCCTGGCTAGACTATAAGTTGTTTAAAGAAAATTAATGTCATAAAGGTTTTTAAGAAAAAGGTGTGACATGCCTTATCAAATGCAGTGGAGAGATTAAAAAGATACAACTGGGGCACCTGGAAGGCTCAGTCATTTAAGCATCTGACTCTTGGTTTTGGCTCCGATCATGATCTCATGGTTCGTGAGTTTGAGCCCCACGGCGGGCTCCACACTGGTAGTGCAGAGCCTGCTTAGGATTCTCGCTCTCTGCCCCTCCCCCGCTTGCACGCCCTCTCTCTCAAATAAATAAACTTAAAAAATAATTTAAAAATAAAAAATAAATAAAAAGGCACAACTAAGATAAGTCTATCCACGCAGTGAATGCAGACAGGAAAGTATAAATACATGATTGGTTTTAAGTTTTTCTGGTTGCTGGCTAACAGCTTTATACATAATAGCTTCTCAGTAAATATTTTTCAAATGATTACATGCAACAAATATCAAATATCAGACTTGCTCCTTAAGCAATGTTTTCTTAGTTACTATGAAATAATTAATGCTAACCTAAACAAAATAAACAGACATATCTTTGGGAGGATTAGATGTGAATCTAAACCTAATCATAATAAATTTATAACCAAATAACAGATTTTTACAGTTCTGCCATTCTGACTAACCCATTGTGATAGAAAATTGAGTTTGCTATTTTGCTTTTTTTTTTTCAGTTTAATGAGTAAAAAATATTAGATTAATTCAAAATTTAACTTCCATCTAAAGTCAGGTATGTCACAGCAAACTCCCACTTCTGAATTCCCTTCACTTTATGCCAATGACAACAAATTAAAGCAAAATTGTTACCTTTCCTTCCTCAAGGTGAAGCAGGAGGACTTTATCTCCTGGTTTATAATCTTTGAGCAGCTCTGCTGACTTCCAAACTTCCTCAGGATCAGGTATCCAAACTCTAGCAAACTAGAAGGCAAAAAGAAAAAAACAAACTAGTAAAAAAAAAAAAAAAAAAAGTATTGTAGCCCCATTTTAGTACCATCATGCCCACATTATAGAAAAGGTATTCTCTGTATTATGACAATAATTTCACAATACATGTAAGTCAATTTACTATGTTGTACACCTTAAACTTATATAGTGTGTACGTCAATTATATCAGTAAAATTGGAGGAAAAAGTATGCTCTGAATTAATAGCTACAATTAAAGTTTGAATTTGCTTTGGGGCCCCTGGGTGGCTCAGTTAAGTGTCCAACTTCGGCTCAGGTCATAATCTCACAGTTCGTGGGCTCAAGCCCTGCGTCAGGCTCTGTGCTAGAGCCTGTTCAGATTCTGTGTGTGTGTCTCTCTCTGCCCTCCCTTGTCTGCTCCCACTCTGTCTCTCTCCCTCCAAAATAAATAAACATTAAAAAAATTTAAGTTTGAATTCGCTTTACATAGTAAATGCTACCTGAAAATATAATTTTAGGTAAAAATGTACATATAAATCCATTTTTTCATTGAATGTGGACTTTCAAAAATCCCAAAATATGACTGTGAACCTCTGGCATGGTGGCTCTTCCAGTTTCAACAACACCGCTATCTTTTTATGGCACGATTTACAATTTGAATTTTTGGTTCAAAACACAGGTTTTCATCCTGTATTCTGCAAAGACTTAGTGACTTCTCAAGTATTCCTCAGGGGCCAGTAAGGTATGGAAAAGAGGAGAGTAAGCTTGTGGCTTGGAGCCACAGCTGTTTTATAGATTGGGCATCTGGAATTTTCTTTGAAGAAAGTTTTGTTGCTAATTAAAAAAAAATAAGAAAGCATTGTTGTCTAGTATTTTGCCTTTATTATTTTATAAAGATGAGTGAAATGGTAGATTTGGCTAGCAATAAGTTTGACTCCCATTGCCTCAATATCATGAAAGAGTTATGGTAATCAATCATCAGGGGTTCCCGAAGCAGCAAATCTTGAGCCTCAGCTAGATACTCTCTGGACTTAAGCCCATTTTAGTCAGTTTTGAAGAAAAAGAAAAAATATATATATTAACATGAATGAATCCTCCAAACACCACACTGAAGAAATGTTTTATGACTGCTTGGATTCCTCAGGGAGGAATCTTCCTTAAAAACATTATGTACATTAAACATTGATGGTCATTATCAGGAATATATCACATATAAAAATACCACCACCACCAGCCTTTCTCTATTTTCCTCAGAGTTCTAAGACTACCTGAACTTAGTTATTGTTATATTATTGTTTACTTATTATTTCTCCTTCATTAGAATATAAGCTCCATGTCTGCCTTGTTCAACACTATACTCAGGGCCTGTGTACATAGCTGGTTCATAGCTGGGTATTTAGTACATAACAAAAGAATCTCAGAATAAAGGGCATCTTCTTAAATTGAATAAAAGCAGTATGGTAAAAAAAAAAAAAAAAGAACTTACCCATTACTTTTCTCTTATTATCACAGACTCATGCAAACTTTTTGTCTGAACAGTTTGCAAAAGAAAGAGTACTGAACTAGGTTATGAGTTCTAATCCCAGGACTATCATACTGGCATTTTAGCCTTTATTTCAGGCATTTGTAAAATGGGGATGATAGCAGTACTCATTTAGATCATCTCAAGGGCTTTCATACATAGAAACCTTGTGAAAAACATAAGCCAATATATAAGTACAGGTTGAGATTGTTACCAAGTGTGTATTCCATAAGAAATGATTGTTAATGTTCTATGTCAAATATGTTACTAAAAGTTGTTTTATAGCTTTCTTCCCAGTTACACAGTCCATAAACTAACAGCTGTCCAGTTTACTAAAATTTTATTCATTCAATAAAGATTTCTGTGTACTCCGACTCTGAAACTCACTTTAGAAAGGCAGTATTTCTTTAACTTTCTCTTGGAAGGATTTACTGGTTCCAGAAGAGATATGCAATCTATGAGATTCAGAGTCATAAAATGACGTACTACCCTGATTGATGAAAGTACAAAAAAGCAAAATGGGTCCAAGTGAGTTTGCAGAAGTATGACTGACCTGCTCCAAACATGAGATTTTCAACTACATCTAGAAAGAAGCACCTTCCTTTTATATGTCAATAGCAAGTTCCAGCTCAGATTTCCACAAGTGTCTTAGAAACACTGAATGCATGGTTTGCCAAAGGCTAGATTTCCAAGAGCTAGGTGTTAACAACACTTGCAGATAGTTAAGGGAGGCTAAGGCCCTTATACTCACCACAGGCAAGATATTTAAACACCAAACAACACCCTGATAACAAATTCCCCATTATCCTATCTCTATCTCTTGGGAAAGTATCCAAGGAGAAATAGGTCAGAACTCAGTCTATTATTACCATTGTCTTTTTATGGTTCTTTTCTGTCTTAACTGAGGAGATTGGTGACTCTGCAAAAACAACTATACCAGAACTGGGTCAGTCTGGGAGGTATATTATACCTTAGCTGCTGAAACAGAAATTCCAACCTGACAATGCCCCTTCCTATCGCCTGTGTCACCTCCAACCCTATTTTCTACTTTTGCCCAAGGACCCCAAGGAGAATACATAGAGCAGCTCTGAGACACAGGACTAAACCTGTCCAGCCACATCCAGCGGGAAGACTGCAGTGGGAAGACAGGGGCCCCGAGACCATATGAGAAACCTACAAGTGAAACACAGTAGCAAGAGTCAGGCAGGAATCACACATAGGGGTGAACACGTATACCCAGTAAGTCTGTTCAGGATTTCTTGGTGAAACAGAAGCAGTTAGCAAAAGATATCCCTAGCCAAAGTGAACCAGACTGGACACAGCTTCCAGCAAGGCAAGGAGTGTCCAATGTCATGCAACTCTGCTCTGTCATAATTAGCTAGTAGATGGTGAGGCTCTCCTGCCATGCTCCTCATTCCCTTTCCTACTCACGCTACTCTAATTTTATCCCTCATTATCTTGTAAGCCCCTCAAAAATCTTACTTACCGTACTTCAGACCTTATCTTTATTATTTACAGGTCTACCTCCCATACCAGACCATACACTCCTTAGAGACATCCTGGAATCCCCTCTAAGGCTGGCCAAGCTGCTGGGCCATGTTTGGTAAGCAGCACATTTATGCTGATTTTATTTAAGACAGAGTTAGGACAAGGTAAGGAAAAGAGATGGGAGAACTGGGATGAGACGCGGCAAAGGCAAACTTCACAGGCCTACCCCAGGATTTTTCCTGAAGCCACGAAGCACAGTTGCCGATGGTTAAGAGTCAGAGACTAAGAGAAGAGAGATCCGTGAATTAGTAGGCAGAGGAAACATTGCTGTAGGAACAGGTAGGAGAAGGGAAAGCAAGATTTAGTATCTGAGGTACTGTGACTAAAGCCAAAAAAAAAACAAAAAAAAACAACAACAAAAAACAACCCTGGAGGAGATGAAGAAAAGATAAAGAGGCTTAAAATAGATAATGTTAAAATGTAAACACACATCAAAGAAGATTAATGACAATTCAAAGGAACACCTGATTAGAAAGGAGAGTAAGGACAAAATGGAGATGTGCTTAATTTTATGATAAGAGGCAAAATCTGAGTAAATAATGCTAGCACAGATTTAACTTAAATAATAGCTCACAAGGAAAATAAAAACGATCTGTCCTCCTACAGTACAGTTTAATCAGGCCTGCCTGACAATGATGAGGTAATACTGACAGAGACTAATGGGAAGAGCACCGGAAAGATGGGTTCAGGGGACATGCCTGTACTGGTACTCGCCAGAGAGGGGCACAAACAGTGCTGGCTCAGCCTAGCACAGCCCTTCTACCTTCTCGGCATCACACCCATCCCTGCATACATAAAGAGGCACCAGTCATCTTTCTTTTCTTTTCATATCCTCCCACAATGACAACACTCAGAGGTTCCTGAATAATGCAGATGACTCATGAGAAATTTTGCTAACTTGCATTTTGTCAGTCAAGGAACTCCGAGGTGTGGGCACCAAGAGCAGTTTTTCTGATGCCTCAGACACTTTGGGAACAAGACCAAAAGCACTAACAAAGAAAATAACAAGTTCCCGAATCCCCAAAAATCTGACCCATGTGATTCTCTCTCCTCCCCACACACATTACTCATTTTTTATATGCCACATGTACACATCTTTCCTAGTTCCTCTATTAAATCATAAACAGCTTGGCAAAATAGAACAACCTCTAGAACACAATCCCTCCCCTTTTTCAGCCAGCATGCTCCTATTTATCATTCATATCTGTGTTAAAGTACCACCACCTCAAAGAAGGCTTTCCTCATCATTTGGTAGCATTCTATTCTCAGTGTCCCCATTACCTCACACAATCTTCCACTAGAATTCTTATCCTACTAAATGATAACTTTGCATGCCTAATCTCCCTTCAGCAAGTGTGAGCTCCTGGAGGGTAGGGGTGTCTCTCATTCATCTTTGTCTCTTCAGCACTTAATACAGGGCCTATAATAATTTCTGAATGACCGTTTGCTATGTGAATGTTCTTGCTCTCAGTCATTATACTCTAAGAGGGCAGACTAAAAGAAGTATTGGCAAGAGGCTCTCAGAATCATCTAGAAGGGTCTATAATTTCCAGAAATAGAGAATGATGCAAGCAACATTAGATAGTTGAGTTATGTTAGAAATCATGGTGTAATAAGAAGGAAAAAGAACCAGACATATAGGGAGATTAGTAATAAAATATTCTTTCCTTCCCCATCCCCCCAAAACCGGTGTCTCTATCCCTTCATAATTCATATGTTTAAAGTGGAAGCTACTACTCACTTCTAGAACAGAGAGCCCTACTCCCAACCCTACCACAAATTCCTCACTCAGAAGGTGAATAAGTATTGTGACGACCACTTCCTCCAGCCATCTGCTGGAGCAGCAAAGTGAAGCCAGAGCATTAGAGCAGGGTAAGGAGTCACACTAAAATGGGAGGAAAGAGAAAAGATGGCTGGGGGTGAACACACGGTGCACTGTGGATAGGGTTGGAAGTGAAGAGTAGTAGCGTTCTGTGCTCCTACTGCAGCTCTAGAACAATGCTGCTGGTGAGTGAAATGACAAACACCAACCCTGCTTCGTGGAACTTGAGGAAAACTGTGAGGAATGACAGCTAACATTTATTGAGCATTTTCTCTGTGTCAGTAAAGGCCTAGATATTTTACATATATAATTTCATCCAATCATCACCATAACCCCATTACTAACCCATTTTAATAGATATTGAGGCTCACACCTGAAAAGTGGTAGAGCTGGCATTCAAGTCTTTGTCTATTCTAAAAGCCAAACATTCTTTCCACCTTACCATGCTTCCCCCTTGTTCAAACAGCAGATCTTATTAAGAAGAAACCTCCCTCCCCCAAACCAAAATTGTCCCTCTTGGTATCATAAGTGAAACAGCTATTAAAAACTGGTCCATGTCATCAAGTGAGACTTAAGAATGTTTCATCTAAGATAATGTGTCAAACCCACAGTAATCAGCCTGGCATCCATTCTGCAGTATTCCACTTGGCTCTGACTGAAGAATGAGACCCTGCCAAAATGAGTTGAGGAAATAGCAAAAAATCACCTGAGGATGAAAAAGACTAAAATTTTAATAAATTAATGATTCCAGGTTAACTTACTTCTATAAATGAACAAAATGATAGGGTTGATTTAAGACTTTTAATTTTTTTCTAACTCTTGAAGTTACCATGCATGTACTGTGAAATGTGTATGACTCAAAAGTAAATTGAATTTGTCAGCTTCCAACAGGCATTGAAATGATTTTAATCTTGTGAGGAAAACTCTTCAAATTAATGGATATGTTTTATTACCATCAAGAAGCAAAAGTTAAATAATCTTATTTCTCTAGAAATTTACATGAGATGGTAGAGCTTTGGAATGAATATTTTTAGACATTGCAGTTCTTTAACATTTCTGTAAAGATTATTTTTGGAACTAGGTCTCACTTTACAAGTACAGTCTTCATATGCACATCAAGAAAAATTACTATTTCTGTCTACAATCAGCTAGTGGTATTTGAGGATAAATTACAAAATTTTAAATAAGAAAAATAATCAAAGTTAAAACAATCACCAACAAAGAAAGGAATCATATTGATCATCTTCATTAGAAGGACTTTGTTTTACTAAGAAGAAGAAAACACCTAATTTTCCTGTCTTTTACTTAATTCTTGCAATATTCTTTATAATTGTTATTATTAAAGAGGTTCCTCATTCAACAGCCTGGGCAAAGTTAAACAACTGGCCAGAAAGGCACTCAGCTAATAAATGACAGAGAGAGGATTCAAACCCAGAGTGATATCCAACTTTAAGATGTTTAGAATGTATAAGGAAGAATAAGACCAACATAATTCAGATAAATCACTTTTTCCTGATTGTGACCAAAGTTACCCAAATAAGCAAAACTCACACCTTCCTACTATTTTCAACACTTGCTCCCAATTTGAAGAACAGTATAAAAAGGGTCATATTAAATATCTACAGGCCTGTGTATATAGATAGATGTCTTCCTCCCCCACAGAATATCTATCATTCTGATAAATGATCTGGTGCTGAAAGAAGTTATGGGTACTTTTTAAATCTCAAATAAAATGTCTCAACATGGTAAGTTTTGAAGGAATTGGACAACATATACATTATATGAGACAACACAGACAAGCAGGCACCAGTGAGTAGTTCCCTCCCATTTATAACAGGTGGCTACCTTTGCTTTGCTCCCAGCTTTGGGGACAGACACTTCTGGCTACAGTCATGGTCTGGTGCTAACAACACATTACAGGTCATTCATGATCTGGCCTCTGCAGAAAGGCAGAACTTAAAAAATACAACAACCAACTTTAAAAACTCAGCTTAAGTGTTATGACCTCCAGGAAGGCTTCCCTGACCAGCACATTAAGACAGGGACTCCTGCTTGGACTGTCTAAAATATCTGGTTTCTATCTCTATGCACTTGCCACATTCTATTTTTATTATCTTTTCACATGCCCACCTCTTTAACTAGATTGTGACCTCCTTGAGGACAAGATCTGTGATTTACCCACTGGCATCACCTCCATACCTGGCCCAGTGCTTAGCAGATAGACGCTCAAGAGATGTCTATTGAGTAAATGAATTAATAAACAGATGAGTCTTTAGGGGCCACAGAGCTTCCACAGATTTGAAATGTGAAGGAATGTTATGCAGTGAGCCAGTCAAGGCAGAAGTCACAGAAGAGATTTGAAAATAATTTAATTAGAGGCATGTGGATGGCTCAGTCAGTTAAGGGTCCGACCTCAGCTCAGGTCATGATCTCACATTTCATGAGTTCAAGCCCTACATCCGGCTCTGGGCTGACAGCATGGAGCCTGGAACCTGCTTGGTTCTGTGTCTCCCTCCCTCGCTGCCCCTCCCCCACTCATGCTCTGTCTCTCTCTCTCTCTCTTGAAAATGAATAAACATTAAAATAATAATAATAATAAGCATGATTGTAATAATACAAGCATGAATGGAAAAGAATAACCCAGTCATCCACACTTAAAAATATAAGCTGTCTTGCCTAAATGAAAGAGCATTTCTCAATAGGAGCTTACTTTAAAAATGAAGAATAGAACATGAATAAACATGAATAGACTTTAGGTTAGTAAAATGTATTCACATTTCTCTTATGTGCTACCTATCACTCTGCCTGTAGCATTAGTAGACTTTTTTGATCAACAGAATCCACATAAAAACTGTTTTAAAAAAAAAAAAACCCTATGAATTTCCACTTTGTAACATTAATACTTTTAAATGCATATACAACAGGTTAGGCTAATAATATAGGCTGCTGGATTCATCTGATATATAGAAAGGCACAACTAAATGCACAGTAAGTACCAACAAGGTAGGTGGCCCCAGAGTTACCCTAAAAAAAGAGGAGAGAACTGCAGAAGTGATTGGACCCAAGGAGCTGCTGGCCATGTTTGCACTGTCAGCATGGTGAGACTATTACTAGCAAACCAAGAAGAAATCATTAGACACTGAGGTTATAAAATACTAACTCAATAATTCCCAAACTTCTAGAGAAATCAAGAGTATATTTGGGGCACCTGGGTGGCTCAGTTGGTTGAGCGTCCGACTTCAGCTCAGGTCATGATCTCATGGTTCGTGGGTTCGAGCCCCACATCGTGCTCTGTGCTGACAGCTCAGAGCCTGGAGCCTGCTTCAGATTCTGTGTCTCCCTCTCTCTCTGCCCCTCCCCCACTCATGCTCTGTTTCTGTCTCAATAATAAATAAAAAACATTAAAAATTTTTAAAAAGAGTACACTCTTTTCCCTCAACTGTGACAGCCCTCAGGTGCAAAATGATATTACTGAATTGATAAAGAAGTTATTAATTTGGTAATTGACTGATTATGGGTTCTCAATAGGACTGAGAGGAACTGACAGGACAAAGAGGATAACAGAAAGATCAAAATCAATTGTCACTCGATTTTAGGTGTAAATCTCTTATAAAGGTCATGAAATAAAGGACATGTGTTTTTGAGCAAAAGTTACTCCAACTGTATATCCTGAGAGAATATTTTGAAACACAAATGCAGCACAAGCAAGCCAAGGTTCTGAAAGAACTTGTGGTGGCACCTGGGTGGCTCAGTTAGTTGGCTAAGCGTCCAACTTCAGCTCAGGTCACTATCTCATGGCTCATGAGTTAGAGCCCTGCATCGGGCTCCGTGCTGATAGCCCAGAGACTGGAGCCTGCTTCAGATTCTGTGTCTCCCTCCCTCTCTGCCCCTCCCCTGCTCATTCTCTATCTCTCAAAAGTAAATAAACATTAAAAAAAAATTTTTTTTAAATGAAAGAACTTGTGCCTCAGACTTTTCCTCAAAGGTCAGATTGGTGTCCTAGCACTGACTTGACCACACCCTTCTAGAAGATCAAAATGAATCTCCCTGGAAATAAGAATTTCATTTGGTCTGTGATGACTGAGTAAGGACATTATTTTCTTGTACCCCTCTATAACCATGGCTTCTCACTTAAAAAAAAAAATCCATGAGTTTTTTTTCTTCATAATACAGAAAAAAACTAAAAATTTTAAATATTGCCAAATTATCACACGCCTAAAATTGCTTTCATTTTTTATTATTATACAGAGTAAATTTCCCCTTCCTAACTTTTACCTATCTTTTTAGATATTTAAGCTTCTGCTACAGAAAAGTTTATTAGTATTTTAGTATTCTTTATACAAAAGAGGTTCTGTTTTGCTAACTCACTGTTTGAGCTTCATAAAAGCTACTCTAAATTTACTTTATTTTCAATCTGTATCTGGGATAATCAGCTCCTTCTATTTACTACCCACTGTGTAAAAAGTACTTCCTTTTATTTGACCTATAACTATTTCTTTGAGCTTCAAAAGATGCCTCTGAGTTCTTATATAATGAATAAGTCCATGTTGCCCTCTTCATGTGCTTCATGGCTTTCTGAGCTTCCACCAGATAAAAAAACTCATTCTTTATCCTTCCATACTGACGGGTCCAATTTTTTTTGAACAGTGCCTCCTATCCTCCTACTCATTCTAACTTATTTTTAATCTCTTTGAATTTCAATGTTCTCACAATATAAAGCAATTAGTGTAGAATCCAGAGTCAAAGTTAAGTGCATGGGCTTCGGGAGTCAGACAGACCTAGTGACTCCAGTACTTTCCAATTGTGTGACCTCGAGAAAATTATCCAACTTTCTTTCTTAGGATCCTTATTCATAAAACTGATTATTAATAATACATACATTAGCAATCAATGGTACTATAATTGTGTTGTATGGTGGTATGTATGACATAACATATACACTTGTGGAATCACTATGCTGAACACCTGAAACCAATAATGTACACGGTTTCAACTATACTTCAGTAAAAATAATATGTACATCACAGAATTGTTATGCAGATAAATGAGATAAAGTTTAAAGATCATTACATTGTATTGTCAGTACTCCTATCCTACCCCACCTCCAAATTTAAACACTTCATTGTGCTTAATTTGAATTCTTCTGCTATATCAACAACGCACTGTGTGCTTTAGCACCTGCCCCCAGTTTTAGTATCACCTCATGAAGATCTTTCTGAGCTCGCGCTATGCCAGCCTAGAACACCCCAAACTTTCTAATTTCAAGGCTGTTACTGAGCTTGCTGCCCAGAGCATCCTCCCCTAAGCTCCCAACTCTCCTTACCGCTGGTTCCCTCTCACTACTCAGGTCTCAGTTAAGATGTCTCCTTCTCAGAAAAAGTCCTCCCTGGCCACCCTGGCTTTGCTTATCTGGGATTGTCTGTCTTCCCACCTAGCCTGAAACCCCTGTAAGAGCAGGGACCACCACTAATTACAGAACCTAGAACAATAACTGTTAAGTACTAGGTACTCACTAAATATGTGAGGAATAAATGTGCTCAGGATAGGGTCTGGCTGGCTAAAAAAAATAGGTTATGACCAGGATGTGAAAGACCTCACATGCCATGTTAGGCAGTTTGACCTTTATACTGCAGAAGACAGGGATTCAGTAAAGGTTTTTAGGCAGGGTAATGAGCGACTGATATTTCTAATAGTCTAGCTCTAATTGGCAGTTCTTTAAACATCATCAAAAGCACATCTTAAACTTCTGTTTATGATCAGTTGGTCTCCCCTCCCCCAATTATCCATTTACTACTATCATTCACATTTTGTATGTAGACAAGATGTATCTAATATACACATAACTGCTTCCAAAACGCCATTCATATTAGGCAAATAGGGCTTACATGGAGGGACTAGGAGTCAGCTTTCCCTAAGGACAGGGGCTGGGAGGGCAGTTCAGCTGGTATTGTTTCGTGAATGCTGGGAGCTGGTTGGGAGATTCTTGCCCTGGAAATAAGAGCCTTGGGAGTAAGGAGGAGGGGGTAGGAGCAAGGGATTAGGGGAGACACTGTAGTGAGCTAGCTGTGAGAGGGCAAATGAGTGGGACACATTGCAGGCTGGTTGAGTCACCTAAGGAAAAGAACCCTGCTGGCCTGCTTCTGAATGGAAGTGTTCACTCCTGGGGCACCTGGGTGGCTCAGTCAGTTAAGCTTCCAACTTTGGCTCAGGTCATGATCTCGCAGTTCATGAGTTTGAGTCTGCGTTGGGCTCTGCACTGATAGCATGGAGCCTGCTTGGGATTCTGTCTCCCTATCTCTCTGCCTCCCTGGCTTGCACTCTCTCTTCCTCAAAAATAAGTAAACATCAAAAAAAAAAAAAAAGTAGTATTCACTACTAGGCTCCAGGGTGCCTCCTTATCCCATCAGCCCCTCCTTTTTTTTTTTTTTTTTAAGTATCCTTTTAGCTGAATTTTAGCTGGAAAAAATTGACCTAGGGCCTATATTTGGAAGAAAGGCTGACTCAAAAGATGTTTACAGAAAATTTAGAAACTTCTGGGTGGCAAAATACAAGTTAAAGTCAAAATATAAACTGGCCAAAAAAATTTTGTAACAAACTAATTCCCTTAATGGATAAAGAACTCTTACAAATTAAAGAACAAAAAGATAAACAACCCAGTAGCAAAATAGGCAAAAGAAAATAGGCAACTCAGAGATGCACAACTTAAAAGAAGTAAACATAAGAAAAGATGTCCAATCTCTTTAAAACTTTTAAAAATACAAATTTAAATCACAACTTAAAATTTTGTATATGGAATTTGGAAAGACTGAAAGGGTTGATAATAACATGTTGGGAAGAAAGGAGACAATCAGGCATTTTCATATCTTGGTGATAAGATAAATAGGCACAATGTTTTAAGACAGAAATTTGGTTAATTTCTTTTACAGTGTAAAATTTATATGTCAGGGATACATATCAAAATGGGAGGAAGGCATACTTTTGATTTTGTACTTTATTTCTATATTTTACATCTTTATAAGTGTTGCTTTTTAAATAAAACCCAAAGTTTAAAAAATATGTGTATCCATGACTCAGAAAATCTAGATCTAGAAATTTTTCCCATGAGATGCTAAAAAATACTAATAATTATTTCCAAAGTTGTTCTGCAGTATTGTTTGTAAAAGTAAAAATTAGGAATGACACAAGGGTTAATATACATTTATATTAATCAAAAACTTAATATAACTATAGTAACATATAAACAGGTTAAGGTACATCTATACAATGGAATACTAAAAAAGAATAAAGTAGGTCTATATGTAGTGACATGGAAAGATCCTATTAATTGAAAAAGGACAAGTTGCAAAACAGCATCATTTTATGATTCTATATAAATGTTCAATATGTATTCATATATCCATATAATAGAGTGGCTTGGCTGTCACAGATTTGCATTTATGATTTATACTCTTTGTAAACAATGCTGAAAGTCTATGGCATCTGAACATTGATCTTTATGCCTAGTCATGAATGAATGACACCCTTTGTGTGACCACTCTTTGGAAGGTAGATCAGAGCTGGACAGTGGGCCTAGCTCTGCCGTGGACTCTATCTCAGTGTGGCTTTGATTTTTCCCATTAGTCTGTTTTTGCAGTCCTGAAGAGATATAAAACTGTTTCTTTGTAGGAAAGAGCTGTGAGAGAAAGTCACGTTTGCACCTGTGATGGAAATGAAGCTTATGCAGAGGTCTCTGAAAGTGACTGTTCTAACCATACACTGTCTCCTCTACCCCAGTCCCTATATCTCTGCCTAGCCTTGGTCTACAGAGGCACAGCCCCCTGCCCTCCTTTCCAGCTTTACCTCTTCCTACACAACCCTTGTTTTTTTTGTGTTTTTTTTTTGTGGTCCAACCCCTTTTTCAGTTCTCTCTCCACCACAAGATTACTTGCAATCTGTGCCCTCTGCTTGGAATTCTCCTCCTCTCCTCTCATTAACAACTAGGCTTCTCTCAAACCTCAACTTGGACTTTCTCTGAGAAGTGCCCCTGAGTGATCAGCTCCAGCTGCCCTGTGTACCTGTATAGCACTGAGAACCTCCCCTTTAGGGTGCTCAGCATAGTTATGACATGACGTTTGTCTCTCTCCTTCCAGTTAGTTCCATCCTGTCTATTTCTGTCTTTTGTTTCATCTCTATCATCTAGAACAACCTGGCATATAAATGGATGATATGTGCTTGTAGGTATGTATAATTTTGAATAATACATTAAACATACTATATAAAAAGTTACCACCAGCAATGAACAAGTGGAACTTGAAATTATAAACACAATACTACTTATTTTAACCCCCACCCCCAAATTAAATACTGAAATATAAATCTAACAAGATATGCACAAGATGTATATGAGGAAAACTACAAAATTCTGGTGAATAAAATCAATGAACTAAATAGGTAGAGAGATATTCCATGTTCATAACTTAAAGGACTCAATATTGTCAAGATGCCAGTTCTTCCCAACTTAATCTACAGATTCAGTGCAATCCCAGTGAAATGCCTAGCAAGTAATTTTATGGATATCAACAAACTGATTCTAAAGTTTATATGGAGAGGCAAAAGACCCATAATAGCCAACACAATCTTAAAGAAGAACAAAGTTGGAGGACTGACACTATCTGACTTCAAAACTTACTATAAAGCTACAGTAATTAAGACAGTGTGGTTTTGGTAAAAAATAATAATAATAATAAATAAATAGATCAGTGGTACAGAAGACAGAAACCAGAAATAGATCCACATAAACACAGCCAATTGATCTTTGACAAAGAACAAGACAGTGGTAATACAATAGAGCAAAGACAGTCTTTTCAATACATGGTGCTAGGATAATTGGACATCCACATGCAAAAAAAAAAAAAAAAAAAAGAATCCAGACACAGACCTTACACCTTCACAAAAATAAACTCAAATGGATCACAGACCTAAAATGTAAAACACAAAACTATAAAACTCCTGAGAGATAACAACACAGGAGAAAACCTAGATGATTTTGAGTATGGTGATATCTTTTTAGATACAACACTAAAGGCATAACCCATGAAATAAATAATTGATAACTTGGACTTCATTAAAATTAAAAACTTCTGCTCTGTTAAAGACAATGTCAGGAAAATAAGAAGACAAGTCAGACTGGGAGAAAATATTTGCAAAAGACACAACTGATAAAGGATTATATCCAAAATATACAGAGAATTCTTAAAACTCAACAATAAGAAAATAACCTGATTAAAAAAATGGACCAAAGATCTTAAAAGACCTCACCAAAGAAGATATACAAATGACAAATAAGTATAAAAAAAGATGTTCCACGTCACATATCATCAGGAAAATGCAAATTAAGACATCCAAGAGATACTACTATATACTTATTAGAATGGCCAAAATTCGGAACACAGTCGAGGATAAGGAGCAACAGAGACTCTCATTCATTGCTTGTGGAAATGCAAAATGGTACAGCCATTTTGGAAGTTGATCTGGTGGTTTCTTACAAAATCAAATATATTCTTATCATATGAAACAACAATCACAAACCTTGGTATTTATATAAATGAGTTGAAAGCTTATGTCTACACAAAAACTTGTACACAGGTATTTATAGTAACTTTATTCATAATTGCTAAAACTTGTAGGTAACTAAGATGCATTTCAGTAGGTGCATGGTAAATAAACTGTGGTACATCCAGACAATGTAATACTATTCAGTAGTAAAAAGAAATGAGCTATCAAACCATGAAAACACATGGAGGAATCTGAAAGAGCCACATCCTGGATGATCCCAACCATATGATATTCTGGAAAAGGCAAAATCATACACAGAGACAATAAAAATATCAGTGACTGCCAGGGTGGAAGTGAGGAAGAGATGAACAAGAAGAGCACAGATGATTTTTAGGGCAGTGAAAAAACACTATGTTATATAATGATGGCCGTATGTCATGACACATTTTTCACACTTACAGAATGTACAACATCAAGGGTGAATTGCAACGTAAACTATGGACTTTGGGTAATTATGATGTGTCAGTGAAGGTTCTTCAATTGCACTCTGGTAGAGGATGTTGATAATAGGGGGAGGCTATTCATGTGTGGGGACAGGGGTTATAGGAGTAATCTCTGTACCTCTCCCTCAGTTTTGCTATGAATCATAAACTGCTCTTTAAAAAAAATAATAAACTCTTTTCAAAACATTAGTCACTTGGTTGAAATCTGTCATTTATTTACTTACTTACTTACTTATTTAAATTTAAGTAATCTCTAAGCGTCTGGGTCCTGATTCCAGCTCAGGTAAGGATCTCATGGTTGTGGGATCAAGCCGCTCATTGGACTCTGCATTGCCAGCACAGAGCTTGCTTGGGATTCTCTCTCGCTCTGCCCCACTCATGCATGCATCCGCACCCTCTCTCAAAGTAAATAAATAAACATAAAAAAAAAAAAAGAGTTGCATGCTCTTTGGCTTGAGCCAGCCAGATGCCCCGAAATTGTCATTTTATATAAATGAGGTTGTCTCCATATCAATCATAGTTCATTCTAGGAATTAATAGTGATTATGACAGGGGAAAAAAAAAGTTCTTTTCATCTTCTATAGCATGTCTATTTTGTTTTTCATGTGTGAAGGAAGAAATAAGAACTAAATACTAATCACCATGGAATCCTGTCAAACAACTGCAGAGTCTTTAGCTAAAACTCAAAGAACCTCAACTACATCATCTACAATTTGCTCTATTTATATTCGGCTTTTAACTCACCCAGGAAACAATGCAGAATTTAGGAAAACCCCTAGCTATTCAAACCACAAAGAAAGTGTTAAAGATTATTTGGTCCAAACATTTCATTCACAGCAAACTTAAAGCTCCAAGGACAATACATCTAGACTGCAAAGCTGGCTCAGACCAGACGCAGTACCAGACCCAGGATGCCCTGAGCCCCAAGATCTGAGACTCTTTTTGGCTCCCTCTGATTCCAGCTCTCTCTGCCTCTCTGTGTCTCTCAGTCTCTGTCTCCCACCTCTTCCATCCTCTCTCCCTCTCCCCTCCCCTTGTTCCCCATCTCACTGAATTTCTCTTCCTCTCTCACATCTCTCACATCTCTCTCTCTCTCTCTCTCTCTCTCTCTCTCTCTCTCTCTCTCAGGCTTAATAGTTCTGTAAGAAATTATACAGCTGCACAAATGGCATGAGGAAAGCAAAATCAAGACTGAACAAAAATTGCACTTCATTACAGCTAAGTTTTCCCACACTCTTCCCCCAGTAGACAGAGTTAAGTTGGAGACTGGTATAAGGAGGCCCATAGGAAAACTTTTTCCTTAGCATCATCTCCCCTTAGCTTCAACCCTTAGCTGTGCCTCTAGCACAATCAAAATCTACAGAGCTACAAAGCGCCAAACCATATGTAATCATTCATGCAGCAAGTGTTTACTGAGTACCAGTTCTATACTAGGCATAGGTCTAGGTCCTGAGACACATCATCTGTACTGGCAGGTAGGCTTATGCTTGGGTTCCCTTGTATCTACCCACTTGGGAGAGTCTATGAGAGCCATGTATGACAGAATGTAAGCTGGACCACACTATAGAGGCTCATTATATTAAGTCTTTATAATCGTGTCCATTGATTGACTTCAGACGTCGTGACAGCACTGGATTCAATCACATTTCTCCACAATGCCAAAATCCTGGTCAGCCTTTATATAGGAAAAACCAGGTGGTGTGCCTGTAACTCATGATCAACACATTGTTGCAACAAATGCTAGGGTCATCCTTGTTGGAGATTTGGGTCTATGGTCTGTAGCAATGAAAAACAATGTTTAATGCCAACTATGGATTGCCTACAGATTCTACAATATTTTCTACCTGACATTATGCTATGACTGATTCGATGTGGTTCCACA
This sequence comes from Cryptoprocta ferox, assembly GCA_028646485.1. Classification (NCBI taxonomy): domain Eukaryota; kingdom Metazoa; phylum Chordata; class Mammalia; order Carnivora; family Eupleridae; genus Cryptoprocta; species Cryptoprocta ferox. Next base: position 89,505,353 of record CM053560.1, read on the forward strand.
AGTGTTTGTTATGTATAAATTCTATACCATGGACTGTTCTAAGAACTGCAGAAATAAAAATGAGAAGGCTTTTTGTCCCTTCCCTCAAGGGCACTAACAGATACAATCACTATAATATGGTAAGTGGAGGTATGCACAAGGTGGCATGGGAGCCCAGTGGACACATCACCCAGGTTAGGTGAATAATAGGGCACAGAATGGCTTCCCAAAGGAGTGGAAACTTAAACAGGTAACAGAAGGATGAATAGGAGTTAGTCAGGCAAATGGGGGAAGCATTTTGTAGATAGCGATAACATGAGTGAATGAAGATATGAAAGATAATAAAATGTGAGGAATACAAGCAGTTTAGAATCACGGTAACAAGAAATGAGAGAAAACCAGAGAGATACCCAGAGCTAAGATCATGAAAGGCCTGGCACATAGTAGGTATTCAAGAAATACTTGATGAGGGGTCCCTGGGTGGCTCAGTCAGTTAAGCGTCCGACTTCAGCTCAGGTCATAATCTCACAGTTCATGGGTTCGAGCCCCGCGTCGGGCTCTGTGCTGACAGCTAGCTCAGAGCCTGGAGCCTGTCTTCAGATTCTGTATCTCCCTCTCTCTCTGACCCTTCCCTGCTCATGCTGTCTGTCTGTCTCTCTCTCTCTCTCTCAAAAATAAATAAAAAAACATTAAAAAATTTAAAAAAAAATACTTGATGAAAGAATTATCTAGAACTTTCATCAAGAAAAAGGTATGAGTATGTGGCTATGCAAGTAGGTCATATTTTGTATGTTCATTTTGTTAGTAGAAACAGAATATAATACATCAGTAGAATTATAAGGACATGACACAGTCAGCAAGAACATGGCTCACTCAGCATGATACTTGAAGATGCAGGCATCATAAAGCGGAAGTGGCTGGACAGTTTTGATATTCTTTGACCACAAGAGAGGAAAGAGCCAGGGTGGTGTCTGCACAAAAGACACAGGCTGAGAGCATATGGAGAAAGATAAAGGGGGGATGCTCAGAATCTGTGAGCTTAAAGAGTTTCTTGGATATAGCAACCATCTCTTTGTTTCCCCCACTGGCTTAGACAGAACCAACATAAATAAGTCAAGTATCTGTGACTCTACCTTCGTTTCTTCATGGCATCACAAGGCGGAAACTGAACTGGGAAAGAGTAGAACTCCTATTCCTAATGGCTGTTTTTTGTTGAGTGGGCTTGAGTCCTTTGCAATTGTTGAAAAGGGAAGAGGATACCCACAGCTGGGAGAAAAGGAAATCCACACAATTCATACCCTAACAATTCCATACTGAAACACATAAGAACTCTGAGTCAGGGTAAATTTTCAAGAAGTATAAGAGTATAGAAGCAGTGAGGTTAATAAGGGAGGCAGACACCATCACTACTAGTCATAAATTCTAAAAACTTTTTGGTACGCTAACACTCAAAACAACTTATTGTGGTGAAATTAGTCTCTTTGATTTTTTTCTTTATAGTTCATTTATTTTTTACATAGAAATCTATATATGTATGGAGTCAAGGGTATATGGAAATTCTCTACTTCCTATATAATTCTATGTACCTAAAAAGTGCTCTAAAATATACAATCTAGCTTTTTGTTTTGTTTTGTTAATGAAACGTGTCCATTAATATAGAATTTGAAGCAACTCAAGACTGGGAGCCAGAGGCCAGGTTCCTAATCCCCTGACCCTGAGTTGTGACTCAGACCCCTGAGACTCCTGGACCACACACCTGTTTTTACTCCTCCAGGCATCTAAAGGCCTATGGTTGGGCTCTTATGATTATAAGGGGTTGAGATTCACTTAAGCTCATTTAAGTGAAGGACAGGAAGAGCATATATTAAGTACACGGGGTAAAAAAAGAATAAGGAACCAGAGAAGGGCTGAATTTCACAGAGGCCACTACTGAAGCATAGGTGATTTCAAGGCAGGCCCAGGAAGCTCAACGTTAGAGATTTGTGGCATTTCTGATGTACCACTACATCAGAAATGGGTTCATTATCATACATGTGTCTATGCCACTCTTCTCTGGTTTATCTTTTCTATCCTCCTCAGCTGCAATTCCCAAAACAGGACATATGAATGGCTCAGTTAAATACTGATGCCTCTGTTTAGACTGAACTTTTGAGACCAGGCAGCATCATAAGACCCTTTCCATCTGTGAGTGAGCTATCCTTGGGTCAGGACCTCCCCTGATCCAGTCAGCTTGGCCAGAAGGGCTAGGTCATGTGGTTCTCAGCATAAGTCCAGAGTGTGGGCGGGGGGGGGGGGGGGGGGGG
>CM053560.1:89507734-89556076 GCA_028646485.1 Cryptoprocta ferox
CCTAGACATTCCTGAAAAATCCATCCTTAGGGCCCAGCATTCTTTCCCACTTAGTCTAATTCCATAATTTAGAAAAACACCTGATTCCCAATCACCAATATCCTAGGTTCTGAAGCCATTTTCATTGAGCAAATGACCTTAAAAGACACAGTGGTAAGGATCTGATGAACCAGACTGGATGAACCTTTTCCTTAGCTTATGGCTGTGTCCACATCCTTGTCATAACCCTAACCATGGTTCTTCAGCTTGTATCATTACAAAACAGTAATTTGGAAAAAACAGTTTCATCTCTATGACTAATGTCACATTATAGAAATGAACAGATCTAACCAAAAGCCTTGCTTCTAGTGATGCTAATCCCTTCTGAAAGCAACCATAGGCAGCCCTCTCCCAACAGAAAGCATGGGGGTAGCTAGAGCACTAGAAGCCTCCCTAGAAAGTCAGTCAGAACTAAAGGGACTACTTTTTAAATCTCTCTGCAAAGATTGGTTAGTATACACTGGGACTGTGGAGCTCTGATACACAGACAAACAAGCTAGAGGAAAAGACAGCTAACCTCTGACACTCCATTTTCATAAAAATTAAATTGATTAGAATCACTCACTAAATGATTAAGTATACAGAATGAAAAATATTCTACAATTCTAAGACGAACATTTTACATCATTTTTACACATTACATTTTCCTCAAAAGTACAGTTGAATTAGAATTAAAAAAACTAAAATACAAGAGGTAGTGAGTAGCTACAGTACACACACACACACACACACACACACACACACCTTCAAAAAAGAAAAAAAAGAATGTGAACCTGTTCCAATAGGTGGCAAGGGAGGAGGTGAATATTCAGGGGAAAAGCATCATACCTTCCTAGTTCTTTTTATTATCAGAAAAAGATGGGCAGTAGGTAAGCTTTAACCCTGACCACTGTTTCAATTTTCACAGGCTTTTGGAGATTTAAATATTCCAAAGTGATCATTATAAGAGATGCCATAGAATAGAGTATATTTTTATGTTCCTAAATTAATAAAACAACTTTGTAAACAGAACCAAAAACTGCAGGTATATCCTTATTCCCTCAAATATTTTCTGATTTAATACTGGTTTTTTTTAATTTAATAAAGTGTCTGTTCTTTTGAGTGATCATAATAAAGACACTGAGTTGAATAAAGACACTAATTACAGAACTTTTCTTAGCTAAGAAATACCTAAGTCATTAAAAATGATCTTCATTCCTAATCAGTCTTCAACTGACAAAGAGGCTCCTAACATTTTAAATTACTTCTCCTCTACTAATGATCTGTAATGATAGAACATTTATCTTTAAAAAAATAAAATAAAAAAGAGTTGACTATGTGAATAAAGACTGTCAGGTGATAAATAATTTCAATGTCAAAAAATGTTTTGGATATTGAATTTAAGCATAGTAGAGCACATTTACAAATACTATTGGAATTAAGGGGCCTCCGAGATAGTTCAAGTTTTGTCACAGGAGTTGATTAAACTGTTTAAAAGAAATCAGTTGACCTCTACATGAAACCTCTGATTAGATCATAAGATGCTGAATTCTCAAATAACAAGGTGTCTTTTTAGAAATTCTTACCCTAGGAAACACTGACTAATGTACTGAAATGAAATAAAAAGAAAAACATAAATCAGCATAGTATTTACACTCTTTTATTAAGTAACCACTTCAATGGATATTAACTATACATGTTTGTATATGTACACAATCATGTGAATGAATGTAATTTTACATACCACAGCCAGGAAGTGGAATGGTGAAATAATAAACCAACAAACAAATAATAAAAGCTTTTGGTAGAAAAGCCCGAAAACCTTAACATAGAAAACTAAAGATTGTTGTCCTGGGGCACCTGGGTAGCTCAGTTGGTTAAGCATCCAACTCTTGATTTTAGCTCAGGTCATAATCTTGGGGTTCACGGGATCAACCCCCTTATCCGGTTGAGCATGGACCCTGCTTGGAATTCTCTCTCTCCCTCTCTCTCTCTCTCTCACTGCCCCTCCCCTACTTGCACACGCATGCCTTCTCTCTCTTCTTTCTCTCTTCAAATAAATAAACTTAAAAAAAATGTCCTGTTTTTAGCATTATGATAATATTTAAATTTCTTAAATCTTTTCCATAAAAACAAGCAAACCTATTTGTCAGCTCTGAATGTTGTTCTTTTGAAAACACTATAGAAAATCCTTTAGGTTAAACCTTAGAAATGATTTCAAGAGCCTGGCATTAAGTAGCTATATAAAATTATTTTAAGTTGATAAGTGTCACCATAAACAATCAAGAGAATATAGTCCTACCAACATTTCTACCGTAAATTGTTTTTCATTTTTATAAATTGCTTAAATCACATTCTTCTGTATTTTTCCTATTCATATTCAGATGAAAAAAATTTTTTGTAAGTTTATTTATTTTATTTTGAGAGAGAGAAAGAGAGCATGCACGCATAGTGGAGGAGGAACAGAGAGAGAGAATCCCAAGCAGACTCCATGCTGGCAGCAGGGATCCTAATGCCTAATGCGGGGGCTCAAGCTCATGGTTCATGAGCTCATGACCAGAGACGAAACCAAGAGTTGGTCACTTAACTGACCAAGCCACCCAGGTGTCCCTCAAATGAAATTTTAATTCTGTATGTATTGATTGAGTCCCTCTGTGACAAGGTTCTATGTTAAGCTGGTAGTGGGAATGTGGGAGGGAGTGGAAAAAAGGAGAACCATGGATGGCATGGTCTATTCCCTGCTTGCCAGGGCCAGGGCTCTCTTTCTTCAAGGTCAAAGGAGGTCAAAGAACCAAGGTCCATTTTAACCAGACAGCACTATCACTGGGCATCGTTATCACTGTCTTACAGATGAAAAAACTGAGTTTGGTGAGGTAAGGTAGCTTGGCCCAGATGACATGGCTAGTTAAGTGGTAGAGCCAGAATCTGACCCAAGAACGTCTAGCCCCAACTTCTGTTCTATCTCCATTATATTGTGCTGTTAGTAGCTTTCTTATCTAAACCTCAGCTCAAATGTCACCTTCTGAGAGGCCATCCTCTCTATAGACTAGAAGTTTCATTTTCTTCATATTATTAAAGAGATTGAATCCATTAATAAATTGTGAGAATCTTTTTCAGCTGAAAAGAAACAAACAAAAGCTTTTTGCAGATTTTTGTCAAAAAGTAACTTAGGTAAAATTCTTCAAAAACAAGAAAAAAAAGGAAGTGATACACAGCAAAGATAAAAATAAAGATGATGTCAAAAAGAAAAACAGAATTACACTTTCTCCCTTATTGGTTTACTAAGACTAAGAGGAGTGGGGGCTGACTCTAAAGGCCAAGTGTGCACACTTGACTGCCATCACGCCCATGGAGTCATCAGATGCCCACAATCGAGGCTCTGTGGAAGATTCCCCACAAAGATAAACCCCTTTAGGCATGTGGGTGAATTGTCAGAGTTTGAAATGTCAGCATGGGGAATGTGAGCTTTCTTAAGAAAGCAATGAGTTAGTATTTGTGTTACATATGAATGTTTCTTAAATACTTTACATTAGACTGTGATAGGAGTTTTTCCTCAATGCTAAAATTTTAGGGGCTCTCAGAGAGGAAAAATAGGTTAAAAGACACAAAACTACTTATCTGAGGCATGTACAGAACAGTATGCTAAAATGGGTTAAATGGGTTCTGCACCATGGCTTTTCCTGGTTTCAATTTTGCATTATCCTTAACCATCACTCTGGAGTTTCTAGACCCTATATACAGACTTAACTTGATATTCCCCTGATTGAAAGAACTAATTATACAGCAAGAGCTCTCAGAACCTCCAGTCCCACTCAACCTTACTCCCCAAAATTACTGAATCGGTCCTTCTTCAAAAAGCCTGCTGAGATGATCTATATGGGGCCTACCTTTGGGTTCTAGTAGCACTGGATAATCAAGCATTAGAAAGACTAAGAAAACTCTAATCTTGAATGAGGCCCCTGATTATCTCTCAATTCAATGGCCATGTGTATCTGAATTCTTAATTTCTACATAGTACTTCTATATCAAAAAATCCCCCACTTTACTGAAATTCATTAAATTCTCCAGTTTAAAAAAAAGTAAAGAGCTGAAAGAATAATGGATCAGGTGGTTGGTCTTGTTACATAATATCCACTTGGTCTCAAAACACTGAGGAAGAAAGTAAAAAAAGAGAAGCATATTTTTGTAATCTTTCCTGTGAGTTCTCATTATAGCAGTTTATAAATATAAGTAGCTGATATCTGTAAATAATGAGTTCTTAGAAATCACATTGTAACATGGAGAACTATAAAACAGTTCCTATGTTCCAAAAGAGTAATGCTATAGCTGAAGTTTGGGTTCCTGAGGCTTAGGCACCATATTAATTGTAAATATGATCAAAGAAATGCCAGAGTAAATATGCAAAATTATAAAGCTCTACAGCAAATACCAGATATCAAAATTATGCTTTCAATCCTCGTCCAAGGGCTTAAAACAATACGAATTGATTACACAGTTGACCCCTGAACAACATGGGTTTGTTGTTAAACTGAACAGGTTCACTTATACTGTGGAATTTTTTTTCTTTTTTTTTAAGTTTATTTATTTATTTTAAGAGAGAGAGAGAAGTGGGGAGGGGGAGAGAGAGAGATAAAGTGAGAGAAAGAATCCCAAGCAGTCATTGTGCTATCAGCGCAGAGCCCAATGCAATTTGAACTTACCAACCATGAGATCATGACCTGAGCCAAAATCAGGAGTTAGACACAACCAACTGAGCCATCTACCCCTGTGGATTTTTTCAATGAATATAGTATTATAAATGTATTTTTTCTTCCTTATGATTTTCTTAAGAACATTTTCTTTTCTCTAGCTTATTTTAATAATACATTATATAATATGTATAACATACAAAACATGTGTTAATCGACTATTTCCATTATTGGTAAGGTTTCTGGTTAACAATAAGCTATTATCAGTTAAGTTTTGGGAAGGCAAAAGTTATACATGGATTTTTTACTGTGTGGAGAGTCAGTGACACTAACCCCCACATTGCTCAAGGGTCAACTGTGCAAGTATTTATTCTATTATAAAGTACAGGAAAATCAGACTTTAATATAACACATATTTTATTAGAAATCTGTATATTTACAGTAAGCATATAAATATGAATGGAATGAAAAAATAATTGGGATTCACCTTAAAATACTCCAGAAAGAAAAATAGTTGGGAAAAGGAATAAATGAAGCAAGATAATGCAAAATGGTGACATTTATTGAAACTATGTGCTTGGGAATTAGTTTTACTATTGTCTTTTCTTTATGTTTGAAAACTTTTCACACTTTTAGATTTCAAAATGTTTAAGAATCTAACTAAAAATTATAAATAATTACAACTTAATAAATAATAAGTATTATTTAACAATCTATCTTACTTTCTTAAAACTGAGAAAGAGTCTTGAGGAAAAATGAGACAGGTTAGTAACAACTACCCATAGGAGGCATTAAGGAAGTTTCTCACAGCAAGCAGTTGTCAGTAGTGTAACTAACTTGAGAGCCCTCACCCCACCTTCGAGATGGTGTGTTCATGCATCATTAAGCCAAAATGTGAAAGTATAACTTCAGGGAGTAAAGTCAGTCTCTAATCTTACACCATGAATAAAAATTAACTCAAAATAGATGGAAGATCTAAATGTAATAGCTAAAACTACAAACATTTTGGAAGAAAACCTAGGGAAAAGCTTTCTGACATTGGATTTGGCAATGACTTCCTAGATACAACACCAAAACCACAAGCAACAAAAGAAAAAATAAATAAATTGGACTACATCAAAATTAGAAACTTCTGTGCATCAAAGTACACAATCAAAAGAGTGAAAAGGCAACTCAGAATGGGAGAAAATAATTTATAAATCATATATCTGGTAAGGGGTTAACACCAAAAATATATAAAGAACTCCTACAATTCCACAACAAAAATAAACAACATGACTAAAAATGGGCAAAGGACTTGAATAGGCATTTCTCCAAAGCAGATATACAACTGGCCAACAAGCATATGAGAAGATGCACAACATCATTAGTCATTAGGGAAATGCAAATCAAAACCACAATGAGATACTACTTCACACACATTAGGATGCCTACTATCAAAAATCCTGAAAATAACAAGTACTGAAGAAGAGGCAGAGAAATTAGAACTCCTGTGCACTATCAGTGGGAATGTAAAATTTCCAGCTGTGATGGAAAACAGTATCAAGTTCTTTAAAAAAATTAAACATAGGGGGCACCTGGGTGGCTGAGTCAGTTTAAGCATTGGACTCTTGATTTCAGCTCAGGTCATAATCTCACAGTTTGTGGGTTTGAGCCCCGTGTTGGGCTCTGCACTGTCAGTGCAGAGACTCTCTCTCTCCCTCCTTCCCTTTCTGCCCCTCCCCTACTCTCTCTCTCTCAAAATAAATAAACATTAAAAAAATAAACATAGAATTACCATCCAGTCCAGCAATTATTTATACCCAAAAGAAATTAAAAGCAAGGTCTCCAAGAGGTACTTGTACCCTCATGTTCATAGTAATATTTTTCACAAAATATCAAAGGTGGAAGCAATCCAAATATCCATTAACAGATGAATGAATAAACAAGGATAGTATATACATACAGCAGAATATTATTCAGCCTTGAAAAGGAAGAAAATTCTGAAACCTTGAGGATATTGTTAATGAAATAAGTCAGTCACAAAAGAGACAAATAGTGTTAGGATTCCACTTACATGAGGTACTTAGAGTAGTCAAATTCATAGACAGAAAGTAGAAAAATGGTTGCCAGGGGCTGGGGGGGGGGGGGGGACAAGGGGTTGTTGTTTAATGGGTAGAGAGTTTCAGTTTTGCAAGATGGAAACAGTTCCAGAGACTGGTTGCACAATATGAATGTACTTAACATTACTGAACTTACACTTAAGATGAGACATTTTATGTTATTCTATTAAAAATAGAAATTTTAAAAAGTGTACATCTGTTTTCCAAATGTTTATTAAATGCCCAAACACATAGTCATTTCGAAAAGGCACATCTCCAAAGATGATCTATGATAACTACATTGGACCCTTGCTATCAGATTATTCCTGTAAAGTAAGAGGAACTTAGTAACTCAGTAATTAAAACTTAGTTACTGAGATACTAAAGGATTCTGGTGCATAGCAAATTACTACATGTTGGGGTTTAGATTTTAGTAGTGTTCTGATGTTTTCTATTTTAAGTTTTAGGGTCCTAAAAAATAGTAAGATATGCTTTTTAAAACTACAATTCTACCTACACATAACATCTGCTCACCATAGAACTGTACCAACCCTAGATATTTAAAGTCAGCTTTAGTTCAGGGAACTCTGTCAGGTTTAACACCTGAAAGACAGGTAATGAACACCAAGCCATCTAGTTTTGATGTGATTCTCTAAAGACATTGAGTCAGGCTCCAAGTGTCAAAAGATTTCATCTCATGCTAACAAAAACAAAGATATTTACTGTTAGAACTCTTTTTATCCAAGTACCTCAAAGTGCTTGGTAAACATTAATCAAATGGAAATTAAGGCATAGCCTCAGGACACATGAAGGCATTGGCTTTCAAAAACTCACACAAAAAGCCTCTAGATCCAACTACCAATTTATAGAACACTTTAAACTACACCATCAAGATCATCAGCAAAAACCAGACTGTGGGAAATTCTACAGGACAAATGACCCAGTTTCTTCAACAAATAAATTTCAAGAGAAAAAAGAGAAAAGGAAAAGAGGGAGTCTATAGATTGAGATTTAGAGACATACCAAACAATTGCAGTATCTGAACCTCAATTCAAACAAAGTGAAAAAAGTTATGACATTTAAGATACATTTGGAAATGCAAACTGACTTGCATGTGGTGATATTAATGAATTATTACAAATATGTTTATGTATAAATGGTATTGTGGATATTTATTTAAGTGCCTGTGTTAGAGATACTGTTTCAAAGATCTCCAAGACCACTCCAGGTTCAGTGATTTCCTAGGAAGTTTCACAGGACTCAATATATACTGTCACATGTAGGATTTATTACAGCAAAAGGATACAGAGCAAAATTATAAAAGGAAAAGGCACATGAGGTGAAGTCTAGAGGAAACCAGGTGCAAGTTTCCAAGAGTCTTCTCCCAGTGGAGTCACACAGGATGTGTGTAATTCCCTCCACAATGAGTGCTGAAATGTCATCTGTCAGAGACACTCATTAGAGTCTCAGTGCCCAACATTTTGCTGGGGGTGGGTTACACAGGTCCTCTCTGCCTAGCATGTACCAAGATTACACACTTTCAGAAGGAAAGCAGGTGTTCAGCATGAACCATACTGTTTGCACACAAAGCGTAGGCACAGTGAGCCGCTAACAATTAAGTTGGTGAGAAAACCCTTCTGAAATCCAAGTTCCTAGATGCCAGTCAAGGGCCAAACTTGTAAGCCAACCTTTCAAAAGACAGCAGTCAGGCCTAATATAATAACTCTTCTTTGCACAGATACATATTGAAATACCTGTGGTGAAATGACAACGACTAGAAGGCAGTCAGTATAGGACGACAATATAGGAAGGCAGAACTGGGTGTGGACAGAAGATTCACCATGAGTTTAACTGTTGAAGTTGGAGGATGGACATATGGGAACTTACTGTACTATTTTTCCTACTTTAGTATATGTTTTAGATTTTTCCATAATAAAAAGTACATTTGGTTTTTTTTTTAAGTTTGTTTATTTTGAGAGCGTGCAAGCGGGGGAGGGGTAGAGAGAGAGGGAAAGAAAGAGAATCTCAAGCAGGCTCCATGCAGTCAGTGCACAGAGCCAGATGCAGCACTCAGACTCATGAAACCATGAGATCATAACCTGAGCTGAACTCAAGAGTTGGACACTTAAATGACAGAGCCACCCAGGCACCCCTAAAAGGTTGCATTTGTTTTTAATCATAGGAGAAAAATCAGAACCAATGCTTAGGCTATGAATCAAGAAAATGAGATGGGAAGAGAATTGGAGCTTGTAGAACCCCTGGGCTGCTACAAAGTTCTCAAGGAAGAGAGGTTGCCCTAGGTCATATGCAAATAGGCTTTGAACCCTGACAAAAAGGGTTGCCTCTTGTCCAACATAAACTATATACCAGAGCCAAAATTTTGAGAGTGATTTAATTCAGCCACAGATTAAGTGGATGGTAAATGATCTTAAACAATCTATAGAATTTGCAAATCAGATTTACTATACTTTTAGCCATTAATTGCTGAGCCATAAAATAAATGTGCAGCCACTCTTTCCCACATTATCAAAGAATGAAGAACGTTTCTTCCATTTCAAAAATGTCTTCTTTAGCACTTAAACATGCTACTTACTCACATAGTATGCTCTGGAAAACATTAGCCTTAGAGTGACTAAAACCTTGGCAACAAGTTACGAACACCACAGATATTGAGCATTCTGACTCATCATTACACAGCCTCCACAGACACCATTAAATTTTGGTTTACTTAGGTGGGGTATACAGGAGGTAGGAGGAAAGATGGGTAAAAATATATCCTTTCCTTCTACAACTACAAATAATCTGTATTTAGTAAGTTATTTGTAACACAAATACAATGAAACTATGTTTTAGCTTGCATTACATGAGGCTGGAAAAAAAACAACTAAAAGCCCAATGGTGAACTACCAGCCTAACAAGTTTCACTGACTGGTCCCTTGCTCCAACACCCACAATATGACAGCTCAACCTGTAACAGACAGAAAAGAATGAGGCAGGGAGGACCGGTCCAAATTAGCAATAGAGACTCATACATCTTCTCTCTCTTATATGAAGTAAACATATGTTCATCACTAAGTGGTGCCACCTCTGGTTTCCAAACAAAAGACATTTTGACTCATCATCAATGACTCATCAGCAATAAAACATTCCCTATTAGTGGGGATGGCTTTTCACTAATCCATCTACACTATAATCCAAATGCCAGTATTACCAAAAACGTAAAATGAAATCTCTGGGCTAGGGATCAGAACAAAGCCTACAAATGAACAAGGGGACAAGGGTCTCCCTGATTCTGTATTAATACCCTCAATGCTTTCCCGCCAATGGAAAAGCATATCAACTCTCTAAAGCATATCGTCATCACCTCGCAGGGAGTTACAAATACTCCAGTATTCTGTCAGAGTTCCTTCCAGATAACTGTTATCAAAACAAAAATCATTCTGATTAAATAAGAGGTAAGATGTTACTTTTGTAATGTTATCTTGGTGCCACAATTATTAATGATTCTGCTGAATTTACCTACCTGAGCACCTCAATACCTAGAAAACCAACTACTGCTGAGACTTCTAAATAAATGTTAAAGATTGACAATTACATAGATCTCAGTAATGTCCATTGGCAAAGTAGTATTCCTTACGCTATTTATAAAAGCCAATGTTAGCCAATAATAAAATTCTTAAGATCCATGTATAAAAAATATATTTCTGCCTAAAGTACTAAAATAATTAAAATGACTTAAAAAGGGGCCAAAATGCAACTATGAGAACACTATTCAGAATAAAAGGCAAAAATGGCCTCTGAGTGTTCAAAAGAGAACACCCAAAGCCCTCACATGCACTAAAGCTTTACTTAAAGGAGAACCCCTCAAAGTTTTCGTTCAGACTCTACCTATAGTCTTATTTTACAATTTATCCATTCCAAGTTCACATGAGTTTAAAGACAGAAAAGTAATGTTGTCCTAAGTAACAAACTAACTTGAGTTAACTTAGGTGAGAAGGATTTTAAGGATATGGAGCTCTTCATGAAGCCTAAGGACAGGAATAGGGCTTTAGTCAGAACTGGAAGCAGGGCTGAGAAAGCTAATGAATCCCTCTCACTTTTTCATCAATGCTCCTCTGTTCACATCTGCAACCTCTACTTTCTGGGGCCCATGACTGGTGAAAGATGTCCACCACAGAGCTCCCAAGTTTCAAGTCTACGGGTCTTTCTAACCAACAGGAGCGAGCTGCTCTCCTCTGGGAAAGTCCCAGGAAATGGACATGGAATGGCTAGTTTAGGGAAAGTTGTCACCCCTGGTCTAGCTTTGTGTGGCTGAGATGAGAGAGGATGTTGAGTTATACAGAATGTCTGGGGATTAAAGAAAGTTCCCCACAGGGGCACCTGGGTGGCTGGGTTGATTAAGCATCCAACTTCGGCTCAGGTCATGATCATGCTGTTCATGAGTTCAAGTGCCATGCTGGGCTCAGAGCCTGGAGACTGCTTCTGATTCTGTGTCTCCCTCTTCTCTCTCTGCCCCTCCCCTGATCATGCTCTGTCTCTCTCTGTCTCAAAAATAAACAGACATTAAAAAATTTTTTAAAAAAAGAAGGTTCGCCACAAGTAAAATGAAAATGAAGATTCTCCAAAGAGTATCCATTGAAGAAAAAGAGAAGCTGCAAAAATTATGGGTACTAGAGAATAGCAAAAAGTAACATTTTATAGTCTCATAATGGACAATACAGGTCCTCTAAAACTTTAGACTTTAGGTAATATGTATTTAGTATAAGGGCGAATTTCCTACACACCTTAGTAGACTGTGAGAGTTTCACAGTATTACTTGCACTATTAGTCACATGTATTATGATGGCCCATTACTCATAAAAGTTTAAATTATATTCAAAATAATCTCTTTGGAAAGGACAGATAATACTTACACTATTGGGATACTTGGTGAAGGTACTGATATACTGCTGATGGGATTTTAACTGGTACAGCTTTTCTGGAAAGCAATTTAGCATTATATACAAAGTACCTTAAAAATATTCAGCAACTCTATCTTTAGGAACTGATTCTACAAAAATAGTCTAAAACACATATAAAAATGTATTTTAACAAATATTCAAAACATTATAATACCTAAACTGTGAAAATAACTTAAATGTCCAGTGATAAAGCAAAGGTTAAATAAACTATGTCTAATCCATATTATAACCTGAAAAATAAACCATTTCAAATAACAAGAAAAAATATTCATGTCATAAACAGTGAAAAGAGCTGCACAGATACATATATGAGAGATGCATATATATAAAATAATCCTATGTAAAAAAATATGAATGAATGGAAAAAGCTAGTAAGAGAGTGCCACAGAATACATACTCTGAAATGGAGATTAGTACACAGAAGGTTTATTAGGGAGTGCTCTTGGGATTTACAGCTATAGGAGGAAGGGAAGAAAACATGACTGGGAAGGAGAAGCTAAACTACAATGCAAACCTAACAAAGACCTCAGTCAACCCCATGCAGAGCTATGAAACTGAAATGGCACCATGAGGCTGGGCCTTCATACTCTGCATCAACTAGTCATTGGACATAAGTTGCCCTAAAAAAGAGTATGTCCTTGGGTAAATGGCTCTTCTAACCTGAGGAAATTCCCAACAACCTTGCAGTAGCAAGACAGATCTGGGCAGTATAGTACAGTATCTACAACAGAGACTATATCCAAAAATTACCATTTGTTGTCTTTATTTATTTACTTTTAAATTCTTTACCAGGGTCTTCCATATTTTCCAAATAAAAAATAGGTTATAGGCTATTTTTTTAAGTTTTTATATATTTAATAATCTCTATACCCAATGTGGGGCTCAAACTCACGAACCTGAGATCAAGAGTCTCATGCTCTTCCAATTAAGCCACCAGGGCACCCCAATTTACCCTATTTTTAATAATAGATTTTAAAAAGATTTATATCCAATATACTTATAATATAAAAATAAATTTGTTTAATGGAAGTAACTTAATATATAGAAAATTTAGTTACAGAAAAATATATTTTTTAACTTTTTTAATGTTTTTGATTTATTTTTGAGAGACAGAAAGAGACAGTGCGAGCAGGGGAGGGTCAGAGAGAGAGGGAGACACAGGATCTGAAGACAGGCTCCAGGCTCTGAGCTAGCAGTCAGCACAGAGCCCAACGTGGGGCCCGAACCCACGAACTGCGAGATCATGACGTGAGCCAAAGTCAGACTCTTAACCAACTGAGCCACCCAGGAGCCCCTAGAAAAATATATATATTTTAGCTAAGGTTCGGTCAGCTCAATTTTAAAATTAATTTTTTAATGTTTTTTTTTTTGTTTATTTTTGAGAGAGAGAGAGAAAGCACATGTGCATGCACACACATGTGGGAGAAGAGCAAAGAGAGAGGGGGACAGTGGACCTGAAGTGGGCTCTGCGCTGATAGCAGAGAGTCTGATGCAGAGCTGGAATTCATGAACTGTGAGATCATTACCGGAGCCGAATTGGATGCTTAACCAACTGAGCCACCAAGGCATCCTGGTTAGTTTTAAATTTAAATAAATTCAAATTTATAGGAAATATTATTTTTTTAATGTTTATTTATTTATTTTGAAAGAGAGAGCAAACTGGGAAGGGGCAGAGAGAGAAGAAGAGAGAGAATCCCAAGCAGTCTCCTCCATGTTAGCACAGAGCCCGATGCGTGGATCAATCTGACGAACATGAGATTATGACCTCAGCTGAAATCGAGAGTTGGACACTTAACCAACTGAACCACCCAGGCACCCCTTTAAGAAACATTATTATTTTAAAAAAGCAAAACAACTTTTTTATAAACAAATCATAAAGTGATTACTAGCCAAAATTAAGTTTTCATTTTGCATACCAACCAACCAAAATCTGAAAATCCCAAAAATATTAGTAAAAAAGAGTCCATCTTAAAAGATGGAAAAGCTATTTTAGGGTTTACTTCACACCCACACACACATCTGCTGGGTTATACATCTTCAGAATGGTTGATAAGATATCTGAAGTAAAATTTTTATAGATTGTTATTTTACCTACCAGAATAGTTCCTTAAAATGATTTAAAAGAAAGTTAAATTAAGCCATTTAAAAAATGCCTACACCTGCATAAGATAAGTACTTATATACTTATAAAACAGCTTACCAAATGACTTCTGGTTCTAGGTAAGATGGAGTAACTTGCATCATACTAACATTCTCACCTCAAACAACTAAGAAAGATGGAATTTTTAAAGTACAAAAGATCCAGCAGATTAAAGGTGTTGAAGAGCAACCAAAGAATCATGATTTGAAGGACCAAGATCCCAGAGAAAAGGGAAATGCACCTAGGTGAGCCCTACATTTGCTACCACATTTTTTTCTTCAGATCATTTGCAAATTCAGCTTCTGGTACCTGGAGGCTGAGTACTGTGTGTTGACCCAGAACTTATGAGAGTCTCACAGGTCTAAGACAAAACTCTGCTGTACCAATTGCTTTGAACTCTAGGACTGGAAGGGGCTAGGATCTTGGAGAAAAGAAGCAGTTGCTCACAATTTCTCCTTGGAGAATTTTGTCAGTTTCTAAATTGTAGATGTTCAGGAAAAATGGCTGAGAAACCAAGCACAAAGCAACCATTAAGAAGCTAAACAGGGGGCGCCTGGGTGGCTCAGTTGGTTGAGCGTTCAACTTTGACTCTCATGATCTCACGGTTCAGTAGTTCAAGGCCCACATCCAGCTCTGTGCTGACAGCTCAGAGCCTGGCGCCTGTCTTCAGATTCTGTGTCTCCCTCCCTCTCTGACCCTCCCCTGCTCATGCTGTCTCTCTCAAAAAACAAAAAAAGAAGCTAAACAGGGGTGCCTGGGTGGCTCAGTCGGTTAAGTGTCCAACTTCAGCTCAGGTCATGATCTCACAGTTTGTGAGTTCGAGCCCCGCGTCAGGCTCTGTGCTGACCACTCAGAGCCTGGAGCCTGCTTCGGATTCTGTGTCTCCCTTTCTCTCTCTGCCCCTCCCCCCGATCATGCTCTGTCCTTCTCTGCCTAACTTATTTCGCTTAGCACGACACCCTCGAGGTCCATCCACTTTGCTACGAATGGCCAGATTTCATTCTTTCTCATTACCATGTAGTATTCCATTGTACAGATAAAACACATCTTCCTGATCCATTCAGCAATTGATCGACATTTAGGCTCTTTCCATGATTTGGCTATTGTTGAAAGTGCTGCTATAAACATTGGGGTACATGTGCCCCTACACATCAGCATTTCTGTATCCCTTGGGTAGATCCCCAGCAGTGCTATTGCTGGGTTATAGGGGAGTTCTATTGATAGTTTTTTGAGGAACCTCCACACTGTTTTCCAGAGCGGCTGCACCAGTTTACATTCCCACCAACAATGTAGGAGGGTGCCCATAAAACTGAATTTTTAAAAATTCACAAAGCACCAAACAAAATGGATTCTAGTAAGATCAAAAGCACTCAAGAGTCTAACACTGCACAAGAGGGCTGAGTGGGAAGCTGAGCTTGTGGTTACTCTGTGTCTCTTGTACATAGGTCTAAATCTAGTAACAAAGCCCTTACAGCCCTCTCGTACCTGCCCACAGTGCCTGTACAAACTCTTTTTCACTCTGTACCAGAAATAATATATCCTCCGGCCGTGCTACATCTACAGAAATGTGTGATCAGTAAAGCCAGCCATTTCCACAACATGGAGTGAGAGAACAATAACACTATCAAGCTCATTGGTCAAAGTAAAAGACTGAAGAATATGTATAGGAGTCTGCATGTGTCAGCCTCCACTTAAAGCATAATTCACTGATTGTACCACTGGTAGACAATATTTGGTTTAGTTATTTTCTCAGTTACACAAAGAGTTAGTGTTTTCTTTTATGATTAACTTTAAAAAGATGCAAAAAAGGCATTGACTTGGGAGTCTTAAAAAATGATAAAGTTTAAGTGAGAGCAATTCCTCAGTGGAAAATGTCACTATCATGTTCATCTCATTACCTAGTCAAATTTTCTTAATCTTCTAACTACTTTTTTCCACAGGAGTTCTCTGTATTTTCTCATATGTATTCCCTTCCTTGCCTACCTCTTTTTTTTTTTAATTTTACTTTGATACATTTATGAAGCACTTTTTTTTTAAGTTTATTTATTTTGAGAGAGATAGAATGAGTGGGAGAGAGGGGCATAGAGGGAGAGAAAGAGAAAGAGAGAAAGAGGATTCCAATCAGGCTCCGTACCATCAGCATAGAGCCCAACACGGGGCTCAAACCCATGAACCGTGAGATCATGACCTGACCCAACCTGAGTTGGTCGCTTAGCTGAGTGAGCCACCAAGGAGTCCATCTACCGCTACTTTAAATGTTCACACCAAAAGGACAAACTTACCAAAAATCTTAACATCTGGTTGGTGTGGCTTCACCATAAACTTCTTATAAGAGTTGAGAGACCAAGCAGAAGTGAACCCCAAAGTTCCAGGGCTTTTAATTTTTCTAGGCCTTCAATGGCAGTGGCTGCTGCTGCTGCTGCTTCTCCTTTGTCTTTTTAATGTCTTGTTCTCTTCTTCTCCCACTGAAATTCATGAATGCTGAACTTCAAGATATCCTAGGAACAAGCCAGGCTGGAAGACTGGCATGGTCTCCACACACTCATCTTCTAAATGAAATCTTCCACCCCCTCACCTTCACTCATACCCAGCTTTCCCTGTATTATTCAAACTTCAGGCCTTACCTCTGTCATGTTCAGGATTCTAAGCCTGAAGAAAGCAAGAGTTTAAAAAGCCACATATAATGTGGGAAAGGACTCGCGAGGTAGCCAGACAACCTAGAAGTTATGACTAGAACTGAGTTATTTGATATTACTGCCGATGTTTTGCAATGTCTAAAGATGTTTCACCTCTTGGATTCTGTTTTGTTCCCATGTTACCTGCATTTGTTTTGTGCATACAAAACCGTGTATAGATTGGACAAACATCTCCCAAATTTATGTTAACTTTATTCACATTAAAGCTGCTTTGACTCAAGTTGGGAATGCTTTCAGCTACAAGGAACAGAAAAGTCTGACCAAGCAGCTTAAACTGGTAGGACTTTAAAAATGTATGAAACCAGAAGTCCAAAGAAGGTTATCTTAGAGTTGTTCTGACAGTTCGATAACATCATTAAGAACCCAGACTCTTTATCTTTCTGCTCTACCACCTTGTTAACTCTTCATTTGCAGGCATGTTGCCTCATGATGACAACTTTGCTGCCACAATGCCATACGGCACATACCACATTTTGGAGTGGAATAAAGAAAAGGATATGCATCCAAACTGTTCTCTTGCTTCTGCTCCTTCTATCAGAAAAGCACTTTTTTCCTGGTTATATCACTTTAGCCAAAACTGAATTATACAGCTAGCTCCAACTTGAACAAAAGTGAGAAAAAGGAATATTTGTCTTTTAAACCTCCGTATTGGCAAAAGAAAAGGGTCTGGGACTGGCTTTTGAGATTCAACCAATAGTTCATGACACATGTCTATATTATGCATGTTACTCAGTTAACACTATTACTCAGTTAACACTAGTAACTAGTTACTAGTAACACTGAGTTACTAGTTACTAGAAGTGCTAGTTACTCAGTTAATTACAATTGGGTGCAGGACCATTAACAGCCCTGGTTTAGAATAAGTTCCTCTTCCTGGCAGAAAAAAGGCTGAGAGTGCTGATGGAGAAATTTTAAAGGGACTGCAGCCGTGTCAGATGAGGCTGAGAATGTGGAGTTACAGACAGATATGTGAAAGAGAATCATTAGCCAAACCCTATCTGGAATGAAGGGAAAATTGTATTAGTGTACATAACTCATGTCTTGAAATCCTCCAAAAGCATTAAGAGTATGATAAGGAGAACTCTATTAGGACTATGATATTTTTTAAGCAAGTGAATTTTTACAAATCATTTAAAATAGACAAGCCAGAGACAAGCTCCCTCTCTCTCTGCCTCTCCCCACCTTGCTTGAGCACACGTGTACGCTCTCTCTCTTTCAAAATAAATAAATAAACATTAAAAAATAAAATAAAATACACAAGCCAATAATACCAGCCAAGAGTTAATATTCACAGACTCCATTATGATGTGCCAAGTACTAAGCTAAGTGCTTTACACACATATGTGTGTGCTTTACATTCATATACATACAAAATCTCTCAGTTGCCCTGTGTGGTGAGCACATGCATTAATTTGCCAAGTCACCCAGGAAGAAGCTCAGCTACCACAGGAGATCATGCTTTTAACCATATCACATTACTATTTGCTAATTTATTTGTTCTCACCTATTTCCCATTCATTTTATGTATTTGTTATTTAATCATTCAAATTCATATAGTTTAACTCTTTTCTTCTGTGTGTTACAAAAAAAAAATCCAAGCAGGTACTGAAATAAACATATTTTTATAAGTGTCCATCCTGGGTTGTCTGTCCTAGAATTTAGTAACCAGCTCAAGTTTAGGTTGCTTCAATACTTCTGGATGCTATAAAGTCTCCATCTTACAATCATGTTTCTCTAGTTCAGCTCCTAGTTGACAGGAGAACTCATCCTCTACATTGTGATCATCCCAATTATCCTCCCAGAGAGGCACATCTTCATCTTCATCTAAACCAGTTCAGTCTTCCACAGGGAACTCCTCGAACCTGTGGTCCTCCTCCAAGAGACTCAAGCCTACCCCAGCTCCTTTTTCTCTGACACAGCAACCCTCAGTGCCAAAAATCTCTCAGGTCAAGAGGAAAGCTGGAACTCTCACTTTTCCTCACCAAAGCCATCAACACCATTACGGCCTCTGAGCATCAAGTTTAACTCTTGTTTACATGTTGTAAATAGTCTTTTCTCTACTTTCTTTTCATAGTATACCTGGTTCACATAATCCCTACATGGCAAAGCTGTTTCAGTCACATCTTTCAACAACCTATAATAGGGTAATCAAAACAGATTTTGTAGCTAGTTTTAGAAATCTCAGGTAAAAATTACAACTAACCTGACAGAACAAACAACCAAAAGAGACCTCACAACACAAAGACAATGCACAAAGGACTCAAGCAGAAACATAACTAGACATCTGTATTAGACCTGATACCTCTTCTGTTTTACCTACTCTGAGTTTGCTACTACAGCATAATGGCCAATATTATTTGTAAACAAGTCATTGGTTCCGTGAATTATCGGGCTATTTCCTAGGATAAAACTGTTTGCCCTACACATACATGGTAAACACATTTGGGTAATCAGACCCAAATCTCCCAGACTCAAACTGCCCTTTTTATAGCCTTTTTTTGGTTACACATTTATTTCCGTACTTTTTTTCTTTACATCTTTATTATTAAGCTCCTAAAAATTTAGCTCCTGAACATACATAAGATTCTGAGCATATTTTCAACACATAATAAAATCTAGACCATTTTGTCAAAAAAAAATCATATGTCAGGGGCACCTGGGTGGCTCAGTCGGTTAAGCGTCCGACTTTGGTTCAGGTCATGATCTCGCGGTTCATGGGTTCGAGCCCCGCATTGGGCTCTGTGCTGACAGCTAGCTCAGAGCCTGGAGCCTGTCTTCAGATTCTGTATCTCCCTCACTCTCTGACCCTCCCCTGCTCCCCTGTCTCTCTCTGTCTCTCAAAAATAAATTAAAAACATTTTTAAAAAATCAAAAAATCCTATATCATATGTTACATGTTAATTTCCTCTTATTCTCTTTTTACCTACTAAAATTAGAAATAGATTAAACTTTCTAGTTTGCTTGAAAGCAGTGTACCTAAAGGTTATGTCACAAAATGAAAGTTTCTACTGATTAAAATAATGTTGGATTGGAAAAATAAGATAACCACATAAGAGAAAGGATATTCCTACTTACCTCTTGACCTGGTTTTCCCTAACTCTGGCTATCTCTGTCCAATAATCCCTCTTTCCTTAACTATTTGGAAGACAGAAAACAAACAAAACAAAACCTCATAATAGCAAAATCAGCTGATAGTATGATTAGCTAAAGAAAGCAGTGATGGGGGGGCGCCTGGGGGGCTCAGTTGCTTAAGTGTCAGACTTCAGCTCAGGTCATGATCTCGAGGTTGTGGGTTCAAGCCCCATCCCAGGCTCTGTGCTGACAGCTCAGAGCCTGGTGCCTGCTTCAGATTCTGTGTGTGTCTCTCTCTCTGCCCCTCCCCAATCCATGCTCTATGTCTCTTTCTCTCTCTCAAAAATAAACATTAAAAAAAAAAAAAAAAAAGAATAGTGATGGGATGGGGTGCCGAGGTTGCTCAGTCAGTTTAAGGGTCTGACTCTTGATCTTGGCTCAGGTCATGATGTCATGGTTCACAGGACTGAACTCCACCTCCAGCTCTGTGCTTACAGTGCAGAGCCTGCTTGGGATTGTCTCTCTGTCCCTCTGCTCCTTACCCATGCTATCTCTCAAATAAATAAATAAACTTAAAAAAAGAAAACAGTAATGGGGACATACAAGGCCTCTTCTTTCCTCCAACAACCCAGCAGGCAATGCGACCTGTACCTACTTGCCACCCTACTTGTACACACAATTTTTTGTTTGCTAGGTCAACTGTATTTAAACTAAAATATGACAACTATAAATAAAATAATAAAAGAGACCACTTTTAGATTCTGACAGAGCCAAAGTTCATAGACTGCTCTCTTGAAAACTGTCACTGAAGTCAGAGAGCCTCAAGAGAAAATAGAGAAAATAAGAGAAAAATCGCTCCAGGGCCTGAATGATTCATGTGGAAATCAGAACCATCAGATGAAGACTGTAAGATGGATCAATAGCTGAAACCGGTCTCAAGTCAACAATCTGTGCCTTTCTCCTTTTCTAGTCCTTGGGTGGAAAAAAAGGCCAAAAAGAAAGTACTAAAGTCTTCTAAAGAGACTGTTATTCCATTAATTAGTTGAGGCAGTTTTTGTTTCAAGGGAATTCATTCACACGCCCCTTCTTCAAGCTCCAGCTGCATCTGATGCCGCTGTGCTACAGCAGCGACGAATGAGAACCAAAGGAATTAGGCTGACTAGTGAAAAGCATGCACTGAAGCAGTTCCAGTGCTCTCGCTGAGACTGTGTTTGTCTACATGTTGGCCAGATTCTGAACAGACTCAATCTATGTAACTTCACGGTTACAGAACTGCCGCCCAACATAAGAAATTTTCAAGCTGGAATCATATATAGTGGTGTTCCATCTATTTCACTCACATATATTTTAAAATAATCTGACATCTCTATTTACTCAGATTTATTAAATTTCACCATAGTCGATGACAGTTACCTTAGAAAATCCTGTAAAACAACCAAAAGATGAACAAGCCAAATAAGCATATAGATGTTTAACCTTATGAACATAATTAAGAATGTAGGTTTAATGTACAGAATGGTACAGATTACAACTGAGTCTTATAGATTTGTAAATTGATACTGACTTAAATGTCCGCATAACTTATATTTTCATCAATTCCAATGAGACATCCTAATCCTTACTCTAACCATTTAAGCTGCACACTACAGGTTTTGTCCAGATCCTTGTTAAACATAGCATAGTGGAGGCTCCAGTTCCCAAAGACAAACTAGATCTCAACAACTCCAGTGGGCAGTGATGGAAAAGGAAACTCTGAATGGACCACACATTATTCAAAGACTAAGGCACTGCTCCTGACACAGACTTAGAAAATCCGTGGACCCAACAAGGTGCCACCTCTGCCCCGAGGGGACTGAATATCTCAAGAACAGGCCCCTAAGGATCCCTGGCCAGTGTCCCAGATATTTCAGGTAGAAACTCATTATAAGAAGCATTTATAGTATTTGTAAACCAAGGGGGCTTAACGGAAAGACATTAACCAAAAGACTCCTTTTCAGAGCTCTTAAGAGCTCAATCTTATGTTTCAAAGATTATCTCCCACATTACTTTTCTTGATTTGGTAATTGTGTTTTTTCTTGAATAACAACATCTGCTCTATTTCTTCTCCCTTTAGCCTAAGTCAACACTTTCATTTCTAAAGCCAATGGTTTCTGAGTAACCAGGCCATCCTGCCATTAAATATGGATGCTGAGGCCTGACAAATCCTGAGCAGCCTTTATTAGTCAGGGATAGCCTCTTTGACTAACAAGAAAAAGCGAGTATATTAATGTGTAGATTACAATACAATTCATCCTACCTACCATATGGCTTCCAAAATACTGGTGGAGGAAGGACACCATTGTCCTCTCAGTTGGAGCTAACCTACAGCTTGATTCACCTGGCCCAATGATTAATAATCTTGATCTATCTACATCTGTAGTCTGGATAATTTCCTTCCAGTGGGCTGTTGTGGTTGATACACTCTGAGATCTCAAATATTTAAGGATTTATTTGAGTGCTTTGATAGTCCTGTGTTTTTCTTTCAGTACTTAATTCTAACAAGATTAATCCTCTTAACACTGATATGATAATCACCAAGTTTTTATACCAATATTGGTATGTAGAAAAATGGCATGTTCTGTAATTATAGTCAAATTCATGAACTACAAATGATTTCTTTTTAAAGGAACACACAAAGGTTTTTGGCTCTTCAGTTTAAATGTAAATTGTCAAAAAATTGGAATTTACCATGGGGGACTCACTGAGCAACACAGGACTAATTGATGCAATATAATATTCTGACTCCATTAAAAAGATATTGTAAAAGAATATGTATTGGCATAACACACCACTTAGACAAAAAAAATCTTACTGCAAAATAGTATGCACAAAATAAACCATTTTGTTGGAGAAAATGTACATAGAAAAAAGTAGAAGGGCATACATCAAAATATTAAGAAAATGTAAGGACAGAGAGATAACATGCAATCCTTTCTTTTGTATTTCTGAATTTTCCAAGGTTCTGCATAGAATATTTACTATTTTTATCGTTTTTTAAACTTTTTTTTTTAAAGGAAAATAGTTTCTAACGTAATTTTGCAAGTCATTTATTATACTATTTCACAACTATTATTAGTAAAGGTAATGGAACATCTTTCACCACAGAAGATTTCCAATTTAGTTTTAATATAAGAGAGGCAGTTTTTCCAGTTGCCTTTAAAAATAGCAAAAAGATTTACTGGGTCACTTCCATGTGCCTGGTTTTTCTCACATATTCTATTAAAAGTGAAACACTAAGGATAGCCAGGGGGCAAAAAAAAAAAAAAGTGGCCCACAATATATCCACAATAATATCGTCTTATAATTTTATTTTTTTTAATTTTTTAATTTTTTTTTAATTTTTTTAAATTTATTTTTGAGAGACAGAGAGAGACAGCAGAGCAGGGGAGGGTCAGAGAGAGAGAGAGGGAGACACAGAATCTGAAGACAGGCTCCAGGCTCTGAGCTAGCTGTCAGCACAGAGCCGGAGGCAGGGCTCGAACCCACGAATTGTGAGATCATGACCTGAGCCGAAGTCAGACGCTTAACCGACTGAGCCACCCAGGCGCCCCAAATCGTATAATTTTAAAAAGACTCACCACCACCACCACTGAACAAATAGTTCAATACAACTAACTTTTACTGAACATTTACTAGGTGGGGGGATTCTGATAAGAGGGAAGTATGATACACAAAGTCCAAAGTCAAGCAAAGCTGAAACACAGGCTCAAGCAGCAAGGTTGCTTCTATGTCCCAGAGTGGAGTTTCACAGTCTACCTGAATCAGAATCCTTTATGGCACTGGATAAAAATGCAGATCCCTGGGCCTCCCAAACCTACTGACTCAGAGTCTCTGGAAGCAAGACTCAGGAATTTACATTTTAAAAAGCATTCTGGATGATTGCTACATACAAATTCTGAGAAACCCCCAGTGTTGTGAAAGATCAAGCCAAGAGAATAGGGTTAGAAAAAGATCAAGAGTCTTAAATATCAGGATGAGGAAAGAGTTGATTCTATAGTAGATAAATAGGGCAGGGGACCAGCCAGAGGGTTTTTGTATTTGTTTTAAACCTGCCCTCCCTCTGGGGTAGGATTAATGTTTTTTCTTTTTTTTAATGTTTGTTTGTTTGTTTGTTTTGAGAGAGATGTGTGTGCCTAAGTAGGGAAAGGGCAGAGAGAGAGAGGGAGAGGGAGGATCCGAAGCAGGCTCTGCGCTGTCAGCACACAGCCCAATGGGAGGGCCCAAATCAACGAACCATGAGATCATGACCTGAGCTGAAGCCGGCTGCTTAACCGACTGAGCCACCCAAGCACCCCAACCAGCCAGAGGCTTTAGGCTGGAGAGCAGGCATGGTAAGATATGTATTTTAGGTCAATACTGCTCATTAAAGCCTGAGTTGAAGACGAGAACTGGAAGCAGTGGAGAATTCAGGAAAGCAATCTATAATGATGCATTAAAACTGACCAAGGGAAGAATAAAAGGATTCCTATCCTGGTGCCAAAAAAGCGTATGAAAGAAGGAAGCTCATGAAGAATTACTAATGAATAAATAACATGACTCAAATGCTGAAACGTTAAATTCAACCAGAGGAAGATCTGGAGAAAATTTTCTAATGGTACTTTGACGCCATCTAATTCATTCATTTATTCAATCATGGAGGTGTTACTTACTATGTATTAAACCCAAGTCCAGATTCTAGGTCAAAAAACATGGGAACCACTGAATTACGCCTTTAAATGAATGAACTGTAATATATGTGAATGGTATCTCAATAAAGCTGTTATTAAAACACAAGGGGCTCCTGGATGGCTCAGTCAAGTGTCCAACTCTAGATTTTGGCTCAGGTCATGATCTCATGGTTCATGGGATGGAGCCCTACATGGGGCTCTGTGCTGACAGCGTGGAACCTGCCTGGGATTCTCTCTCTCCCTCTCTCTCTCTCTCTGCCCATCATCCCCTGCTTATGCTCTCTCTCTCTCTCTCTCTCTCTCAAAAGTAAAAAAACTTTAAAAAATACAAAATTTATTAAATAAATAAATAAAACAAAACAAATGTGATATTTCTCTTCCTTAAGGGGTTCAGAGAAGCACTGGGGAGATAAACATCTGCAATGCAGTGTTGTGTCAGGACAGATGTATAAGAACACACAGGAACATCTTAGACAAACTAAGATCTGAAAGACCTAATTCATGAATAACAGGGGAGAAAGCCAGGCAAGGGGAACGCTGCAAAGCAGGAAGAAGGGCAACTGGAGAGCTCTTGACTTAAAGTGAAGACCTGAGTGCCAGGAGGGAAAATGAGATAGGAGGCAGGCCCAGAGTGAACACAAAACAGGAAAAACCCAGTATATTACAGCCTCACTACTCAAGGTGCAGTCCTCAATCCAGCAGCACTGGCATCAGCTGGGAGTTGTTAGGAATAGTCTTGGGGCCCCATCACAGACCTGCATCAGAATCTCCATTTTAACAAGATTCCTAGGTGATTTCAGATGGACGCCAAAGTTTGGAAAGCACTACACTAACATATTTATTCTCAAGACAATATCCTATAGGGAATCACAGAGGAATTTCAAGTCAGAGAGAAGTATGATGATATCTTCATTACACAAAGATCACTCTGGTAGCAGAACAAAAAACATATTATAGGAGGTAGAGCAAAAGTTGCTTAGGATACTTTTACAAGATCCAAGAAAAAAATAATAAAGGGTCCAAACAAAGTACAGATAGCACCAGGAAATGATAAGTGATTGGGGTGTGGAGTTAACGGAGAGTAAATCAAGACAATTTCTAAGTTTTTGGTTTGGGTACATGGATGGGTGTTGAGGCCATTCACAAAACAGGGAATATAAAAGTAAAAATTATAGTGGCTAACCTTTCTCAAATATGTACCAAGCAGTATTCTAAGCTATGCATGAACTATGTCATTTAATCCTCTTAATAACCCTACGAAGTGGATATTACTATTATTCCATCCTATAGATGAGGAAGTAAGACACAAAGAAGTAGGGTAGAGTGGGATGAAGAGGAAGGGAGGAGATGACAAATTCAATTTTGAATGTGCTAGATTTGAGGTGCTTGTAAAGATGCCCATAGGCAGTTGTCAGAGACCTAGGTTTGTAGGGAGAGCAAATAGGTTGGAAACAGAGATTTCCAAGTTCATACTAACTTTTCAGGAGCAGATCAGGCCACAGTGGGAAGAAGTGTAAGTTAAGGACAGAGCCTGGGAGCACCAATATCTAGGGGATAATAGGAGGTTGCTGAGGTTATGAAGACAAAGCAGCCAGAAAAGAGAATAATAGCTACAACCAAAATAGCAATAATAACAGCCAACAGTTAAGTATGTATTATGTATCAGTTACTATTCTAAATATTTTTTATTAAAAAATTTAGGGGGTGCCTGGTGGCTCAGTCAGTTGAGGATCTGACTCTTGACTTCGGCTCAGATCATGATCATGATCTCATGATATGGCTCAGATCATGATCTCCATGCTAAGCATGGAGCCTGCTCAAGATTCTCTCTCTCTCATCCTCTGCCCCTTCCCCCCGCCAAACACACACTCACACTCTCTCAAAAAAAAAAAAAAAAATTTAGTCATCATTAAAAACAAATGAGGTAGGTATTATTATCATCATTATAAAAATTAGGAAATTGAGGCACATGTAGGTTAAGTAGCTTGGTCAAAGTCACACAAAAAGTGAATAGTGAATCCAGGATTCAAATCACAATTCGAACTCTAAGTATAGGTGAATACCTTGACTGCTATGATACACTGCCTCTCTTTCAGGCAGGTGAAGAGGTAGAAGCCAAGGAAGGACACAGTTGTATCAAAGTCCCCAAATAGATACAGACGTGCTGATGCATAGGGGCACATGTACCCCAGTGTTCATAGCGGCACTTTCAACAATAGCCAAATCATGGAAAGAGCCTAAATGTCCATCAACCAATGAATGGATCAAGAAGATGTGGTTTATATATACAATGGAATACTACATGACAATGAGAAAGAATGAAATCTGGCCATTTGTAGCAGCATGGATGAAACTCGAGAGTGTCATACTAAGTGAAATAAGTCAGTCAGAGAAGGACATATACCATATGTTTTCACTCATAAGTGTAACAGGGAAAACTTAACAGAGGACCATGGGGGAGGGGGAGGGGGAAAATAGTTAAGGAGAGGGAGGGAGGCAAACCATAAGATACTCTTAAATACTGAGAACAAACTGAGGGTTGATGGGGTGGGGGAGAGGGGAAAAAGGGTGATGGCCATGAAGGAGGGCATTTGTTGGGATGAGCATTGGGTGTTATATGGAGACCAGCTTGACAATAAACTATAAAAGGAAAAAAATAAATAAAAAAGATTATGGAGATATTAAAAAAAAAAAAAAGTCCCCAAATAGTGTCTGGTCCATAGTAAGACCTCAATAAATATTAACCATATTATTTGATAATTATACTGCCATGGAGTCATGCATTTATGCAAGCCACAGTTTTTAGAAGAAAACAAATGACAACTAAAGAAGGTAAAAATCAAGGTTTTCATGGAGGAAGAAAAGCAAAGAAATTTTCAGCGACCCTAAGGCTTCCACTCAGTTTCCTATGGCTTCAATATCCACATTTCCAAACAATCAACTTTCAACCACATTTGTGGCTATCACTCCTTAAGCAGTGTTGCTGTACACAGCAGTGACCCACTGGCTTACAAACCCCAAACCACCTTCTGAGTGCTACAAAGATTCCACTCTAGGATGCTAGCTTTAATGCTGGGTG
This sequence comes from Cryptoprocta ferox, assembly GCA_028646485.1. Taxonomy (NCBI): domain Eukaryota; kingdom Metazoa; phylum Chordata; class Mammalia; order Carnivora; family Eupleridae; genus Cryptoprocta; species Cryptoprocta ferox. The sequence goes on from CM053560.1 coordinate 89,535,176, forward strand.
TATTTTCCTCCATTCTACTTGTGTTTTTGTTTTCTTTTTTTTTTGCTGAGAGAGTGAGAGCTTGAGAGCCTGAGCGCAATGGGGGAGGGGCAGGGAGGAGAGAGATAAAGAAAGAGAGAGAGAGGCAGAGAGAGAAAAAATAAGTAGGCACCACTCTCAGGCTCGATCCCCTGATTCTGGGATCATGACCTGGGTCAAAGTCAAGAGTTGGACGCTCAACTGACTGAGCCACCCAGGCACTTCCATCTATTTGTTTTAAAGCAGGTAGTTGATGCTGAAGATCTCTCAGGTTCTTGAGTATCCACTGAAAACAAACATCCTCTGACCACTCCAGACAAATAATAATTTGTTCTAATCAGGAGGACATGTTGTCTATAATAAAATGGTAACATATTTTCAGGTAATTTACAAGTTAATATTATATTGTTTATACTCTTAAGACAAAAGCTTCATGGGTTTTTTTTTAATTCTTTCTAATTCAATAATTCTGTCTGGCCCAGATTCCCCCAAAGTCAAGGAGAAACAATGAATAAGGACAACAATGAGGGAAATTGTCAGAAAAAGGAAATAGATTTCCAAAAGGTTAAGTTTTTGAAATAAATTTGTGTATTTCAGTCTAAGAGGATTTCTCAAAATACAATAAGGCATAGGATGGCAAAAAGCATCTCACATAAATGGGACATCTGGTCATCCTAGCCCTGAAGCAATGTACATAAAAAGTGCTATTTTTAAAATGAAATAAATATGAATACCCTACCCTGCATAAATGTAAATGACAACACTTGTCAGGGAGACGTGGAATATAAAATTGACTGAAACTGACTAATTCAAAGACTTATGTACAAAGATGCTCACCATAATCCCTATCTTATAATAGTGAAAAGGCCAAGCAGTAAATAAATTATGGTACATCCAGAAGATGGAAAATTATGCAGTCACTAAAAACAGTTTCAATGAAAATTTAATCATAAAAAGTTTCACAATACATATTAAGTTTAAAATTTTTTTTGTTTTATTTCTTACTAAGACAGAGAGAAACAGAGCATGAGAGGGGGAGGGACAGAGAGAGAGGGAGACACAGAATCCGAAGCAGGCTCCAGGCTCTGAGCTGTCAGCACAGAGCCCGACGCGCGGCTTGAACCCACAAACCGTGAGATCATGCCCTGAGCCGAAGTCAGTCGCTTAACCAACTGAGCCACCCAGGTGCCCCGACATATTAAGTTTAAAACACCATAAAAACTACCTTATGAATACAGATGAGAGGTGCCTGGATGGCTCAGCTGGTTAAACGTCCGACTTCAGCTCAGGTCATGATCTCGCAGTTCATGGGTTCAAGCCCCGCATCAGGCTCTATGCTGACAGCTCAGAGCCTGAAGCCTGCTTCAGAGTCTGTCTCTCCCTCTCTCTGCCCCTTCCCTGCTCATGCTCTGTCTCTCTGTCTCTGTCTCTCTCTCTCTCTCTCAAGAATAAACCTTAAAAAAAAATTCTAAATAAATAAATAAATACAGATGAAAGACCTAAGGAAGCAAATTAATAATTGACAATGATTATTTCTGGATGGTACTGGTTTATTTTTAACTTTCTTCCTTCATATGTTTTTGTATTTTCCAAGTTGTTCATGATGTATCATTTCTCTAAGCAGAAAAAAAAAACTACTGAAAAGTTATTTTTTTAACAGTTTTTCCAATAAATCTGTGCTTCTGTTTTAACTCTTCCCATTTTTTCTTACCCTAGTTTAAGACTTAAGGTCTAGGGCAGAGGTTCTCAAACAGGGGCAGTAGGGAGAGGGATTTGGCCCTCCATGGGACATTTGGCAATATCTGTAGACAATAAAGTTTGGTTGTCACAACTGGGGGTGGGGGATGTTACTGGCTCTAGTAGACAAAGGTTATGGATTTAGCTAAACATCCTATAATACACAAGCCAGCAGAAAGGAAGGATTATCTAGCCTACTATGACAATAGTGCAAAGGTTGAGAAATCTTGGTCTAAGATGAAAAAAATGAGTATAAATAGGAAGGGTGGGTAAAAATGCAGTATTAGCTCTACTGGGATTAACTTCTCAATTCCATAAAAAGATATATATAGATAGATACCTAAAGAGATAGATAATACCCAACTATTTATTCTGAATTGATATATATTGAATCTACGTTTTGACCCAAATTCCTTATTAAAATATGTATCTCCTGATTTTATGAAAAACATCTCCAGGACTTCTGCTCCCAGCATGAGCATGATGCTTGTCAAACAAGAAGATTTTTCTCAGCTTGAGCACTTAGAGACCAATTCTGGATAAAGTTTTTAAAATACTGCTACAACAGTGTTTTAAAGTAAGATGGTATCCTTAAAGAAATAGCTAGTCATCTTATTGTATATACTTCAGTATGGTAAAATGAAAAACTAAATTCTCATTAGTCTAGTCTAGACTAAAAACTAGTCTAACACAAAAGTGTTTGTTTAAAACAAACGCTACCATACACAGAAAATAACTTATGTAAACTCATGAGAAATTACTTCCTATTGTAATGTCAGATTCAGAGAATGGTTACAAAGCAAAAGTACAAGGATTTAAGGAAATGAAGTACCCTCCTCAATTTAATTAGTTACTGAATAATAATTCACTTGATAAGAATTTATTTTATTCCCTTTTGGGGGACTGTGTGTGTGTGTGTGTGTGTGTATGTATTCGATTATAACAGAGCACAACAGAGCACTAGGGTGAGTAGATGAAATAAAGAAGTAGGGGGATCAACATGACAGAGGACATCTGTAGATGTAGACAGATAATACCTGTGGATGACAGGGTGAAAGGAAAGAGCAGAAAAAGAGAACACTGAAGATACAGGATGATTTAGACAATCAAAGGGGAATAACAAATTTACAATGTATCCATCCACTGGTGAAAATGAGGGAAGAAATAATGTATTCAAGCAAAAAAGTGAAGAAAATGAGGGGAAATAAAATGCTGAAAGGGCAGAAAGAGATCAGAACATAAAGGTGACACAGGGTTCAAAACCCCCTAATTAAGACTGAATGAAAAATACTTTTCAAATCATCAATCTCTGATAGGATTTCAGTGACATTTGCTTATATGGATTCTCCATGGCTCTTTTTTTTTTTTTTTAATTCAAAATTATTCTCTAGGGAAAGATACCCAATGTCTTCTGGTCATGCAAAATCTTCCCACTCTTCTGCTTAAAGACCAGAAGGGGAGGGGCAGAATGCAATCTCTTTGTCAATTTTGGTGACTTATTCATAGCAGATACTGACTGTTCTTTCTGATAGGCAACAGTTTTCAGCCACCAGGTCTGAGCAGAGCTATTAATCATGAGGTCTTGTCCTCCTACTCCTCCTGGCCTGAGATGAGTATGACTTGACTATGCGTAGTATTTTTCCTCCACTTGCCTACACAGCACAGTGAAAGGAGAGGGCATATGACCCCTAGCAAGGGCAACCAGAATTCTACCAGACTCTCTTCCTCCAGGCCCAGAGCTGGAAGATCATGTGGTCTGCAGGTGCCACTGACCATCTTTTTCACCATGAAAAGAGCTGTCATGTGAATGAAACCAATGGTAGACAGCAATATCTGACATGAAAGCCAGTGACAGAGAGCCCCAGAGACCACATTCTAGCCTTGAATCCATGGACCTGGGTGTTCAGGTCACAGAAACAAATAAAATCCTTTTTGGCTTTGAGTCACGTTTCTGTTACTTCCAACTAAAACAGCTCTGGCTGGTAAACTGTTTAACACCGTCAAAGAGATGTTTGTTAAACCAGTATCTCAGAACTATGATGTATGAATTATCCGGACCCTATTTATTTATCTACTACATATTAGCTGCCATCATAACTTGAGGTAATAAGTTTCATAAATATAAACATAATGTTTAAAGTAGAAATTCATTTTACAATGTTTATTTATTTTTGAGAGAGAGACAGAATGTGAGCAGAGGAGGGGCAGAGAGGGAAACAAAGAATCCGAATCAGGCTCCAGGCTCCGAGGTGTCAGCACAGAGCTCGACGTGGAACCCAAACCCACGAACCATGAGACCATGACCTGAGCCGAAGTTGGGATGCTTAACTGACTGAGCTACCCAGGCGCCCCAAAGTAGAAATTCATTGTAAATAACATATTTATTTATTTCAAGTTCTAACAAGAATCCCTGAGACTGAAGAAGTGACCAAAAGGCATTTTAGCACACTAAGGACATATGGACCCAGGCATCGAAGGCAGAAACCATCAATAAAGGTAAGAGGGTAAGTGTGTGAAGGAAAGATTAAACAAACCACCAAAACTCCTTTTTGATCCACTCCTACCTCCCACTGTGAATGAACCTCCACAGAAGCGACATCTCAGTTCAGGCCTCTACAGTATCTCTCTATTGGTTGGGCTAACGTGAAACCATAACATACATTTTGAAAACAAACAATTCTTCCTGCTGCCCCAGTGGACAAGCACAACTTCACTAAGTAGGAGTTCATTTAAAAAATTATCATTTTAGCTACAAAGAATAAACTGGGGAAGAAAAGAAGGTTAGCACAAGAAACTTTTGAGGATGATGAAAATGTTCTATATCTTGTTTGTGGCAGTGGTTACATGACAGAATATATCTGTCAAAGCCCACTAAACTGTACATTTAAAATAAGTGAATTTTATTACATATAAATTATACCTCACTAAAGTTGTTGGAAAGAGAGACAGAAAGGCAGGTGCTGGAAGGAAAGGAGAGGACAAACTTCCTAGGGAGACAAATGGACAAAGTCTGGGATGACTCTGTGGGAAGGAGACCTGACAGTCGGGTAGAATAGGAGGAGTGGGGTTGCCCACATGATACTTTACCAAGGGCCAGGTCTTATTCCATAGACACTCCTGGCTAGGAGTTTCAACCTCTTTATTTCTTTTTTTTTCTTTTTTTTTTCTTTTTAACTTACATCCAAGTTAGTTAGCATATAGTGCAACAATGATTTCAAGGGGATCTACTCTAGGAGTTTCAACTTCTGACAAGACCTTATACTTCTTTAGGAATTGCCTAAAGTGGAGACAAATACATCAAACTCTATCCTCCAGTGGACCATGTGCCCCTGCATTCTCCCGATGGAGGCAAAATCCATTATAAAGTGAAAAACAAAGAAGCTATATTACCTTCGGAGATAAGATGTAAGGAAAGAGTGTCTGCCTCTCCTCTCCTCCAGGTTCCTATAGCGCACCCAACCACCCGCCCCAACCCTTTGGAGGTGGTAGTTAAATCCCAGGAACCTCATTCATAGACCTTCCTCCAGTGTTCCCCTACTTTGAACTGCTAAAAGCACCAGGAAGATTTAAAATGTTTATCTGGCAGTAGCAACTCCCATTAAAATTAGAACTTCTTTGTACTCTTTTAGCCACTGGGCAATACACCAAACTTTCACACTTCAAGAGACAGCAACAAATTTCAAGAGGAAATCATAAGCTTTCTGCTGTGCTCAAGCAGTATGAAGAAGTATTTCTGAGTAGCTTACAGGTTACAGAGAGTCTGTAAAAATCCATGACATAATGGAATTAATTTCCAGTTTCCAAAGCTAGAGCTACTGGTGTTAACTTATGCTGTTCCCTCTCCTTCCCATTATATATCTAATCCATCACAGAGACCTACCTCTCAGTTTTGTCCCTTTCTCACACAACTTCTGCCTGTGCTTCAGTCTATCAAACCTTCATCACTTCCTATTTTGTTTCCTACAACATTTTTTTGGAGTTTTTTGGGGTTTTTTTGTTGTTGTTTCCTTGGCTCCCAGCTCTCCTCTCTATTACTCATCCAGTTTAACATGCCTAAAAATGTGCTTACTTGTTTAACCACTTCTTTGTACCCTGCTCCATTCCAACAAGTGAACTAATCATCCTCAACTATCATTTACAGTCTGTTTCCCTGCCATTGGAGACATCGGGAGAAAATATAGATGGAAGGGGCAGAACAGGATACTTTAGGAAATCGAATGTACTTGTTAAACCCTAAATCAGGCACATGATGAGATGAGGTTTCTGTCCTGCTTTAAGATGTTGAAAGTAGTCTGAGAAATGTAATTTCTACACCCAAATGTTAGAATTTCCAGGATTGATAGTAAGGGGGTAATGGCATAGAATATAAAACAGGAACTATCCCAGAAAAAAATCTAGGCCATAGGGCTTCAGTAGGTATGAAGAAATATAGTGGGAAAGGAAGATTACAGATATACATCTATTGGCCTAAATTGCACTTTCATCTAGGAACTTTATGTGGCTTCTCTAATAGGGGTTTTAGTTTTTGTACTGTTGCAAAATTCAGCAACCTGATACACAATGGGACTCCTAATTAAACAACTTCAGGTAATCTTGGCCATTCTAGAGCATTTATGGTGTTATCCATGATGTTCAGGAAGCTCATGTGAGGAAGACTACTATGCCATTTTATTACTGCTTGTGATCTATCCAGGCCTAATTTTAAAACTCTACTCCACAAATGCTGAATCCTTTGAAGTTACTGAAAATATCTATAGGTGACATTATGATTCAGATATCCACTGTCAAGTCAAGACTAGCAAATATTTTCAAAATCAGAAGCAATGAGATATCGTGGCCACCTTTCTTTTGGGAACAAGCCAAGTTGATCTAAAAACAAACTGACCCACAACTCTGTGGTTATACTAAAAATCTCTGAATTATACACTTTATTTCATTTTATTGAGAGCACACATGCACACACAAGATGGACAGAGGAGAAAGAGAGAGAGAATCTTAAGCAGGCTCCACAGAGCGTAATGCAGGGCTCCATCCCGTGACCCTGCAATCATGACCTGAGCAGAAATCAAGAGTTGGATGCTCAACCGACTGAGCCACCCAGGTGGCCACTGAACTGTACTTCTGACTTCAGCTCAGGTCATGAACTCACCATTTGTGAGTTCGAACCCCACGTCAGGCTCTGTGCTGACAGCTCAGAACCTGGGGTCTGCTTCGGATTCTGCATCTCCCTCTCTCTCTGCCCCTCCCCTGCTCACACTCTGTCTCTCTCTCTCTGTCCCTCAAAAAATAAACATAAAAAAAAAACATTAAAAAAAAAAAGAACTGTACACTTTAAATTGGGAATTGCATGGTATGTTAATTATATCTCAATAAAGCCTTTATTTTAAAAACCAACAAACAGGAGCGCCTGGGTGGCTCAGTTAAGCATCTGACTCCTGATTTGGGCTCAGGTCATTATCTCATGGGTTGTAGGCTGGAGCCCTGAGTCAGGCTCTGCGCTGACAGTGTGAAGCCTGCTAGGGATTCTCTCTCTCCTTCTCTCTCTCTCTCTGCCCCTGCCCTCACTCTCTCTTTCTCTCTCTCTCTCCCCGCACTCTCAGAATAAATAAACTTAAAAATAAATTAATTGAAACCAACAAACATATTTTAACCAAAATGTTAGTTTCCAGAAATGTTATGTCCTTGGAACCTAGCTATTGCCCTTAAAATGTTTATGCTGCTGGAAAAATTTACATAATGGAAGCCCTGATAACTTACTATGAGAAAACCATTATCATTTTAGCTACAAAGAATAAACTGAATGGTCTCTTGCCTTCACTGTAATGGGACCTGATCTGTATCACATATCAAAATCTGCCTTTAAGCTCTGAATGACATTTTTAAAAACGGCACTTTTCAGATTTAACCACTATGTTAAATACCATAATTATGACATGTCACTAATACATCTTTCCTTATAATCTACTCCAGAACTTCTTCCCTATAATCCTCTGTGAGGGTAAAATCCTTGTGTTTATCCATTGATTTAACCTCTAATGATTTCCCTCTTCCTCTAATAATCACTACCCAGGCTTTTATCTCTAGAATCATTCCCATGTCCCAACCCACTCCCTAATTTCTACTAATAAATACACCAGCTGTCTCCCTGCTGTGGAGGTAACAACAGGTTATTTATGCCCCTGGATATTCAAAGTAGGTCAAGAATATAAGAAACAGACTGTGAGCCCTGTGAGGGAAAGGGCTGTGTCCTGTTCATTGTTAGAACCTCTCAATATTAAAGTACCTGGCACCCAAGAGGTGCTCAATAAATATTCTGGCCCACCATTAAGCTAAGACCCATTCACAAAAAGAATTAGCCAACAAACAGCCAAGTGACAAGATTATACTTAGGCATAAATGTATTTAGAAGGCAATTTAAGCATAACTCACTCTTGATGTCTAAACCTAGTCTGTCTTTACAATGGATAAAAGGTGACTTAACAGAGTGTGTGATGAAGCTATGACCAAAACCCAAACCTTGCAATTTAAAAATCACAGTATTTTAAAAATTTTTTTCTCCAAAATTATCTTGGGAGAAAAAAAGCTGATCTAAAACCAAGGGCAATTTATTATCCAGGCTCTAGTTAGGCAGCCTACAATTAGGCAACTCACTGATGGACTCCTCACCACAGTGAAGAGTGGAGGGCTATACAAAGGAACTAAGGAATGTTTAGAAACCTGTATCTCTTCATAGGAAAATGCCTCTGACACATCTCAGTACCTATCCTTATATGTTCATTATGAGGAATAAATGAGTTATTATTTGTAAAGCAGTTAGAGCAGTATCTGGCACATAGTTAGCACTGGGTCAATATTTATTAATAAAATAACCAAATCAGTTTCTAATTGCATTCATTCATACATTAGAAGCCTACAATGTCTAAGAAAATTACCAAGTTTAGAGAGAAGTTCCTACTGTGAAGTCTTTAAATCTATGGCTGGAAAAAAAGGGGTCCCAGAGAGTGTTTCAAGCAAACTCCTCATCTCATGGTTGAAGAAATTAACCATATACTTCATATTTGTTGAGAAATTCACAGGTTCCAAAGCTTTCCCATCTATTACTAGGTCTGATCTCACAAGAGCCTTTAAGAGATGCTGGGTAGGTATAATTAACTCCATTTACAGATATGAGACAACCAAAGAAAAGAAGTTAAGTGACTTGCCCAAGGTCACACAGTAAGTGAAAAGGCCTGGGCCAGAATCCAGGTCTCTTGATGATGGGTCTAGACTTCTTCTATAACAAGCTGCAACTTGGGTCCTGGCTTTACTTTGGTCACATTTGGAAGCAATGATTGTAAGATCCTAAGTGGAGATTCTGGGGCAAATGTGAACTTGAAAAGTTAAGGCAATTCTGTTAACTGGAATTAAAGGTAATTAACAGTTAGCAAAAACACCTACGTACACTGGCGTTATAGTATAAAATGCCATGACTATACACATTCACAAAGCACCACACTGTCCAAGACAAATTTTCATAAGACTTCAAAGGAACAGTTTTCCAAAACATGCCATTCATGGATTACCAGACCCAGAGAATACTGATGTCGGTTTAAGAAAGAAAAGGCTGCCACTTTCCTTAAGGCTCGCCCCAGAGGATGGTGAAGACATGGAGCATAACAAGGCTCTAAGGGATTACACGTAGGTAGCAAACTCCCAGGGACAAATGAGAACCAAGCATCCCAGCCCATGAATCATCTCGCATTTATCCGGCTGCATCTTCCTCAAGGGCTCACCACCCCCAGGGAAGCAATGTGAAACCCGGCAGCTAAAGGTGAAAAATCGACTGGCGACCGCGTTTGCAAGACTCCAAATAATCTCACAGAAAGGCTGGCTGGCGGTAGAAGTGGCACCGCATACCAACACAAGACGTTATTTTAAGCGTCTGTCCCCAAGGGAGGGATCATCTGATCTACCCGATCAAGCATCTCCCGCAACCTGGCTTTTTCCGAAACCAAACCGGCGGGCAGGGCAATCGTGGTGGCGGCCCCCTTTCCCATCAGAAACCCGCTGAGGACCCAGCCCAGGAAGTGTGGCAGGGGCCAGACAGACCCCCGAGGCAGGCCTGCGCCCCGAGCGCCCAAAAGAGGAAGGCGCCTCTGCGGCAGGCCGGGCCGGGGGTTTTGAAATGCTCGGGAAGGGGTGGTGCAGCCGCGCCGGGCCCCCGCGCCTCCGCCCCTCCCCAGCCCGACCGCGGGCGGCGCCGGAACACGCGGCCCCCTCCCCGGGGCGCCTCACCTTTGTGTAGAGCTCGGACGCGGCCATGGCGGGGCCCCGCGGTGCCGACGCCCCCCGCCTGAGCGGAGGCCGCACCTCGCCTGGGCGGCCGCCCGCGCCAACTAGGAAGCGCCCAGGCAGCCGCCGGCAGCGCGCGGGGCAGTGCCGGGCGGGGCGGGGCGCGGCGGACGGGGCGGGGCGCCTCAGGCGCAGGCGGCCCGCGGGGACCTTGCCATCACTCCCGGGCTCGCAGCGAGCAGGCGCGAGCTCTCCGAGTGCCCGGGGTCCTCGGGGTCGCAGCCGCAGCCCCCTCGGCGGCCGGTGATGCTACCGCCGCCGCCGCCGCCGCCGCCGCCGCCCTGTGCATTGTGGGAGCGGGAGGAGGCTGCGCTCCGGCGCTGCCACAGCGGCTGCTCAGGGCGCGTTCCGGCCCATGCTGCCTCCCCTCGGCTGCCGGGTCCGAGCATCCTTGCCCTGCCAGCCAGCGCCGCCGAGGCCCGGAAGCCCACCCGGCCACTCTTCGGTGGCACACCTGTCCCGGGGGCGCGTGGCACCCCGGACGTCCCTTCTCCCGCAAAGTGAGCCCTGGACCATGCAGAATGGCCCAGCTACCTAAAGGGGCGGGGATAGTTGGTGTCACTGCATGTGTCCAGGTAAACGACTAGGAGTCTCCAGATGCTTTTCCTATCCTTACAGGCAATTTTAGAGAAAGGATTTGGGAGGAGGCTCCTTCGAAGTCCACAGAACAACCTAGAACTGCCAGAAGAGTCCTATTAGAAGCAGCGGTCTGGCAGCTGAACAGTGAGGGCCAGTAATCTGGGCTAGAGGATCACTAAAGTCACCCTAACACTTGGGCATCAGCTGGAGCATAGTTTTTTGAAACAAGAGGCTCCCAGGGGGCATTCCAGGGGCCTACCTCTGCTAAGCCTATGTGTTTGTGGAGGTGCCACTGCCCTTCTGACCCAGTCCTATTCCTCCTTCTGTTCCCCCTGGTGATTATCCGTTCCATGGTGCCACCAGAAGCTATCCGGATGCCACCTGAAGATTGCAGGGGTCTTTTGTAGAAAGTGCATACTAACTCTATCAAAAGGTCAAAGGAGTCTCAGGAGTGCCATTCAATCTGCTCACTGTTATTATTCTTGCACATCAAGCACAAGAATGTAGTCTTCCCCCACCCCCACCACCCCTGTGCCCATACTATCTTTACCTTCTACCTGCTCTGCACCCACACTTTCACTCCTGGCTGACTAACTTCCTTTTTTTTTTTTAATCCCAGCCTCTTTTTATTGTTCTCATCTTATTTCTTTGAACTCTGAAATGCCTGTGTTGGCAATCTGGGATGATTTTTATCAAGACCAAGTCTTAAAGCTGACCCCAGTGTGTGTCCTGCATGTGTATGTGAAGGAAGACCATTGATATGTGGGGGAAGGGCTAGGGCCAGTCCTCACTACCTGGAATTCAAGCCTGTCCTTCCCTTACTTACTGCCCACAATCCCCTAAGAGATGCCATAGGTAATGGCTACAGAATCCAAAGACCCACAGAATTCTCTGTTCCTTCCAATTTTAAAATCACATATCTTTCATGTTTTGGGGTCCCACCCTTTCTTCGGTCCAGACATAAAAAGGGAAAAATGTGCAACCCAAAGGGCACTGGATTGAGTGGCACCTCCACAAGGCTTGAATTCTACCCCTTATAATTTCTTCATGCCTTGTGTAACGTGGTAACCACTCTATTTCCTCATCCTTGGATAATACTTACCTCTCAGGACTGTTGAGAAATGCTGATGAAGGAGTTCAGGGCATACACACCCAGGGTATGCTGCTTTGGCATACCAGCTATTTTGAGTTCAGAGCCCTGGAAAAACAGCAAATACAAGAAAAACATTCTTTTTCTTAAAAGCAGGAAATGAAATTCCTGTATGAAAGGTGTCCTCCCTATACCAGAAGGAAAGTAACATTCTTATCATCAAGGAGAAGCTGAGACCAAGAGAATTCTGCACCAACAAACCTTTGTTAAAGTTATTCTTACCTACCATTCGCCTCCCCACATAGTTTAGTCACTTTTCCACAATTGCTTCTCTTTGTTCAACCTACTGTAAAAGCAAGTAGGTTTTGCCATTTCTTTGAGTCTTGAGTGCTCCTGTGTCACAGAAAACAAGATAAATATATATGTCACTTCTCTTAATTGGTCTTTGTCAGTTTAATTTTTAGACACAGCTAGGGACCCCAAAAGGGTTAAGGAAAACTTTCTTCCCCTATATTGAGAAAAAAAAAACTAAAAAAGGGTCTCATAGATGAGTCTTTTCTTTTTAACAGACAAAAAACTAGTATTATTGTCTTCTAATTCCTGAACACATGCATTCAAGCACTCAAATTTTGGGGGCCACAGTAAGAGGAAGGTAGTGGAGATGAGGAAGAGGAGGATTCTCTACCCTTGACTTGACTTTACCTCACTCAGAAAAAGAGTAGACTTAAAAGCCAAAAGAAGCAACAAGGAAACCCAGATGGCCGGCCTCCCACTTCAATCACGTATATTCACAGTCCCAAGCACTTTATCATTAGTGAAGTATGGGAACTAGCTATAGTCACAACTTCCCAGGATTTAGGATTCCCCCCCCTCCCCGCCAAAGAATACCCAGGTATCATTGTATATTTTAATAAAGTTCTCAATTATCACTTTATAATTGGAAACCTTTTCATATAGTTTGTCTCAAATAAAAACAATGTCCAAGTTAATGTGAAAAATCCCTCTCTTCCAAAGCATTTGTATTGCTTTTTCCAAAAAATATTGAGTTATGTTGTGCCAGACACTGTTTTACATGCTGAGAACTTGTGAATGAACAACACAGATAAAGCTCCTGACCTCAAGGAGCTTATATTCTACTTAGGGAGACAATTATAAAGATAGAAGGTAAAGAGGGCAAGTATTCATTTGCTGGGATTGCCCTAATAAAGCTCCACAAACAGGATGGCTTAAACTGTGCTGTGCTGTATGATCCGGAGGCTAGAAGTCTTCGATCAAAGTGTTGGCAGAATTGGTTCCTTCCAGAAGCTGGGAGAGAGACTGTTCCACTCTTCTCTCTCCAATATCCTAGTGGTTTGCTTACAGTCTTTGGCATTCATTGGATTCTGTTGCTCACCCCAATCTTGGTCTTCATCTTCACATGGCATTCTCCCTGTGTGCATGTGTGTCTGTGTCTAAATATCACATTTTTATAAGGCCTCCATCATGTTGGATTAGGGCCAGCCTAATGACCTCATCTTAACATGACCATCTACAAAGACCCTATTTCCAAATAAGGTCTCATTCACAGGTACTGGGAGTAGGAAGGACTTAAGCATCTTTTAGGAGTGGGAGAGGGACACACAATTCAACCCATAACTGTGTACAAGGGAGAAAAACTAAACAGAGAAAACAGAATGTGGGAGGCCAGCAGTTTAGTAGGGTGGTCATTGCTTTATTCAAATTGAAAAACTTAATTTTATGGAGGGCCTAGTATGTGCCACCCCTTAAATAATAAACACAGAAATTAATGAAATATGGTCTTTGACCTGGAGGAGTTCACTATAATGAGTAGCTGGGGAAGGGGCAGTCCATGCTGCATGATCATAAAAAGTAGTAATTGTAAGGACACCTGGGTGGTTCAGTCGATTAACCGTCTGATTCCTAGTTTTGGCTCAGATCATGATCTCACGGTTCATGAATTCGAGCTCTGCATCAGGCTCTACACTGTTGGTGCAAAGCCTGCTTGGGATTCTCTCTCTCTCTGCCACTCCCCTGCTCAAGCTCTCTCTCTCTCTCTCTCTTTCTCTCTCTCTCTCTCTCTCTCTCTGAAAATAAATAAATACATTTAAAAAAAATAGTAATTCTAATTCTGTAAAATTGGCCCATTCTAGAGGCAGAGGCAAAGCACTGCATTAATGGTTAATTAGTTATTTATATATCCTAATATTTAGTGTTTCAGAGGACTAAACCCTGGGACAAGGGTGACATTTGAATGGGTAGGGAAGAACCCCAAATAGTTCACTGGAAGATCCACATAATGATATGTATGGGAGGTCATTTATTCTCAAAGGATATATAAAAGAACATGAAGGAAGCAGAAAAGCCAAAATTAAGAATAGAGTAAGACTGACCTAGAAGACTTTTGAAAGATGGAAGGCAGGCATCAGGAACTACTGGCTCCTTACCCCTTCACTTCTCCAACTCCAGCCAGTTTTTCTAGCTCCCTCTCACCTGTGAGTTTAGGCCTAGGCACACTTTGAGGCTCCCAAGGCAAGGAGGATTAAAAGTATAGTACTTAACTCAAAAGGTACAATAATTTTTATTCTCAATACCTATGATTCTAATTCTAGATTCTAATCTTATGTGCCCTAAAATATCTGTGTGATCTCTGGCCCTTTGTTCCCAGTCTTCTCCCTGTGTCCTGACCATCAGCTATTTGACCAGTCTCTGCATCTCTATGCCTGGGTCTTTGGTACCTAATTCCCCCATCAGTTGATGTTCTGGATCTTTAAATTCTTTCTACTCATATCCATAGCACTCACCTGCTTTATATGATCCTGATCTTTCTGAATTACTTGATTTTAAGTACACCTACCTTCCATGTGGTAGTGATGGAAGCTCCTCAGGAGTGAAAATGACTTAGATTAAAATGACCTTGATTCTAGTCCTAGTTTTAATGTGGGACTAAGCCACCTAGCCCATGTGAGCCTTCTTTTGTTTTGTTCTTTAAATACACTTTTTTTAAAGTTTATTTTTTTGGGGTGGGGGGGGGAGACAGAGAGAGAGAGACAGAGACAGACAGAGACAGAGAGAGAGAACACAAGCGGGGAGGGCAGAGACAGGAGAGAGAGAATCCCAAGCAGGTTCTGAGAGGTTAGCCCAGTGCCCGATGCAGGGCTTGAATACACAAACCATGAGATCATGACCTGAACTGAAGTCAGATGCTTAACCAACTAAACCACCCAGGTGCCCCTAAATAAACTTTTAATTTTTTGTAAGTTTTATATTTATAGAAAAAAATTGAAAAGATAATAGAGTTCTCATACACCTGGGCAATAGATTGAATGTTTATGCCCCTGCCACCTTCCAACCCCCACCCCTGCCTAATTCATATATTGAAATTCTAATCCCCTAAAGTGATTGTAGTAGGAGGCGGGGCCTTTGGAAGATGATTAGGAAATGAGGGTGGAGCCTTCATGAATGGCATGAGTGCCCTTATAAAAGAGAACCCAGAAAGACTCCTCACCCTTTCTACCATGTGAAGATGCAGTGAAAAGACAGCCATCATGGAGGAAGCCAGCCCTCACCAGACACCAAATGTGCCAGCACCTTGATCTTGGGCTCCCCAACCTCCAGAATTGTGAGAAATGTCTGTTGTTGATAAGCCATTCAGTCTATGGTATTTTGTTATAGTAGTTTGAACAGATTAAGACACCCTGCAACCATTTTGTCTTATTATTATCTTAGTATAGTACATTTGTTACAATTAATGAATTAATACTGACATTAACTAAAGTCCACACTTTATTCAGATTTCCTTAGTTTTACCTCATTTCCTTTTCTGTTCCAGGATCCTGTATTACACTTAATCATCTCAGGTGGATCTTCTTGGCTGACAGTTCTTCCCTTGTCTTGTTTTTGATGACAATTTTGAGTAGTAAGGTCAAGTACATTGTAGAACATCCCTCAATTGGGATTTGTCTTGCTTAGACTGGGTTGTTTTTGTGTGTGTGTGAGGAGAATGACATTTCATCACATCAAATCAAGGGCCATACTATCAACATGATATCACTATTGATATTGACCTGGACCATCTGGCTCAGGTAGTGTTTGCCAAGTGTCTCCTTATTTATAAAGTTACTATTTTCCCTGTTACAGGCTGAATTTGTATCTCCTCAAAATTCTTATGTTGAGTTCTAACCCTCAGTAACTCAGAATCTGACTGTATCTTGAGAGTGTCTTTAAAGAGATAATTAAGTTAAAATGAGGTCATTTGGGCCTTCATCCAATGATTGGTGTCTTTGGAAGAGGAAATTAGAGTACAAACATGTGCAGAGAGATGACCATGTGAAGACACAGGGAGAGACACAACTGCAAGCCAAGGAGAGAGGCCCCAGAAGAAACCACACTTGCTAATACCTTGATCTTGGACTTCTAGCCTCCGAACTGTGAAAAAATAAATGTCTTTTTTTTTTAGGCCATCTAGAATGTATGTTATGACAGCCCTAGCAAACTAACACACAGACGCCTTTCTGTACTCTTGAATGAAGTCCCTCTAAAGAGGCTATGCTTCTGGAGAAGGGAGTTATGCCCCACCTCCGTGAGGACAGAGTACAGAGGACAGAGACAGGATCTGTCAGCCACAGAGCAAGGACATAGCATATACTGACTTGTGTATGTAGAGAAATGTATGTACATAGAAGTGTATGTAGAAATATATGTACATTTCCATATGTAGCAACCTATATTAAGCTGACCATAAATTCATACTGATGTCTCCAACTCTAAACCATTACTACACAGATCATTTTGACCTCCTCGCCTGGCTTATCCATAAACTCCGGTAGTGAAGAACCTTTTTTCATTTTTTTAACATTTTTATGTATTATTGAGAGACAGAGAGAGACAGAACATGAGCATGGTAGGAGCAGAGCAGGGGGGAGACACAGAGTCTGAAGGAGACTCTAGGCTCCGAGCTGTCAGCACAGAGCCCAACGCGGGGCTCGAACTCACAAAGTGAGTTCACGACCTGAGCAGAAGTCAGACGCTCAACCGACTGAGCCACCCAGGTGTCCCAGAGTGTGTCTTCTTTTAATCAGCATCTTATATGTGTATTATTGAAGGGTTCAAATGAAATAAATGAGAAAGTGTACTGGACTTTGCTATACAAATTTAAGAGATCATTATCAAATTTTCAGTCTTCTTTTCCCCAACACACTCACTGCCCAGGCCTATGCTGCCCCGGCCTATGCTGTTGTAGGATTCAAAGGAAGTCCAACAAAGAATTGAGTGACTTCTGAAAAGAGCATTCTGGAAGAGGAACAAAATGGAATGAGGATCAGCCAGGGATGAATAGCTCAAAGATTATGGCTATAGAAATGTACTAATTTGGCTGTACCACCTGTCTGTATAGTTTAAGGCTCTTTTTTTTTCTTTTTTAATGTTTTTATTTTTGAGAGAGCATAAGCGGGGAAGTGGTGAGGGGGGTGGATTGAGGATCTGAAGTGACGGAGGGGCAGAAAGCATCCAAAGTGGGGCTCTGCGCTGACAGCAATAAGCCTGATGTAGGGCTCGAACTCATAAACCATGAGATCATGACCTGAGCCAAAGTCAGACTAAGGCTCTTTCAATGTGAGGTATGTCAAACCAAAATGAGGAATAACTAAATTCCCTGAAGTTCTCATACACTAAGGTAGACAATACTGCAGTGGTGTGTTGAAGAGGCATCTAGTAAGGTATAACAGCATCTGTCCTATTCATTTGCCTGTCATCTTTTCTGTATGTTGGGGAAATTTCTACACTAGTCTTGCTTCCTGATAGAAAATCAGGACGGAGATCCCCACCTCTCTTACAGCTCAGATGTAGCTGTATGAGCTAGTCTACAAAGATCAGATCCATCTGCACAATTGAGGATATGGGAGGGGGCAAATATCAGAAAATAGACTCTTCTCAGAACTTCCATTTGCCAATGAAGATAGCAGCAGAGGTGGTCCAGTTCTGGGGACAACAGTGGTTACATCAAGTTGGACTTCCAGCTTTCAGTGTTCAGTGATGATGGTGGAAGCAGCAGCAGCAGCATTTTGCCAATCAGGCCATTGCTATAACATGCATGTTTCTTGGAGTTGTTGCAAGACTGTTTCTCTAGGCTTTCCAACAATTTTCTAAGTGATATATCTTCTGATAAATCTTTTTCTGCTTAAAGGAGACAGTTATAAATTTGTGATTGAGAACCCTGACCAGTATAGATTGGAATAGCAGCAGTTAATGGGAATGGCTAAAATTCAAGGGTATCATTTTTTTCAGAAAATACTGGGCACTTACTAAGCCTGGGCTAAGTAAGATACTTTCCTGCAAGTGAGAATAACTGAAGAATGAAGTCAATTAAAATACATTGTGATTAAGTGCTAAAACAGTGTTATGTGGAAATGGTTATTGTGTCTCAGTGGATGGAACAATTATCATGATGTGGGGGAGGTGAACATTCAGTTCTCACAAAAGTATTCTTGAATTAAGTTCTGAAATACAACCAGGAATGTATCAACAGATACTACCAACTAAGACAAGATAAGCCACAGACTACGGAAAGAGATTTATGATGTATATACCATACACAAAAAATTTTTTTAAGATAAACAACTTCCATTTCTTCTAGGGAACCTGATCTAAGACACAGGCAAAAAGCAATGGTTGCCATACTTGGAATCTAGAAAATAATGGATTCAGTTCAGGAGAGCAGCTAAGTCCCAAGATGAAATCTGTATATAAGAATTAGAAAGCAGTGAGTTCAGATCAAAGGAAAGAAGTTTCCTGGAACAAAAGGAAGACTTAGAGAACACTTAATATAATGAAAGACAGTAAAATAATTGTGATTATGATAGAGGTCAAAAGTACAAGGGGAAAAATTAAAAACACCAAAAAACAAAATACTATGTAAGGAAATGTGATCACAGTATAAACTGTGATCTGCAGTGAACTGTATCAACCAATAAAGCTGAGAATAATAGTAATAATAATTATAAAAGAGAATGCAAATGTTACCAATTTTGATAATGTAACTGTAAGAACAGAGATGACAAAAGTTGAGGGTGGGGGGAGAATCAAAAGGAAAGATGGGGTATTAATATTGTCATTTTATCTGCCAGAGAGCCAAGAATTACTGTTGACAGCCAATAATATAAGAAATAAAGGTGAAAAAATATTAGACATTATAAAGGAAGACTATAAAAGAATCAAAAGTAGTAATATTATAATCCTTGAAGGAGAGTGGAAGGGAGTTAAGTGATGTAAACTAAATCCTCATCAGTCTTGAAAACCATTCATTTATGTCTAAAATTAAGCAATTAAGAAACAGTGATATGAACATACTATTGAGAGGTAAGGAGGCAACTGCCAGAAAAAAAAAAAAAACATACAACTGAGTGTTTCAGGTAGTTTTCCCTCTGGGGAGCTAAACTTGCTGGTAGAGGTCTATGTTGTGATTCTTAGCTTTTCATGATGTCCCTTTTATATGAAACTTCAGAATCACAAGTATAACTTTAATTTAAAAAAATGAAAGGAACAAAAGAGAAATTTAATAACAATTTAGAACCAAGTTTTGCTTCTATCATTCTTTTCCATATTTTTACCCTATGACTAATGCCCTGCTTGAGAGCATTTGCTCCATTTGGTTCTCAAAAAAGAAAAAGTTATGAATTTAACCAATGATCCCAATGAAACCACTTTTACATTTCTAGATCCTTTCTGACCTGTATTAATATACATATATGTTTTTTTGCAAAGCTGTAAAGACCCTTTTGGGTCTCAAACTTGCATCCTCTTCTCTCATCTCCTCCAGGAAAGTGACTTCACCACCATGTCTTATGTATGGGACTAAAGTCATTCGAGGAGCACTCTCCTCTAGTGTCCCTTTTCCCACCTTAACTTTAGTCATTCAGACTCTTTGAAAGACATACCAAGGCTGATCTTTTCACCCATGATCTCAATCCTACTGCTTGCCTTTTTGCTTCCTCTACATCTTTGGTCTTTCTTCTCCATTTTGTCTGTAACCAAACTCAAATCGTTCCTACATTTAAAAACAAATCCAAAAACAGTACCGTCTTTTATGTGCCTCAGAATCCCTCAAAAGAACCACCCTCTTACCACTAATTCATCTTTAGTTGTCTATCATTGCTTTTCTATTCCTTAGCCCTATGCCCACACATACCTTCTCTACTGAAACTATTGTTTAAGGACCAGGTATACAAATTTCAGGCCTTTCTTTGGGTCCCACTCTTCTTACTGCTCTGCTACCCTCCCCACTTTAGACTATCTTCCTTTTGTTGCAACTTTTTCTTCTTTGCTTCTGACATTTGTAGAACATATCTCTCATGGGAATTGAATTAGTGCAGTCAGCTGGCAATGTTGTAACAAAACATAAAGGAGTCACAAGATATGAAACAAGTATAATGAATAGTTCTTTAAAGTTTACATATAAACCTTAACATAATGAGAAAATAAACTTGGCAGGAATAATACTAAGTGTGACCATCTTAAATTACTCCAGATGGCAAACACTTGAACCACAGACTTAATTTACAAACAGGTATTCAAGACAGAGGTCTTACAATCAGTAGTAATTATCAATTACAGGAAAAAAAACCCAAAGAAAACAATTATTTTTAATCTTTCATTTAGCCAGTACATTCATAGTAATTGGGGCTTTTCATAATATTGATATTAAAGTGGTTGAGAAGGACTAAAAACACTAAAGGTTTGTGTTCTGTAACTTAACAGCAGAAAGCTGCCCACTGGTGTGTCTTTGATCTTTATCCTTAAATTAATATATGGCTGCTCTATAGTGATCATTTCTGCAGTAACCCTTACCCTTGAACCTAGGTTTGAACTGCACAGGTCCACTTAGATATATGTCAACTTTCTTCCAGTAAATACAGTACTGTAAATGTACTTTCCTTTTGATTTTCTCAACATTTTTATTTCCAAGTATGTAATACATATACAAAATGCTAATTAACTGTTATCAGTAAGGTGAGACAGGAAACCATCAAAACCCTAGAGGAGAAAGCAGGAAACAACCTCTATGACCTCAACCGCAGCAATTTCCTACGCAACACATCCCCAAAGGCAAGGGAATCAAGATCCAAAATAAACTATTGGGACCTCATCAAGAT